>NW_010729201.1:1740168-1778256 GCF_000365185.1 Nelumbo nucifera
AGCATTAGTTTTACATGGTATCAGAGCCTCGAAACGAAAGCAAGAGGCCTGTGTTCCAAGACCTCTGGAGATCAGCGGCGGTGATCTATTACCAGGAGTTCGAATACCAGCAGTCGGAAGTCGTTCCAGCGGCGGCGATCTATTACCAGCGGTGCGAACACTGAGAGGCGGGAATCGTTCCAGCGGCGGCGATCCATTACCAGCGGTCGTCTTTTGTTCCAGCGGCGGCGATCTCTTACCAGCAACGACAATCTATTACCAGCGATCATCTTCTTTTTGGAGCAAAAGCTTCAAAAGCGGTTGGTTGCGGATAGACATGTTCATGGGTCGGGTGGCCCGACGGGCCGGCCCGGCCCGACCCGACCCCCAGACGGGCTTGAACAGGCTTTTTGGCCCGCGGGCTCAACCTCGGGCCAAAAAGCCCGACCCGCATAAAATTCAAGCCGGGCTCGGGCTTTGCCAAACTAGCCTGGCCCGAGCCCGGCCCGGCCCAACCTATAGTTAAACCTAAGTAAAAACCCTATGTGATGTCCATTTGAATAAATTTTTTGATTTGAGAATGTTGTTGATTCACTTGTAGGCCCATTGGTCATTTAAATAGGGGAAAAAACATCTAAACTAAAATAGAAAATGTCCATTTGAATAAGGAAAAATTCAAATTTCTTTTATTAGGTCGGGCTTCGGGCTCGGGCTCGGGCTTTAGGCTTTTTATCAGGGTCGGGCTCGGGCCCAAGTTGTAGGCCCATTGGTCGGGCCGGGCTCGGGCCCAAGTTGTAGGCCCATTGGTCGGGCCGGGCTCGGGCTCGGGCCTAACATTTTTCTGTTAATAAAGAGTCAAAGCCCGGCCCATGAATAGGTCTAGTTGCGGATGACTCGCGAGTTCGGCCACTGCAATCCCAAATTCGACGAGCAACTTTTATAAGGACTGACTCGCGAGTTCGGTCAGTGCAATCCCAAATCCGAAGAGCAGTTTTTTCTATATATTATAAGGACTAAAGGTATTTCTGAAGCTCAACTCCCTTTTGTTTTTTTTGGGATTTGGATTTCTGTCAAGACTTGTGAAGTACGAGATCAGCCCACCGATGGCCGAAAACAGAGAAAAAGAACAAAGCAGTGGTCAATTGATAAGGAATGTGATCTCGCCCTACCTTCTATCAACCAATGACAATCCAAGCAGCATTATCACACAGATCCAGCTTAGAGGCGACAACTATGATGAATGGGCTCGAGCAATAAGAGCGGCCATGCAAGCCAAGAAGAAATTCGGCCTCATCGATTGATCAGTGAAGCAACCTTCGGACAATTTGGTGGAATTGGAAGATTGGTGGATGGTGAATTCCATGCTTGTGTCATGAATTCTGAATACGATTGAACCTAATTTACGTTCAACCGTAACGTACACTGAGATTGTGCAGACGCTCTAGGACGACATAAAGGAGCGATTCTCTGTAGGTAATGGACCACGAGTTCAACAACTCAAATCCGAGCTGGCAAATTGCAAACAAAGAGGAATGACAATTCTGAATTACTATGGCAAAGTCAAGATGATTTGGGAGGAATTGGGAAATTATGAGCAATATCCCACTTGTCAATGTGGAAAGTGCAGCTGCAACATAAGCAGGGCATGGGATAAGAAGCGAGATGAAGAGAAACTTCATCAATTTTTTATGGGGCTAGACGACACGGTCTATGGAGGTGTGTGTTCGCATATACTGAGTACAGAACCCTTGCCAAGTTTGAATCGAGCCTATGCTATAGTAATTCAAGATGAGCAAGTTCAAACCATGACTAGAGCAAAGGAAGAGAAGACTGAAGTCGTGGCCTTCGCAGCCCATGCAGGGAAGAGGCAAAGCGAAGGCAGAGACAAGAACGTAGTATGTACTCACTGCAACAAGGCAGGCCACGATACAGAGTCTTGTTTCCAACTGATCGGCTACCCTGAATGGTGGGGCGATCGGCCGAAGAATAATGCCCATGGAACAGGCCGAGGGCGTGGTGGACAGAAACAAGGAGCAGGGGCAGGAGAAAAAGGACGTGGCGGCCAAGTCAAGGCCAATACAGCCAAAGCCTCTACACAAGGCAATGCGTCTCAAGGAGAATCAATTGATGCAGCCAAGACTCGGTTAAATGGAATAAGTAGTGAGCAGTGGAACAAGTTACTCAACCTTCTGAAGACACAAAAAGAGGGGAGTCAACAACTAAGTGGTAAGCAAAAATTGTCAAAATGGATAATAGACACAGGGGCCTCTCATCATATGACAGGAAGCCTCGAGTTGATGAGAGACATAAATAATGTCATTCTGTGCTCTGTCGGGTTACCAGACGGGAAAGTGACAATAGCAGAGAAATAAGGCACAGTTGCACTGTACAATCATCTGAAACTGACTAGTGTTTTATATGTGCCTAGTTTGAATTGCAATTTACTTTTTGTATCGCAATTGATTGAGGAATCGAATTGTATTGTCCAGTTCACTAATAAATTCTATGTGATACAGAATTGCACTACGAGGATGCTGATTGGAGCGAGTGAGCAGCGAGAGGGACTCTATTATTTCTAGAGCATTACATCAACAAGAGCAATGAAGACTACAGAGAGCAGAACGTGGGATATTTGGCATCAAAGTTTAGGGCATCCTTCTTATAGAATTGTTAAGTTGCTGCCTTTTATTAGCTCTAAGAATGATAATGATGATAGTATTAAGGGTTGTGATGCATGCTTCCGAGCTAAACAATGTCGAGAAGAATTTGTTTCTAGTAATAATAAAGCATCCGATATTTTTGAGTTAATTCATTGTGATTTATGGGGCCCTTATAGAACTGCAGCCTCTTGTGGTGCTCATTATTTCTTGACCATAGTAGACGCTTTTTCTAGAGGCGTTTGGATCTATCTTCTGGTTGATAAGACGGAAGTGGGACGAGTTCTTCGAAATTTTTTTGCTATGGTTCAAAGGCAATTTAACAAACCTGTAAAGGTGATCCGTACTGATAATGGGACTGAGTTTGTMTGCYTGGBTRGYTATTTTGCTGAAAGTGGTATTATTCATCAAACCACTTGTGTCGGGACCTCTCAACAAAACGGGAGGGTTGAACATAAGCACCGCCACATACTCAATGTTGCCCGAGCTTTGCACTTTCAAACTAGCTTGCCTATTGATTTTTGGGGGGAATGTGTCTTGACCGCATGTTATTTGATCAATCGGACACCATCCATTCTGTTGAAGGGAAAGACTCCCTATGAAATGCTATTTGGGTGACCTCCTTCTTATGATAATGTGCGAGTTTTTGGTTGCTTAGCATATGTGCACAATCACGGACATGGAGGGGATAAATTTGTCAGTCGGAGTAGACAATGTTTTTTTGTTGGGTATCCTTTTGGAAAGAAGGGTCAATTTAATTATGGAATAGGTGGGACAGATGAGGTATTGGTACCATCCACTTGTTTACCTGGACTAACAAATGGCGAGATGGAGACCACCCAGCGAGGTGAACTCGCTGAAGAATGAGTCCGTGTAGAAGAAGAAACCCACATAGACCCAAATGCAAATGCTAGTGAACCCATGCATTCTTGTAATGCCACCATAGAGATTGCAACCGAAGACAGTTCTGATGTCAGGGGGGGTGGCGATGTTGAGCAACAACAGCACTCTGAATTTCATTTGGGGTATGGGCATTGACAGAAACAACAGTCCACAAGGTTGAGAGATTATGTGCTTCACACCACACAGCGCTTGAGTCCCTCTCCGCGTCCCTTTGCAAGCTCACTCGGCCAATCACATCCTGTAGGTAGTCCTTGTCCCATAGATAACTATGTGAATTGTAACAGTTTTTCTTGTCAACATCGTGCTTTCTTGGTAGCTATTACTGTAGGAGTTGAACCTACTTTTGCTAAGGCCGTAAAGGATGAAAAATGGAGGGATGCAATGCAGAAAAAAATATAAGCACTTGAGAATAATCAAACATGGACCGTAGAGCCTTTGCCATCCGAAAAATGAGCCATAGGATGCAAATGGGTGTATCGAATCAAGTACAACGCTGATGGGACAGTGGAAAGATACAAAGCCCGTCTCGTGATTTTTGGGAACAAGTAGGTTGAGGAAATTGATTATAATGAAACTTTTGCCCCAGTTGCAAAAATGGTTATTGTCCGTACCTTTCTTGTAGTCGCAACAGCTAGAAATTGGGAGCTTCATCAAATGGACATACATAACGCATTCTTGCACGGTGACCTTCATGAGGAAGTCTACATGCGGATGTCTCCTGGTTTTAGTCAGATAAACAAGGTATGGTGTGTCGGTTGCGAAAATCTTTGTATGGCTTGAAACAAGCGCCGAGATGTTGGTTTGTTAAATTAACCGCAGCCTTGAAGACATATGGGTTTCAGCAATCAGGTTCAGATTACTCCCTATTCACCTTTCGTCGAGACAGGGTGCATGTGCTTGTTCTCATGTATGTGGACGACATTATCGTGTTAGGTAATGATCGTTTGGCAATTCAAGTCTTCAAGAAATATTTGAGTGACTGCTTCCATATGAAAGACTTGGGACCATTGAAATATTTTTTGGGCATTGAAGTTGCCCGAAACTCAACAGGAATTTTTTTGTCTCAACGAAAGTATGCTCTGGATATTATCTCTGAAGTTGGATTACTTGGTGCAAAACCTGCTCCTTTTCCTATGGAGTAGAATCACAATCTGGCATTGACAGATGGGCCTCTCTTATCTGATCCTGAGCGATACAGGCGCTTGGTGGGCAGGCTTATTTATCTCTCAGCAACTCGTCCTGAGTTGTCTTATTGCGTGCATGTTCTGTCCCAATTTATGCAACAACCGCAAGAAAGACATTGGGAGGCTGCATTGCGAGTGGTGCGCTACTTGAAAGGAAATCCTGGTCAAGGAATTCTCTTGCGTTCAGATTGTGACTTGCAATTATATGCATGGTGTGATTCAGATTGGGCGAGCTGTCCTCTGTCCCGACGTTCTCTGTCTGGATGGTTTATTCTTCTTGAAAAATCGCCGATCTCCTGAAAAATTAAGAAACAACACATTGTGGCTCGTTCTTCAGCGGAAGTAGAGTATCGTTCTATGGCCACGGCCACGTGTGAATTAAAATGGCTGAAGGGATTGTTATTGGCTCTTGATGTTATGCATTCAAACTCAATGCGATTATATTGTGCTTGTCAGGCAGCATTGCATATTGCGGCAAACCCAATGTTTCATGAGCGTACGAAACATATTGAAGTTGATTGCCATTTTGTACGTGATGAGATTCAAAATGGTTGCATTCATCCTGCTTACGTATCGACTACCGTTCAACTGGCTGACATTTTTACAAAGGCACTGAGTCGTAGAGAATTTGAATACTTTTTCCGCAAATTGGGCATTCACAATCTGCATGCTCCAATGTGAGGGGGTGTTAGGATTAGGAGTCCATTCATGTATATATCCTCTTTGTGTATATCTTCTTTCCTTCTTTCCTTATCATGAATTGTTCAGATATGATAGGAAAGATTGGGTCCCAGTAAGCTTAGGAGTTCTAGTTGCCATAAGCTTAGGAGTTAGGTGGCTGTGTGGCTGTGTGGCTGTGCATTCATGTATATATATTTGATGTTTCAATGAATAATACACAAGAAAAACAAACCAGAAAAGCTCTGGTTTTACACTACCATATTATGTTTTAATTTGCATGGATAAATCTGGGTCTGAATTCATGGATTAAGTAGACCTATTCTTCCCTCCAACACGATGTAACCCAGTCAAGATTAAAGAACCAATTCAAACACACTCTTGTGCAAGGTAGACGTTGAACTGAAGCACAATTTTGTCGCCATCGGTCGTGTGTTGATTGGGCGGATGAAGGGTCTGAATCGTGGCGTATCCTTTTGCATTCTCATATTTGTCGCTGCCTCACTCTGGGGTTGCTGTTAGGTGGACACCGGAAAAGCTAATTGTGTCATCCTGAAGATCACCGCCATGGAACAATGCCATGAGCTTCTGAAGAGTGATTGTCCCTACCACGGAAGTCCCCAGCTCATGTCCTTTAGTTATTTCATCGTCGATCGCGGTGACTGTCCCAAACATGAGCTTCTTCAGAGGCTCCGCCTAGTAGTTGGTCGGCATTGACAAATGGAAGGTTGTTGCCGCCATTGACCAGGTTGTGTTACCGTTGTTCTGAATAACGGTGTTGCCACCAAGGCCAGCAATGCAATGCTACTAAACACCGCTGGAGATGGCGCCACAGAGGCAACATTTCGGTCAGGACCAACTTCTCTCAACTCTCGGTGCCATTGCAGGGGCAACATTTTCTGTTCTTTTTAATAGGATTTGTTGTTTTTACGTGTGAAGAAGTCGTGAAAAATAAAAGAAAATAGAGAAAATTTAGTGGGGCATTTTCATATTTTGATAATATAATTCCTTAACATCTGAGGGGGTCTTTATTGTAAAAATAAATGTGTTACCCTTTTTTCAAATTCACGTAGGGATCTTCACTGATTAAATTCTAGAGGTTTTTATAACCCCAAGATTTCTACGGATTGATGTTAAATTCATGGGCAGGATGCCGTTCAGGGGGGGCTACTATAGATTAGGAGGGGTTGCATTTCAGATTTCTGACGTGGATTACAAACAGGCAAGTATCGTACCTTCTCGGTGAATTCACATGTTATGAATTCGTCCGTCAACCTTTTATATGGATCCTCCAATTAGAGGGCAACACGTCATTAAGATTTAACTGCAATTATCGTTCACTATCAAAGTTTTTAGACTTAAACACCGAATTAGAGGTAGCCTATCAACTCCATCTAATCTCTCTTTTTCTTGCTCTCTCTCTTTCTCTTCTCCTATTCTCTTTTCTCCTTTTCTTCTATCTTGATTCGATGACCTAACTAGATAATAAATGCCTCCACCCTGTTGAACACTCCCTAACGACGACATTCAATGGGAACGGGATCTGCTCCTCACACATGGGCGCTTCACATGTACATCCACCGTCCATTGGGAACATCTTCCGTAAATAATAACTTATAAGGGAGATGATGAGGGGTATTTTGCTCAGCCCACTTGATGGACACGTGGACGTTGTCAGTGACGCAGTGTCCCACTCAGCAAGACAGCTCGTCGGCTCGACATGTAGCAATCAGTATCAGGTACGAAGCCGAGCTAGAGCAAGCTCGGCCCACAACGTCCGATACATTAGAATAGCTCACTGAAGTAACACGTGGCAGTCAGCATCAGATACATGGCCGAACTAGGGCGAGCTCAATCCTCCGACAGCCCCACAAATAACGCCCATGTAAGCGCTATAACCGCAACACAGAGAACGGTCCACCGAGTTGACCACCTCCAGACCAGCAGGTGACCTGTAACCGCCGCATGGATCTAGCAAACAATTGACCTGGTAGCACCTAAACCTCGGGTAGCTATAAAAAGACCCCAGGACCACTCCAAAAGGTATGTGCACATAAGCTCTCACTCTCTCTTATTCTCTCTCATAAAGGACCATTCGCTAACTTAAGCATCAGAGTGTCCCCCTGGGTAAAAATTTACCTAGGCACTCTAACCTCTCCTCCTTTTCAGCTCTCAGCTCGGACATCCAACTCGGCCTCATAGCTTGGTACTATAGCTTGAATCACGACTGTAGACTGAACTCAGTCCGAGCCACCTCATCAGATACGAGGGAGTGAACATATTTTGTGCCTCATTTATTGGTGGGCATATTTTTTGCTTCATCAATTGGCGCCATTTGTGGTAAACGCAGTGAAAAGCTAGTGTTCCCTCCTATTTACCTCTTATTTTACCATCTCTCACTTCAAAAAATAAAACTCTCTAAATGGCACTTTCAGGAAATCAATCCACCAACAACATCAATGGCCAGATCCCGACCATCACTATTGGTCAAATGGATGTTCCACTATCGCAAGCAGAGAATGTGAATATGCCGCCCCCATCTATGGAACCAACAGTACCTTCTGCAGTAGTGGATGTGCGGCAATTTTATGTGCGATGTGTCAATAACATGACTGAACAAATGCGGTCGTGGGAAAACCGGTTTGTATTTATCACTGGACAACAACAACAACTATCCCAGCAGCCACATCAACAGCAACCTCAGCGGTTGTCCCAACAATAGCCACACCAGCAACAGTTCTGTCAACGATCCCAACAACCCCACCTGCAATCTCAGTAGCGGAGTCAACCTCGGCACCCGACGATGTTCGGACTACCAGCACCCAGGGGCAGCCAACCTCATGACAATCAACAGCCCCTTATCCAACCACCAGAATCAAGAAGGCTTGCCTCAATCATGAGTGTGTAGCCAGATCCACGTTCCAAACGAAGAAGGCATTGTAGCACCGGATGAACAAGGACCAACGGAAAGCCAGGCAGAAGCCCCCGTTGAATCTAATGCGGTGAGCTCTGCCAAGGGTACTGGAAGAAAAAAAAAGCATCGTGCAGGAAGAAAGACATGGCTCGCTTGGGCAAGGGGCGAAGCACAACCGGGAGAAGGTAGCGTGACAACGGGGAGAATAATCTCCTTATCCAATCAACCTAGTTTGACTAGGGAAACCTCGCTTGCACCAAAAATCCTTAGAGCTCCACGCCCCAAAAACTTTCGAGCACCTACCCTGGAATCTTACTGAGGGAAGTCGAATTTGGTGGAGCACGTTAATAGATTTCAAGCTTTAATTCTCCTTCATGGAGTTAATGATGCTAGTATGTGCATAGCATTCACCACCACTTTAAAAGAAGCAGCTTGGTTATGGTATTTGGGATTGGCTCTAGGGTCCATAAAAAATTGGGACCAATTCACCCAACACTTCATCAACCAATTCATCACAAAAACGTCGCATTCTAAATCAGCTATGTGCCTGTTCAACATAATCCAGAAGTCCAATGAGCCACTTAGGGAATACATTCGACGCTTCGACATGGAAAGGTTGCAGATCCCTGCTTTGGATCCCTCTATATAGCTGATAGCAGCCAAGAAAGGCATTAATCACAAAAAAGTTGAAATGGGAGCTAGAACTCCACCCTCCAGCTACTGTGGAAAAATTCCTCACCATCGCCCACGAATACATTAGGGTGGAAGAAGTAGTAGGTGGGGAGATTGAGATTACAAGAAAAAGGAAACGAATAGATGAAGAAGCAAGTACCAGCCGAAACCAGGCGAAGGAGTAGACAGCCTCATAAAAAGTAGATCCCCAAGGAAAAGGCACAACATCTCGCCGCATCAAAAAAGCAGGTCATCAAACATAAGAGCAGGACAACGATCGGAAACACCTCCTACATACAACAGGATATTTACACCACTGAATGCTCGCAGAAAGGAAATTATCATGCATATCCAATCAAATGATTATGTGAAATGGCCTCCCAAGATGAGGATAGACCCTAGCACCAAGAACCCGAACAAGCATTGTCATTTCCACAAAGACTACAGGCACGACACTAAGAACTGTTGGAACCTGCAAATTGAAATCAAGGACCTTATCAAGTGAGGCTACCAGAAACACTTCATCAAGGACGAGCGGACCCAAGGAATAGAAGCCAATAAGGAAGCACTGCAGAATAGTAGGCAGCAGGAACCACCAGCTAGAATCCAACAGGCTCCAAAGAGACAAGTTAGGGGAACAATCAACATAATCACAAGGGGCTCCATTATAGCAGGATGCACCTCATTTGCTGGGAGAAACACGATACACGAGTTGGAACAGAAGGATGACCAGCCCCACAAATGCCCCAAAATGGAAAAGGTCATTAATTTTACAGAGGATGACATGCAGGGGATCCAATACCCTCATCATGATGCACTGGTGGTAAAATTGCTAATCAATGATTTCAAGGTAAAAAGGATTTTGGTAGATTCAGGCAGCTCGGCTGACATCTTATTCGTCGAGGCCTTTAAGAGAATGGAGTTGAGTAAGGCTGACCTACAACCTGCTAATATACCTCTGGTAGGATTCAGTGGGGAAGTAGTTCGCCTGATCGGTAGGATTAGGTTACCGATTGAAGCTGGCTCCCCGCCCCACACAGTTCGATTGGAACATGATTTCTTAGTAGTAGCAGCATCATTGCCTTATAATGTAATCTTGGGACGACCAATTCTACATGTATTGTGAGCTATAGTATCCACATACCACTTAGCATTGAAATTTCCAACAGACACCGGGGTGGGAGTGTTGTGTGGTGATCAACTAGAATCTCGGAAGTGCTACATGGCCTTATTGAAAGGTAAGGGAAAGATGATAGTCAACATCGACCTGGACCCACCACCAGAAAACACTAAGGAAAGAGATCACTCGACCGAGGACACGGTAGCAATACAAGTCTCCAAAATTGACCCTGAGAAAATGCTATGGATAGGAGCTCACTTAAAAGATCCCCTATGATCTGAATTGGTAAGTTTTTTATTAAAAAATCTAGATGTTTTTGCTTGGTCGGCAACTGAAATGCCTAGAATAGACCCTAAACTAATAACTCATAAACTTAATGCGGACCCTATAGTTAGACCAGACCAACAAAGGAAGAGAAACCTTGCCCCGGAAAGGTGGGACATAGTAAATGAAGAAGTAGGGAAGTGTTAGCTACGAACTTTATAGAAGAAGTCCAGTACCCGAGCTGGTTAGCGAACCCAGTCTTAGTGAATAAAGCAAACAGTAAGTGGCGGATGTGTATAGACTTTACGGGCCTAAACCGTGCCTGCTCAAAAGACAGCTTCCCCCTACCCAACATAGATCACTTGGTGGACACGACCTCAAGATTCGAACTACTCAACTTTATGGATGCCTATTCGGGATACAATCAAATCCTTGTGGACCTTGAAGATCAGGAGAAGACTGCATTTACTATTGAGATAGGCCTGTATTGTTACAAGGTCATGCCATTCGGTTTAAAGAATACTGGAGCGACCTACCAACGATTAGTGAATTGTATTTTTTCAAAGTTAATTGGTAATAAAGTAGAATGCTATGTTGATGATATGGTTGTAAAGACTCTATTTTCAAAAGAATTGGTTTCCGACTTAAATCTTGTATTTGAAGTTTTGCGAAAACACAACCTAAAGTTAAACCCAAACAAGTGTGCTTTCGATGTGACCTCAAGAAAGTTCTTGGGCTATATCGTCAGCTAGCGAGGTATAGAAGCCAACCTAGAAAAAATCCAAGTGATCTTAGATATGAGACCACCCAAGACGATTAAGGAAACCCAAAAACAGGACGAATAGCCACCCTGAACCGGTTTATGTCCAAATCAGCTAGTAAGTGTCTTCCATTCTTTAAGGACACAAAAAAGAACCAAGACTTCGAATGGACCAAGGGATGCCAGATCGCCTTTGACGAACTGAAGCAATACCTCAGCTCGCCCCCTCTACTGACTAGGCTAGAGGTGGGAGACGAGCTCAAACTCTACCTCTCTACAAGTGATGAAGTGGTAAGCTCAGTCCTTGTCAGAGAAGTAGAAAAAACACAACTACTCGTATACTATGTTAGCAAAGTACTCCAGGCCGTTGAAATGAGGTATCCAAACATCGAGAAGCTCACCTTCGCCTTAGTATTAGTGGCTCGAAAGCTGAGACCTTACTTCTAGGCACACTCCATAGTGGTGCTAACAGACCAACCCCTGAAGCAAATTCTCCTGAAGCTTGAGATCTCGGGAAGATTCACCAAATGGGCAATTGAGCTCAGTGAATATGATATCCGATTCGAGCCGCACACAACAATCAAAGCGTAGGTCTTGGCAGATTTTATCGCCGAGTGTACCTTCAGCTCATCATCACTTGGACATATAGTGCTAACAGCGGAAGCCTTATCTAGCGCGGCACCGCCACCTCGCGAGAAAGCGAGCTGGGATGAGGAGACCTAGATACTTCACGTAGATTGATCGCCTCATCAGGGCGGAAGAGGAGATGGGTTAATATTATACGGGACCCTATGGAACAAAGCTGGAATATGCACTCTGGTTTCTATTCCGAGCATTAAATAATGAAGCTGAATACGAAGCCCTACTAGCAGGATTGGCATTAGCAAAGGAAGTAGGAGCCAAACACATGGTAATATGCAGCGACTCACAGCTCGTCGTAAACTAGGTAAATGGGAACTATGAGGCTCAAAACTCCTCAGTGATAGCATACCTCACCAAAGTTAGAGAACTCCTACCAGTTTTCAAATCATAGTATCTCCAATAAATTCCAAGATCAAAGAATACAGAGGTTGATGCCCTCTCTAAATTAGTAAGTACGATGGACTCGACAAAACAAGCCATCTACATAGAAGAACTACCACGACCCTCGATAGAAAAAGCAAGTGAGGAGGTCACCAACATCACTACTGCTGAGCCAAGTTGGATTGACCCACTCTACAATTACCTGAAACACGGCACACTACCAACGGAAAGAAATGCAACTCGCCAGATAAAGTGACAGGCAACTCACTACGTAATAGTAGGCGAGTTTCTATACAGAAGATCCTTCACGATGCCCTACCTACGATGACTAAGACAAGCTGAGGCAAATCAAGTTCTACGAGAAATCCACAAAGGCCTCTGTGGAGGACACATAAGGGGCAGGAGCCTCGCCCAGAAAGCCCTGCGACAAGGATACTACTAGCCCACCATGAAAGTAAACGCATCCGAGCTGGTCCAACGGTGTGATCAGTGCCAACAGCATACGAACATCCTACACCAACCCACTGTCGACCTAAGATACTTAACCAGCCCATGGCCATTTGCGCAGTGGGGCATAGATCTATTGGGGCCCTTCCCACTGGCCAAGGGGCAAAAAAAGTTTTTGGTGGTAGTTGTGGATTACTTCATTAAGTGGGTTGAAGCAGAACCCCTAGTGACAAGAACAACTCGTAGCGTCCAAAATTTTTTCTAGCGAAACATAGTGTGCAGTCGGTCTACCAAGAGTGTTAATATCCAACAATGGAAAACAGTTTGAAGACATTAAGTTCCAAGATTGGTGCGATCAAATGGGAATAGAACAAAGATTCACATCGGTGGCACATCACCAAGCTAATGGACAGGCCGAAGAGCGATACTACGAGGATTCAAAGCCTGGTTATCTCGAGCCAAAGGACTATGGATAGACGAGCTACCCAGCGTGCTATGGGCCTATCGGACCATTGCCAAAATGGAAACCGGTGAAACACCCTTTAACCTGACCTACAGGACCGAAGCCATGATACCAATACAATTAGAAATTCCAACCCTGCAATCTAAAGCGTACGCCGAAGGAACAAATGGGGAAGAGCTGCGAGCTAACCTCGACCTACTAGAAGAAACAAGAGAACTCGCCTACATTTGGACTGCAGCGTACCAACAACGTGTTGCGCAATACTATAATTCTAAAGTCAAGAAACGAAATTTCAGGGTCGGTGACCTAGTGCTCAGGAAAATCATGGTACCTAAGACAGGAGAAGGGAAGCTCGGTCCGAACTGGGAAGGACCCTACAAGGTTTCTAAAATTTTCGGTGGAAACACATATGAACTCGATACACTCGAAGGGAAAAAGTTCCTCGGTCTTGGAACATAGATAATCTACGATGATACTACGCATAAACAAGGATCTGGATAGCTCGCTAGTGCCAAAAAAATAGCTCGGCAGGCATCTAACGAACCCGGAATGATACGACATGACTGAATGACATAGAATAGGCGTGCACAAAATATCGAGAAAAACAAAATTTCTTTACTACAAAAAAGGATTTCTTTAGTTCGGACGAATGTGGGGCATGCAGGCCCAAAATCTTGACAAGAGCTTGAAAAGCGCCCGAAAACAACAGAGAAGAACCACCAGATACCATAACAGATCCCTCAGCCGAGTTGAGAAGCAGGCTACTTGTCACCGTCATAAGCCTCCTTGCCCTCTCCCCCATCAAACTACTCTTTGTCATCTTCCTCCTCCTCCTCCGGGGTTAGCGACTCTTCATCCACTTGGGTGACAAGTTTGGGCGGCACTTTCTGAGAAGTGATGGAGCTGACGTCAATATCGGGGTAGAGAGACTTGAGATAGTGGCGGCATAGCTTGAATCCCCTCTTCATTGAAGGAACATTGTCTAGTGCCTGCTGATTTTCATACTCAAGAGTCTTCGGGTAAGAAGCCACCACCTCCGCCCTAGCTCGCTCAGCCCCTTGACACTCCTTCTGAGAACACCTCGACATCGCCTCAGACAGCTCGCATTGCAAACGTTGATGCTCTCCATGCTCCCCCTCTGAGTCCAGCCTGAGCTTCTGCACAACAAGCTGACATTGACCTGTAGGCCAGTTCGCTCCTTCTAGTAGGAATAGGCACGATCTAGCAAAGCTTGGCCATAAGAGAAAAAAGAACCAGGGTAAAAGGAGGAATGTTGGCGATTCGAGCTCCAGCCTCTACAAGAGAAAAAGCTGCATCTACATGATACACTGGATCATCCGATCGACAGCCTCTATAAGGTCCATCTCAGTGATTTGCAGCATGTCCACCGAAAGAAGTATCCCCCTACCGATCTGGAGCGCCACCCAAGCATCACTTAGCTAGTCAATCAACTTGACATCCATAATACAAGGAGTAAAATGAGGAATGTTAGAAAGATAAGGGCCCGTTTCCCATGCAGGCTCAGGGACAGTAGAATCCGGCTCGGCAAGCATCGGGTCCCCCTCCCCTTCCAGATCAACAATGGGGGGAGTCCTGGAAGAGAAAGCACCCCACGATAGCCTGTGCTCAGCTCGATGCTTCTTGCGGGCAGATCTCCACTCAGCAGACATCATGGAGGCCAAGCTCGCCATACCTGGAAAAGCAAAAAAGCACCAGTTATCAAAACAAGGGGAAAGTTTAAATAGACAAGTGACCTGAACTGAATGTGCAATAAGTGGCCAAACATCCGACCCACATATCCGGCTCAGGCCCGCTTGCACAAGCATCAGTTCGCCTAGAAAATCCTCAATTCTAAAACGTTCTCGGATGAGCCACTGAACGACAGCCCACAATTTGTCATCCTTGCACTCAGGAACATGAAGCGATACTATAGGCCCTCTCGGCTTTGGTGCACATGAAGCAGTACTATAGCCCCATATCTCAGCGTAGCCTGCGACTAACAGGCTACTGACAGCTATAAACCGATGCGCGCACCGAATTCATCAATGGGCCAATCACAAAATTTGAAAGAGGCGCGTATTTTGCGCCAATCACAGAAATTGAAAGAAGCACACATTCTTCAAAATTCAAAAGCCCACCACAGCAAGCCTCACCAATCACACCAAACCAAACGAGCTGAATTGGACCAGCCGAACCTGAAGACAGAAGCTAGGTAAACCCAAACTACCCCAGAAACTTCTACTATCTTCGTCTACTAAATAACGACTCGAGAGTGGGGAGCTATTGATGAGGGGCATTTTGGTCAACCCACTTGATGATGGACACGTGGACACTGTTAGTGACGCAACACCCCACACAACAAGATAGCTCGCCGACTCGACATGCAGTAGTCAATATCAGGTACAAAGCCAAGATAGAGCAAGCTCGGCCCACAACATCCGATACAGCAAAACAACTCGTTGGAGTAACACGTGGCAGTCAACATTAGATACACGGCTGAGCTAGGGCAAGCTCGATCCTTCGACAGCCCCAGATCGCCCAAAACAGCCCCGCGAACAACGCCCGTGTAAGCGTTGTAACCACAACACCGAGAATGGTCCACTGAGTTGACAACCTCTAGACCAGCAGGCGACCTGTAACCTCCGCATGGATCTAGCAAACAACTGATCAGTACACCCAGGATTTAGGAAACAACTCCGTACAAGGCTTAGAGACGTTACCTAACAGCACCTGAACCTCGGGTAGCTATAAAAAGACCCCAGAACCACTCCAAAAGGTATGCACACATAAGCTCCCACTCTCTCATATTCTCTCTCATAAAGGATAATTCGTTGACTTAAGCATTGGAGTGTCCCCTTGGGTAAAAATTTACCCAAACACTCTAACCTCTCCTCCTTTTCAGTTCTCAGCTTGAACATCTAGCTTGGCCTCATAACTTGGCACTGTAGCTCAACTCACGACCGTAGACTGAACTCAGTCCGAACCACCTCATCAGACACGAGGGAGTGAACAGATTATGTGTCTCATTTATTGGTGGGCCTATTTTTGGCTTCATCAAGAAATGTTCCCAATGCATGGTAGGATGTGTTGTGAGGTCAGTGTGAGACACCCTGTGTGAGGAGTAGATCCGGTGAATGACCTAACTATCGTCGATGTAAAGTACATTGGAGAGGTACATTGATAAAATTGATATAATTTTATATCAATTATCAATATAAAATTCAACCACTCAAATTTATACTGAAAACAAATGCAAACAAATATAGTCAATGAAAATCAACTCATCTTTGGAGGGGTGCATTCTTGTGTTAGGTCAGTATAATGTTTGCTACACCCAAATTCACTCAATCTCCCAAACACCATGTATTCTCTAACATGCATAATTTCTTCGGTAAGACAATCCCATTATCTTTTAGCCTTTTCTTTTTCTCTTGTTTGATTTTCTAAAACTTTCCTTCCAATTTTACTTTGCTCAATTTATTCAATATGTGTTTTTGGATTTTCTTAGGAGTTCCCAACACCTTGAATGTGATATCATTTTTTTTTGGTTGTTGGTGTTCTAAACCTAGTCCTCTATCTTTAAGGAAGTTCTTTTGTTATAATTTATAGGTTGTTGTTTGGTTTGAAGGAAAAGGTAGGAAAGGGAAGGGAAATCTGTACAAATTTCCCTTTCCTACCTTTTCCTCCAAGCCAAAGATAGCCATAAGGTTTGCTTCTCTTACCCTTAGAAACTTCCATCCTCTCTGGTTCCTTTTCTGTATGGATTACCTTGAATCTTGAAACTGTGAAAATGAGTCACTATTCAAAATACAGAGGAAGATGGGGAGGAGACGGGGAACTATGTATTAAGTCTCATTTCCATTTGATAAACAATGTGGCACTTTTTGATTGGAGGGTCCATGTAAAAAGGTGAACCGACGGATTCATAAAATGCCAATTCCTACAGGTCCATAGAATGTGAATTCCTTTTCAGTAACATAAAAATTGCCTAAATCTATATATAGGTATTGTAGTTTTTTAGTAAAAAAAAAAAGGAAACAGCTTCATTCGATATTAGGACATTTAAACTGTACATAAGGCTGTGTTTGGAAATGATGCAAATAAATGTGAATGCAAATTTGTAGAGTGTAAAACTATTCATATAAATTGTAAAGTTGGATTAGTTTTGCACTGACAAATTTATACCTTCTTACCAAACAGACTTTTAGCTGTAAGGAATGCAAACATGAATTCCAATAAAGCATATGCTTTTTTTTTTTATCAAAAGCCCACTTGAATGCAAATTTACATCTTTTTATTGATTTACTTTTACATCTTATTATCAATATAAATATACATTGGTCTGTCATTTGCTAATGCATAAATGTAATGTTACCAAACACAGGCAAAAGTGAACCAGAGTGCAAATTTATCTTAAAACAGGATTTACACTCCATTTGCATCGTTTCCAAACGCAGCCTAAGGAGTTTCATCCTGATTATAGGATATGACCATTTAGCCTTTACATGCAGTATATGCTAAAATATGAACAGCTTGGTTTCTTGATCTATGTACATAAGCAAAAGAAATGAAACCAAAAGATCTGATCAATTCCATAATGTGATTCCAGTGAAGTCGTTCTACCCATTCCATTGGCTAGTTCCTACTATTTAGCATACTTATCAGCTTGGTAGAGTCACTGTATAAGTTAGATAGGGTAACGATTTGTTTGAAGCTGCTTCCGGTTTCCGGACCTTTCTTAAGAGCTCTTATTTCTGCATCATAGGTTGATGTTGCTCAAAAAGGCTTTCCTTCAACCACGGTTTTGACCTGAGTTGAGTTGGAGGATGAAAAGTTCATCCTGCATTTCCTGTCATTGGATCATAAGAGCCATCAACATATAAGTAGCTAGTTCTATGTATATCTAATGAATGATTTTGTATAGTAGTTTGGGTTGGCTGAATGCAGAGAGGTTGATAAGTTTCTGCTTTAACAACCAATTCCTCTGGAGAGAGAAAAACCTTTTCAAAGATAAGCTTGGTTCTAGCTTTCCAGATCATGTAGAAGAGGATACAACCTTTGTAGAAAATATAGCATGTTATCTTTGTTACTGATAACTCTTAATGCATTTATCCAACCTGTGAAAATACTGTGCATTGGCTGAAGAGAGATAATGTCTGTGTTGAGCCCCACCTGTCCAGGACACTAAACTGCTTTAGTGTATGGACAGGTAAAGAAGAGGTGATGGACTGTTTCCAAAGCCTCATAACAAAAATTGCAAACTTGATCATCTTTGCTAATCCACCTGTAGCACTTGTCCTTTGTGAGAATACCATCCCACAATAATTTCCAAGTGAATAATTGAAATCTAGGGGGAATTTTTGTCTTCCATAAAATCTTCCAATCAAAGTGAGGCATAGAAGTTGATGGGGTATTCTTGAGTATAGATAATGATAGACTATGGTCACTGTTAAAGTTCCTTTCTTGGAACCTTTCCATATGATTTCATTTGCTTCAAGTTCTATTTTTGGATGTATCTCTAGTATATGTTGATGGCTCTATGGACATTTTTACTGAACACATGATGGATGATTTTCCATAATTTATTTTTGTCCCGATAATGCTTCTAATTTATTCAAAACTTCAATTTGGTTGATGTCTGCTTTACATAGAATAATATCATCAGCAGAAAACAGATGTTGTATTTCCAGCCCTTGCTGAGTTAACTTGACACCATGAATGGAATCATTGACTGAGGCTTGATTTAGAAGCTATGTGAGAACTTCCATGCTTATGATGAAAGGATATGGAGATAATGGATCTTCTTGTCTTAACCCTCTTTTAAATGAAAGTGCCCATAAGCTTCCCCTCCTAGTTTGATAGAATAGGTCGGTGTAGAAATGCATTGGTGAAGAAGATTACACCATTTGGGTGGAAACTTCATTTTGATAAGTGTTTCTCTAATGAATTGCCATCTCATTCTATCAAAGGTTTTGGACATGTTTAATTTGATGGCTATATAACATTTCCCTTTTCTTTGATATGATGGATTATTTCTTTGACAATGAGCACATTGTCAGAGATTTGCCTATCCTTCAGAAAACCAGATTGAGAAGGAGGGATCACTTCTTGCAAAAGTGGTTGCATGCGCTGAACTAGCCATTTGGACATGATTTTGTTTATCACATTGCTGAGGTTTATAGGACGATTATTGGAGATATCCACTAGTGAGTTGTTTTTGGTATGAATATCAAGTTTGTGTTGTTTATTGTCTTGGGAAGTTGCTTTGTGAAGAAGTCTAGAAGCATTTCAAATATATCTTTCTCAATAGTGGACCGGTGGAATTGGAAAAAACAGGTCGTAAAGCCATCAGGTCCTGGTGCTTTGTGAGGATTCATCAGTTTTATGATAGCCCTAAGCTCTTCAATTGTTGGCGGTACTAAGAGTGTATTGATTTGCCATTCTTGTAGTTGAGGAAATGTCATCGTTGCCATGTCCAAAGGATTAAAAAGTTCTATCTCCCTGCTTATGTTCCAAATAGATGCATGCATGGAAAGCTTTAGCCACTTCCAATCTGTCGGTGGTCCATTCACCATTAGAATCTTTGATCCAAAATTCTTGAGAGTTTTTTTGTTTGATCACATAGTGAAAAGAACTTGGTGTTTTTGTCACCATCTTGTAGCCAAAGTTCTCTAGACTTCATCCTCAGAAGTTGTTCTTCCTTCTGGAGCCAATAATGGTGTTGTTTATGGAGATTTTTTAACTCTATTTCATTGGGCCTTGAATTGCCATTCATCTGGAGTGAAGATATCCTTTGAGACAGTTGCTAAAGATGATTTTGGATGTTACCAAAGCAACTTTTGTTCCATTTCTCAGAAGTTGTTTGCACTGTTTGAGCTTTGTGTGGTAACTTGGAACCATGGGCTGCCTTGAATACATGATTAAGTGTTTGTATTCTGGATGCTCCGTCTAGAAAGGAAGGTGGTGGAATGGTGACTTTAGGTGCTGAGATTGCAGATGAGTATTTTAGGATCATCCAACCTGTACAGTGGGGTTAAGAATTATTGGAAGAACCCAAGTATTTTCTTTCGGATCCATGAAACAATTCTCAGAGATCTTGTTCCCTTTTGGAAGATACAAGAGCGAAACAATCAACCTATTAATATTGGAAGACCCAAAAGATTCTTTCAATGTATCATTTATGGGTCCAATGGAATTCATAAGTATAGGAAGAAGCCCCATCAAATAGAGATTTTTTTTTTCGATTATTAATACGATATATAAGGACGGCTACTACAAGCAGTACTACACCTTTGATCGTGAAATATGGATTGCTTGTTGAACCCTGTAGGTTGAATAGTCATTTTCCCTTTATTTTAATAGGTCCATGGTCCAATGTAGTATAATGCAGAATGAGGAAAAATCTGCATCCAATTGAGAGTAGGTAGGGCTTTGTGCAAGGAGTTCACATCAACACTCCACCGCCCCACATTACATTCCAACTATGTATTAGAAACATTTTATCACAAATACGGAAAATAATAAAAACTCATCAGGAGATGTTTTCAATACACGGTTGGGATGTGCTGTGAGGCGTTGTGGGACACTGATGTGAATTCCTGTCCAAGCGTTCCAATATCTTGATTGGTTCTGATTGTCCATTTGTCCACGTAAGGTTTGGATTTTGTATTGGGCGAGAGTTTTGTTATAGATTGAACTCCAATGCGACTGAAGATTTTAATATGATCTGATTACAGTCCGTTTATTTTTGAACTCGAATCGAATTAGAAGCGGGTTAGACCCAGTTTACTAAAATTTTACAAGGACCAAGTTCTACTGTTTTAGAATCTAGACCTTTTAATCGGATTGAACTTAATCCGACTTTTGCAACTTTACTGGATCCGAATTGTGGTCAGCTTTAGTTTAGCTGTTTAGGAGTGTGTGTTATTACTAAAACAACCCTGATTGGTTATTTCTCAGTCAGCGTGCATAGAATAGAAGTATAGAACTTCAGCTTCTCGAGTGTCCGCGGGGAGAGAAATCTGCGTGTTCTTGGGCGCGAGAACGATCTCGGATCACAGACCTGCCATTGTCACCGTAAGTTTGCTTTGATCAGTCTCTATCACCTTTTCTGTCCTTGTTGGTATTGTTTTTTTTCTTCTTTTTTCCTTTAATTTTGTTTATAAAAACTTGATACCAATGTTCTGATTCAAATTCTAATTCTTGTCTGTTCAAAATATATTTCTTTTCCACTTTTTTGTCCTTTTTTAATGCTTATATTATAACATCCAGATTAGGGGAATCGATTTTTTTTTTTTTTTGTTTCAGACTTATGGGTTGCGAATATTAATGCTAAATTTGGGGGTTCCAGATCCATCATTCGTTTGTGTTTTTTCTTCTTTACATCGGAGGTACTAAGGTCTTATATTTGCAGTAAGAGATCACAGACTTCTCCTTAGGGTTTTCAGATTGTCGATGGCCAAGATATTTAAACTACAAACGATAAGAAGGATATTCAAATTGAAACGTTAGATTTGCAAAGATAAGGAGAAAGTTAGGTTAAATATGGGGCTAAGTTTCCACAAGAAACAATATGCATTTTTCCATATCCAGTGGTTTGATACTTTCTTGAAACATAATCATGCTGGTTTGGAGTATAGACTCCAAATTTCAGTTCAATTGCATTCAATGTAGTGAATGTCAGAATGTCTCATGGAAGTAAAGGAGAAGGAAGGCTGCAAGGCTGTAAGAGAGCTATAATTAAAACATGGAAATATCCTGTCTCCTTGTGTCATCAGTTGTTTGCGGATGGTAAGAATAAGATAGTCAGATAAAGTTGTCAATGCAGGACTTGTCAACAAATTAGTTTGATTTTAAGCAATTCTTTGTGAAAAGAGTTTACCATGATTGGTGATAGGGGATCAAAGGGCATATTTCATCATCACCGACAGTGTTTTATCCTTGTACTTCATCTCTGGGTAATCTATTCGGCCATCCTCTGTTTGGGACAACTTATATGCTTTAATGGTAGACTGCTACCTATTTGTTGTCTCCTATGGTGAAAAAAAAAGAGATTTGGCTGCTATTGATTTGATAGATTTATTATCGGCTAGTTAAATATCATTTTCTTTTCAGATCATATATATTCAACGGTTTAAATCTATATTTTGTAGTTAGACCAAGGTCATGAAATACAACATAGAATAACTGAATCAGAAGACATAATAGGGGAACTTTGTTTGTCTAGCTACTACTTTTTCTTTTTGTAAAAATACATAATAAATGTACCATACTTATACAGATATGAACGACATAGATGTCCTAAAGTAGTTGTGTAAAGCCCTAAGCCCCCCCCCCCCGGTGCATATCGGGTTCCAGTTTCCTATAGGAGTTCAGAACCAAGTAATTGGTGCATAGAAAGGGACTACAGAATGATTCCACAGCTTCTGCTCAATGTGTGTGCAAACATTCTTGATAATAATGGCAGTCTTGTGTCTGAAATATAACTTATATAGGATTTTACTCATTTTGGAAAATAAAAAGTTAAACATCAATTAATTATTGTAGTCTATCTTTTTTTTGGTAGAACTGTGGTACTCTAAGACTATGCATTATATGGGTCAGAAAGAGGAGAGAGGAAGGACAAATTAAGTGCAATCAATTATTAGAGGGAGTGGATATGTAAGGAGATTTAGAAGGGATGGCATTGAGGTGCTCCATGCACAACTATCCCTAGAAAGAAATAGTCTATCAAAAGAGATGGCATGGGTCCATATTAAAGGACAAATTCTCAAATGCAAAGTAAGAGCATTGCTGTTGCATGCCTTCATCTGAATCTCTATTCTAGTTGTGAAGTAGAGTTACAAGTTGGTGAGGCAGTGGATCTCTTACATGTGTGTCTATGCTCGTAAATTACTAGCTTTAGTTGGTTATGCTTCCTAGTTAGACTCTATATGTATCTTGTAAGGGTGATTCTTGAAGTAGTCGTCCTCCCTCTTTTCAAAATTTATTTTTAAAGTCTGTTTAAAAATGCATGTAACAATTACCTAAGCCATTCTCTCTTATTTTTGTAGAATTTGATTTGACAAAAATTTTAAGTTGCCAGTCACTTCTGCATGGTATGTAACCCTACCTGCATGGATTGAGGCACTAAGGTTCATAAGTTATGCATTCTTCTTTGACATAATGTTTTGGTGGCCTTGTTTTTGCACTAACAATTTTTCAACATTATTTCTTAACCTATTTACCATTAACCCTGTTAAATTGAAAATACTAATTCTGAATCACTGCTAATAGTTTGCCTTGTTGGTTGTCTCTGTTTTTTTTTCAGATGTTTGATGACCAAGATTTGGGATTCTTTGCCAGTTTTCTTGGCATTTTTATATTTGTCCTGGTAATTGCTTACCATTATGTGATGGCTGATCCAAAATATGAAGGCAACTGAACACTTGTTTCTCTTGATCTTGAACCTAAGACAGTTTTGTTAACAGGATTAGTTTACAAGTTGAAATAGATTTTATGTAGTTAAAAGATTTCTATTCTTCTTCAATGCAGTATTATGATATGATAGACCCATTGCTTCCCTGATATTTGCTAGTTAAATCTCTTTTTATGTGGGGGTTGGGATCTACTATAAACAAGATGCATACAAATCAGAGGTAAACACTTCAGTGGCTGTTGTACATACCTTGTTTATAGTAGATCCGGAGTCTCATGTGGCTGCTATTGGAAAGTTGTTAGGAACATACATATCTTTATCCGGTTGTTGATGCTTGAATTGTGGGGAGAGGCTTTTTTGTCATGGTGTCCACTGTTATTTCTCAAACTGGACTATTGTTAGAATGATGTGTGCAAAGTGGTGAGCGCTTTAATTAGCTACTAGATCTTCCTTTTCTGTTTACGCTTGTAATTTTTAAGTTTGTGGTTGTTCGGGTATTTTGTCTTGATGAAATGTGTGGAAGCAATTGTTATTGTGGATTGTGGAACAGTTTAAAGGAAAGGGGTCATGCCCCATACTGCAGGTTTAAAATAAATGATGAATTTACTCTAGGCCTTCAGTGAGCTGAGTTTTCTACGATGGTTAAATATGTAAATCAGTAGCTAGGGATGATGCTATTATCCTAGAAGGATCAACACCGTAGGGGGCTTTTAAATTTGATCCTTTTAGGCTGCGTTCTCTCAACTTGTGCATTCCTTTGTACTGTACTACTGTTCTGTATTTGAAACTTTGAAAGAGGATTTCGTAGTGTTTCCTTCTCAGACTCCAAAGACATGTCTGTAAGGGAAAAATGTATAGATTTCTTGTCTGCAAGGAAAAAAAGAAACTTCTTTTTAATATAAGTAGGTTTCCCAGGTTTTCTTTCTAAATGGCTTATTCCGTTTTCACCATGTCGAGGTATGATTGTATAGTCCATAGCAATGTTTTCAACCTGCTGTGGACCTAGCTGGTTGAACTGTCACCTGCCCATGATTTCGGGTTCAGTTTTCTTAAAACCCAAGGATTAACAAAAACTGTAGACCTGGTAAAAAACTGTCTGATCCAATGACCAGATCACGGGTTACACACTAAAAGTGTATGCGAACTTTTGAAGGCTATAACTTTATGATCAGATGCCCAATTGTGATGATATTTTTTTTGGGTAACTTTTTGAGATCTATGTGTTGAAAGGTGCTTTTTTTGCTATTTTTGTGAAAAAAACCTTTTTTGGCTTAAAATGCAGTTTTTAATATTTTTTATAAATAAAAAATTTAAAACTGAATTGAAAATATACATTAAATATAAAATAATGCATATATTACATGTAGAATATAATTATGCATTATTTATTGATAAAATGTGTTTATGCACACATTTATAGTGATGATGTGGCATGTTTTGACCTGTTTGACCCGGTGGTCGAATTGGTGACCCATGATCTGGAGGCAAAAATAGAGATGTCAATGGGTTGGGTCTGACTCGATGGACCAGATGGGCTCGAACCAATTGAGCCAGTTCTGGTTCTAGGATTTGGAACCGATGGGTTGGTTTTAGGTCTTGATATAGTGTCCCGATTATTATCAGTTCGAAACTGGTTCCACCTAGTCTCGAACCGATTCAGGCCCGACCCGAGCTATATACATATAATATATAATATATATATATTAAATAATGTGTATATATTATAATTGGGTCTGTTGGGTCAGACCCGATTGTCCTGAGAACCGATCAGTTCGGGTCTAAGTCTAAAAATTATATACCCTATTGGGTCCAGTTCGGTTCTGGGTCCTCAATATTTCATGTCGAGTCGGTTCCAACCCAGACTTGACCCGTTGACAGCACTAGGCAAAAATGGTTTGCCTTTCGGGTCAGTTTTAAAAACATTGGTCTAGAGTGTCCATTAGATGGCACACTCTATACTTTCTATTTCAAGACTCAAAATTCTATTGTTTTCTTTTTAAGTTAAAAAAAAAAGTGATCCCAACTTGGAATATGTAAAACCAATAAAACTCATTTTGTGTCCTACCAAGACCCTTATTCATGGTCACCACCTATTAGGGCTGTTCACGGGTCGGGTTGGATCAGTTTATTGGTGTTTTTTCAACCGACCTAAAACTAAGTAAAACCGCCTTGGTCAATTTGAATCGGTTTGGATCGGTTTTGTGAATGATTCTTTCAGTGTGAACGGTAAAACTGATATTTTATATATCAGAAAATCGAACCAAACGGTAAAACTGATATTTTATAAGTCGGTTCGGGTCGGTTTGGTTTCGGTTTTCATGTGTGAAAACGAAAATCGAACCAAACCATCGGTTTATGTTTTTTTGTAACCTGAAACCAATCGGTGATAAAGAAAAACCGGCCAACTCAGATTGGATCAGACCGGATTGATCGATTTGGATCTTGTTATGAACAGCCCTATCAGTGGCTTGCGTGCATACTCCTTCCGAAACAATCATTCATAATTTCTTCCAAATATTTATCTTGGGAATTAGAGTAAAAAACTTCACTTCCCAAGCTGCTACTTATCAATTGGGTAAGAGTGAGACCTAGATGCGCATCTCTCTCCATATCTTTCTAAAATCCCTTCTGATTTGCTAACCAAAAAGACCTTCTTTGAGGTACAGTTGGATTGAAGTATTGAACCAAGTATTTCTTTCAAAAATTTTGAAAAAACGTATATTAATTAGTAAATATTATGGTTGTTATTTCCCTCCCTTTTCTAAAGATGATAATGATACCAGCTCTTGTTGAAGTTTCAGGCATGACTATTACTCTTCTATACCACTAAATAAAATGTAGGCTGTAGGCATTTTATTTAAACACTGGCGGACTATATATGAATTCCCACACAACTCCAATATCTCATTAGAGCCGATGGACATGGGATTCCCACACAGGTCATCCAGACTAAATTATGAGCTGGGTGTATGTTGTATTTGTTGATTCCTTGTGTATTGGAAACATCTATGTTGCATTTGTCGATCCCTTGTGTATTGAAAACATCTCCTCCATGACAATATGCATATACAGAAGTTGCGCCTGAACTTTCCATTTACGGATGCTATCGACTATTAATTGTCAAAAAACTTAAAAACATAAGTGATTTTTAAAACAGTAGGGCAAGTTTTAGTCATTTGCTAAAATATATGGGATAGTTTAAATATTTTATTAATTTTTATATTACTAATAAAATTTGGTGACCACCCTCCTCCAAAGCCCTGTTTGTTTTTCAATAAGTTATTTATCTGGGTAAATGCAATTATTTGGATAAGTTTTTTCCTAGAAAGCACTTATACCTATGTTCTTTTATTTCCAAAGTAAATAAGACAATGACCATTTTAACCATAAAAATTCATTATTAAAAAGGAGAATTTTTGTTTCATTCAAGTGTTGACAATTTTTCTCTAAGGTGGGAAAGTTATTTATTCACCTAAAAGATGGGTATCACTTATCTGGGTAAATGATATCCAGGAAAATAAACTTTCCCTGATCCTCGCATTAATATAAAAAAATAACATAAAATTTATAGTAAATGAAAACCAAAGTCCCATTGACCAACTTTTGCCCTCTTAAAATCCAAAGAAAAAAAAAAAAAACACTCTTAAGGGTAATTTTATGGTTAAAAAAAAAAGAATTAATACCAAACGACCAATTGCATCTGAAAAGGAAAGTTTTTCAAGGGTCATTAGCTGATTTGGCGTTATTAAACGCCAAGTCAAGAGCGATCCATCCAAGAGCATCCAATGTAGCTGATTTGGCGTTATTAAACGCCCCCAAGTCAAGAGCGATCCATCCAAGAGCATCCAATGGTGTGTTGTAATTACTTCAGCATTAATTAAGTGCAACGAATTGAAAATACAGACCTGATTGATGAGACTGATTTTTTTTTTTTTTTTTTCTGTTGGCTTCTAATTGACGAGACTAAATATTAATTAAATGTAAATAAAAAAAAGATTTTTGGATTGCACTCCCCTCAAAAATCTTTTTTGAGGCCCCTTCCTAATCTATTAGTAGCCCCCTATAAACCACATTCTGCCCCTGAATTTAGCATCAATCCAAGAGTAGGATTCAGTCCGCCCCTGTGGAGGTAGGATTTCTTAGGGGTGGACTGAATGTGGGCAGTAAAAGGTTTATTTGATAGTACAATAGGTATATGATATGGAAAGAGTTTTGACCAATCAAAACCCACGAATTTTGATGAATAACACCTGATTTTCTATAATGTGTATGATTCCAGTTTATTGGTTACTTGTCTTATTGGATATCATATTTTTTCCATATCATAGTCGAACCCTAACATAAAATATGGCATTTCTAATACCAGTTTGTATGCGTATACAGTTTTTCTTCATGGAATGAATATCGTGACGGGAGGAATTGGACAGGTAGTTTTCCACCTGTGCTTCTCCGCCACAGATCCCTTGAAAATCCTATATGATATTAATACTTTTGACCTTGATCATCACCAAAACAAATGGATAAATTGACTTCCCATTTGGCTTTTGTTGGACAGAATTGTAACAGCACCAAAAATAAAAAGGATAGGCTCACAAACATGTCATAAAGAAAAAACTATGTATACATACAGGAGGGTGACGACACATGCACAAAAACTACTTCAAGAAATGGAGCAACAAAAGCAATCGTGTTTGGCAAAAAACATTCCTTTTTTCTGAAGGGATATTTGAAGGTTAAAAGAAATTAGGGGTAGTAAATTGTTTTATGCCGGCTTTGCTTTTTAGCCTCTAAGCTCCAGTAACTTGAGGTTGTGGAAATGCTTTTTCTGGTGAAGTCTTATTACCTTCAATCTCTATTTCTCTCACATCACCATCCTCAATTTCTATATCTCTCACACCACTGCAGCTCTCTTCTACCACCTTGTCATCATCCTCATCAGCTTCATCACTTAAAGATCCCTTCTGTTGGAGTGCTTTCACCTTCCGATACTCGTCATAATGTGCTCTCCTGTGTTCCCTAAAGCTCAAAGCGCTCTTATCAGTTTCAGAATCTGAGAGAAGGTCCAAACAAGCAAACAAGAGGGTTAAAAACCACAAACTGCTGTTTAGAAACAATTAACTCTGGCTTCTACTGAACTCCTATTCAAATAAAAAACCAAGTATAGATCAGTAAAAGAGGCATCTGCTTGATTTTCTTTGAGAACATTGAAACCAAGACACAGAACAGATTATCATTAAAAGCATGTCCATGCTACATCTTTACCAAAAAAAAAAAAGTAGTCAAAATAACTGAGTAAGAAACTTAATTCAGAGGATAACATGAACACAATATAAGCTTATGGTAAAGGACACAAATCATGGCTGTTAAAACCATTGAACAATCTGCTTGGTGAAATAGAATTGTTTAAGAGGTGAAGAACAAGTCAAACACAAGAATCTATCATGACAAGGTAAAAGAAAGGTAGATGAGACCAGAAATGGGGTAAACATCTAGCTAATTCATAAAGTTGAAAATGCTTGGCAAAGTTAAGAACCTTCATCTTGTTCCATGGCATCTGCCTCATCCTCAGAGGATGTCCAACCCCCTGAATGCTTTGAATTATTTCTACTCGAGGAAGCTACATCATTCAAAGCAGTTCGAATAGCTTCAGCATGCATAGCATCACCAATGCATTCATCAAAACACCTCTCTACAGGAGATAGGGAACCTACATGAGAAGACACTATCAAATTAATACTGACCAACACCATCCAATATAATATTCATGACATAGAGTAACTCAGTGGACACACACCATCTTCATCAATCATATGGTGGTATGGAGTCTTGGGCTCGGTGATTTTCTGCCTTACAGGTTTGTTTGCTTCAATTTCATACAAGTTAGTCTCATCCCATCTTACACGTCCTCTGATCCACCAACAAATATAAGAAAAAAGAAAGAATGTATTATTCCTTAACTGATTCAGAGATACAAAAGATAAGAGGTGGTTAGAAAACTAAAATACAAATCTCGCAATATTATGGATATTCAAGCAAAAAAAAATGTCTGGACAGTAGACTTAAGGCACTATCAAGTATGAACTTTTAAATCAAGAAAAGCTTGGGTGTAGGGGAAAAATAGCCTGGGCTGTTTTGAAGATTTCTGAAAATGGCATTTTTATTTGTGATGAATTGCAAATGACATGTTATCCCACTTAATTCTTTATTTGTCTTTTTAATTAAAAGAAATATTGAATGCAATTACTCTTTTAGCCCACACCCATGTTAACATGTTATGCACATGAAGCTTCTTCAAAACAGCCCAAGCTGTTTTTGACTTTTTTTTTTTTTTTCCAAACAACCAAACTTATATTCCCTTTAAATCATTCAGAAGTGAAATATCCTCTCAATTCACTAACACTTGCAATGAAATATTGAAAACTTGACCACCATGATAGCAACTATTACAACCATTTCACAGGAGAAATAGAAAAGCCTGACCTTTTAAATAGTCATTAATAGTATTTATTCATGAACTTGGTAAGAATATGATTTTCATTGATGACACTTACAAAGGATGGCATGCAGGTCCAAGTTACCTATGTATAGATCTTGCACAATAATTCATACTCCAAGGTCATAAGAATTTTAAAGATCCAAACCTTTAGATTAGACTGTGCAAGTTACCTCATTTCTTTTGAACACCAATATGCTTAACTGACACAGCAATCCTAAGCAATAGCTGAAGACCTAGTATTACAGAAAAAAGATCAGTATGTCAGTTTCTCTTTTCCTGACATTTAAAAAAAAAGACTATAATATATAGCAAGGTTTTCTGTTTGCTAAATACAATCCAGATGCTAATAAGACAAGTTTACTACATTTTGCAGCTATTATGGCAGACCAAAGTCATTCGTGTGATTCTCCATTGCCTTCTTTATATTTGACAAATTTTATCCAAACATCCCTTGCACATGGGAAAAGACAATATTTATCCCTCACTTATCTCAACTCAAAGAATAAATAAAGGGGAGTAAATGCAACACAAAGTGGGTACGAGGGTAAAACTGATGAAGACACCAACAGGTGACTAATTTAGAGGGTCTCTTATAAGATTAACTATCTCTATAAGCATGACAATGCACCATTCTCAGAAAACCCCCTTTGCTGTAGGATCCAGTGACAGTAAAGATTGAATAGAATGCATTTCCCCATATAGTAAACTATTCCTTCTAAAATTAGAAAAATTGAGACCCTTGCAATGATGAAAAAGCAAAAGTAACAAAACCATAATGGAAAAAGATGTCTAAATGAACAAAAGAATGTTTAAATGAAGTTATTAAGTGTTGTCTAAATACGTATAGGAAACTTGAAAGCAGTAGGATTCAAACATAAGGAAAGAACGCAAAAAAAGACAAAAGATCCAAAAGTTTAGCATAATTCCTCAAATAATGAGAAACATTTAACCAGAATGTACACCCCAAATAATTAAGATAAGACATTATATGCCAAAAGTAGTGACTCCAAAGCTCAGTTTCAAATGTAGAACAAGCTTTTGATTTGACAGATTTTGGTCATTAAGTGCTTATGAAGAAACATCTATGGCTTGGTTACAAATAAATTTAATAAAGTTCTTATAGGTTTTTAGAATTAGAACTAATGCAAAAAACTTTCTAGTAAGCTCCACATCACTTCAAGGAGTTTTAGAGGCACCTTTCTGCTGGATCTGCAAAATAGTGAAAACAAAGGAATAAAAGAGCCAAATGCTAAAGTAAGAAAACTCTTTTCAATAGCATAGGTCGTACAAATTGTAATATAATGTACAAGATGGACATCAATAGGCAAAAAATATTAAAAGAAATTAGTGGCATCTTTCTTTTATTTCCCACTAAATTTCATGTCTGACCTGCTTCGGATGTTAATGTTTCTTCTTGAATCTTGATGCACCTGGATTTCTCCTGATTACCTTTTCCTTTTCTTTTTTCAGATAAACTAATGGATTATAATTGGTTTTGGGGTGCCAATGTCCTATTTATTTCTCTTACTGAAGAAGTAAATATCATCTTATTTTTCCTTTTTATTTTACGTATGTTCTGCTAATGCCCTATTTATTGACTAAAATTATTAGTGTTCTTATTTTGCTGAATGTTGATACATATGTTATCCATCTTAAAGGGTTCTGAACTCCTTGTTGGTTTCATGGATAGTACACAATCCTTCTCATCTGCATACCTGTTGGATTTCAGATTGGACTCAGATGTGGTTAGATCCAATCTGAGTCCAACTCAATTACAGATCTAATGCAGATGACTGACTAGCACATTGTCAAGTTGAAATAGGAGAGGCAGCCATTACCAGAAAAGTCCTAGCTGTACATATAGGTCATTTCTGCTTTACACATAGAACCAATTGAGCACATCCCAATTCTCGTTACAAACAAGGATGCAGAAGATAATGTGGCCAAGAAAGTCCAGTATGCTATGAAGCATAGACATTAAATCAGAATCCTGAATCAAGAAATGATCATGAACGTTTTGATCTAAGAGCTAGTCTTCACTCCAAAGCTGCTGCATTGGAGGAGCTGCACGGGCCTGTTAGGGAGGGCTTCATCTTTGATTGCTTTCACCGGAAAACCGTTTTCTTGGCTGAATGAAAGCATATGGGTGCTTTCTGGGTTTCTCACCAAACATAGATTCTAGGCTTTCTGTCTGAAGCCCACCTTGCAAAGCCAGAAGCCACTGTGTGAAAGCCCTCCCAAAAAAGCACTTTATGTCAATGGATGTGGGAAAGTGCCTGCAACCAAGAACACTCAGCAATGGACAGGAAGAACTCAGATTTCTAAAGAGATCAGCTTCTACTCAAACTGTTATGGCAACAAGAGAAGAATAATCCATTAAAATTTGGAGTCGGTGTCAATGCTGGCTTTAGAGCTAAAAAAAGGATGTTAGGACTTAGGACATTGCTCTCTGGGATGATGCCACTTCAAAATTAATGGCCCTTCAGTCGAGAGAAATAAGTTTAGTAAGAGAGTAAAATGAAATGATCAAATACAGAGAGATCTAAGTTAATAAAGAAAAAATTGAAATAGGATACATTTTATTCCTTATTAAATATTGGGTGACCTAAAGGCAGTTGTGTCACTTGATAATTTGAAGTTCCGATTTTGATAATTTGATCTGCTTTTAATGGTAGAGGCAATGGATGCAATAGATCCATAAAACATTTACCATCGAAGCAAAATGGAAAACAAAAGGGAAAATATGCAAATTTATTAAAAGATAAGGATGGATTTGCAAACTCTGCCACCAAAAAATAAAAATAAATAAATAAATAAAAACAGAGATAGTGTATCGGGTGGAAAAACTGAAACAACCAAACTCCAACTTTCACAACGCTGCAGACAGAACAGTATACTTAAATAGGAATAAGTTAAATAACGAAGTTTGGAGGGGGAATCTGATCTAAGAAAAAGCCACGTTAATATCAATAGCCTGCAAAAATTTCCCGAGGAAACAACTCAAAGCAATAAGGAGGAAAAAATGATAACTGCAACTTTGCGAATTCGAAATGAAAAATGAAAACTGTTTGGCGTTTTATTCGGAACCTAAAAGGAGAAAACCCGAACGGCAGTGAGGAAACATAACACATGGAGATTCTTAAACAAGGCTAAAAATAATGGATAAGAATACTTGCTTCTCCTGAGAAATACGGCATAAAATTCGAAATACAGCAATATTAGACGTAAACATCTTATTTACAGCACCATATACCTCACAAAAGGCGTCTAAAATTCCAGAAAAGAAACACAACCAAAGCAGCGTCAGAAGAAACCCTACCTTTTCCAGAACTGCTAATATCCGATTCCATTGAAAAGAAATAATATGCATCCAAAATCCCAGAAAAAATCAATACTTTTCATGGATTACTTCTTTGTTCTCAGAAACCATACGTATGGGTAGAAAATCCATTAAAACAAATTTAGAATTCATGAACAACAATCTGTAACCCAGTTCAACAGATTATRTATTTGGTSAAGTCGTATACARACATCAATTACAACCTTCAAAGCCAAGAACGTGGAAAGTGAAATCTAAAACCCATGAAGTAAAATCTACAACCTTCAGAGAAACAGAGCGCGAAAAAACATACCTTGAGACAGAGAGGGAGAAATCTGGAGGAGGAATTGGAAAGAAATAGCCAGCGCCCAGCGGATTCTTCAAATGGAAAGAGAATGATAATGAAGGATGACGTATCAACCCAAAAATTTGCCCTTCTCTGCTTCAACGGCCGTACTTCTTATTTCCTAAAATACCCTTCTTGCTATATAATGTCAGGTCTGTCCATGATAACTGATGAGTGATTAGATGAGCATGGATGAGGTTGTGAAATTCAATCGAGAGGAGGGATACTTTCGGCATGATAAATTTGACACGAGGGAAATAGAACATTGAAGGATTTGTAGTCCAGAAGCCAGTAAAAGGAAGAGGCTTCTGAAATTTCTCAACATCTCATGAACCCGTTATTCCTTTCGAGGTATGGATCTGTGTCTCTTCTAATATTTCGAACTTTCAATTAACGATCAGTCTCCTGTATCTGTATTACCTCTTTGTTAATCTTCTTTCGACTCTTTTTTTTTTTAATTTTTTGGTTTTCTATTATTATGGTTCATGAATTTCGAATATTTAAATCGATTGTTTTTCCTTTTATTGCTGTTTACCTCTTTTGCTGGAATGGTTGGTTGTTTCCTTTAATTGGAATTTAGACAGTGATTTTCTTGATTCGACTTGTTGTGAATTGTTAGAGGTCTTGTCATATTTCTCATTTGTCCATTTTTGTCTATGTGAATATTCGTGATTTTTATTTTCTTTGTGTCAGTCTTATCTTTCTTGGTGGAGTGCGGATTATGGTTGCATGTTATTTCTTGTTTTGAGATTCAGTTTCAGATTTCAGTTATTAGCAATGTTAATGGCAATAAATTAAGTACCATGAAACCATAAGCTCTCGAATAGGAGGAAGTAGCAATCTTCTGAACAAGAAAAAAAAAAAAAGAAAGAAAAAAGAATAGAAAGTAACTATCATCTAATCTAATTAGCGAGGAAGCAATTGAATCCGAATGAGTCTAAAACTAGTAGTGAGCTAAAAAAGAAGCACAAGGGTATAGTGGAAAACCAAGCTCCACAATGCTTTTGAGGATGCAAAAGTTCAGATCAACCTTCACTATCTTTACCAATTTGGCTAGGACATAACTTTATTTCTCTAGTTTCCATTTGATATGCAATTGAAAGCATGTGCAGACAAAATAGTAAGTCGATCGTGACCCATTTGCCTTCAGAATTGCATTTAGAGTTGGTTTCTTCTGTTTTTCTTTGGCCTTCTCTTTTCCTTGTTGCAAAACTTGACCATTCGCTTTATGTGTCCAGGACTTTGAGATGATGAAAACTAGCGATGTTCTGGTTGCAATAAAGTCTACGAATGTTAAACCTTGAAGTCCTCATTGGAGCAGATAATAAAAAGTAAAAAGAAAAAAGGAAGTGAAAGAGATGTTTTCATTGTTTTATGGACTCTGGAAGTATATTTTCAGTAAAACGGAGTTTCATGTTCTTATTCTCGGAATTGACAAATCTGGAAAAACTGTAATATGTTTTTCTATTTTCTTTACAAACTCTATTTAGTTTATTACTAATTTACTGTTGACCTCCTTTGTGTAATAATAGTTGGAGCTCATTGTCTGTTGATTTTGTGTTATATTTAATGGCTCCATGTATCATTTTCCTGTTAATCTGAGGTCCTAGAATATAAAAGTATCAAAAGCTTTCCTAGTTGCAATTCTCTCATGTATGTCAGCATGGTGTTTGGATTGTAGTATTATCTAGGAATCTAACCAACCTCAGAGTGTTTTGAGGGTGCCTCACCTAGAGGGGTGCCTCTAGGCATATGCCTCCCACGCCTTTTTAGAATATGTCTATTTTTCACTGACTAGTCAGCACCTAGGCACCACTTAAGCATTGCATCAACTAGAGAGGCCAAAACAACTAGTCATTGCCTTACTGCATTTATAAAACTGCATGGCTTTGCTATCTCTAATTCTCTTTTCACATTACTAAAAAAATTAAGTCTATCATTTTAATTGGAAATTTTAAAGATTCAAGTAGTAATTATGTTTGACGTGTTAGAATGCTAAGCCCACCTTGCTGGAATTTTGTTTTCCCTTGTCAACCAGACTAAACAAAGCCACTTTCTTTCAATTTTTTTTATTCCATTTTTCTTCACAACCAAATATAGGGTTCATTCATTTTTCGGTAAATGGAGGGGGGAGTTGGGCAATGGGAAAGTTGACCAACTTTCACACGCTCGCTCCATGGTAAAGGTGGGTCCCACAGTAAATGAAGTTTCCCTTGGTAAGTGATACTTATCTCCCAGACGGGTAAGCAATTTTCCCACCTTGGGAGGAAGTATGCTAAAACTAGAAAAAAATTGCCCATTAAACAGGTTTTTAAAACAAATAAGGGTGAAATTGGTAAAGCAAAAAGTTACTTGGGAAACACTTACCTAGGTGAGTGCATTTACCTGGGTAAATGACTTGCCCAAAAATGAACCTGGCCATAGTGTTTACCATGACATAGGGACATCAAGAATAGGTTATATAAAAAAAGAAATCACCATTCCATCTAGACTGAGTGGTTTTTATTTGTTATTTGCCTTTTCTTGATGATCATAAAAATAGCAGGAATGATGTTGTTACTACCAAAAAAATGAGGATATCGAGATGGGTGAATGGTAAAATAAAAAAGATGGAATCAGAAATGGATCATTCTTGAGAACCTAGGGATAGGTTCAATGAGTGGCAAATGGGGGGAAAGTACAGTAAGATGGTTTTGGAATTGTAAATCATGACAATTCCGAATAAAATTGGGTTTTAGAGATCAGGGGGATGGTCCTGTGTTTTTAGAATTTTAATGGTAGTTCAGTTGCTTCAAAACAATTTATGAGAGGCTAATGGTCATTGAGAACTAGAAAGTAATCTGAACAACATAAAAATGATTAAAATAATTGAAGATAGTATTTCCTTACTAGACCACTTATTTTTGCAATATTCAACTCAACTCAACAAAGCCATGTCCCAACTATATGGGGTTGGATGCATGAATCTAGTTCTGCCATTTTGCTATGTGCAGTGCCATATTGATTGTCAAATTATCAGCCCTCAAATGATTTCTCATCATTTCCCATCTCTTCAAGACCCTTCAACTTACGACAGATCACTTCTTACCAGTGCTGTAGATGGTTTGCTGAAATCATTTCTCACTACTTCAACCCATTTTTCCATAACTCTTATAAATCACATTTGAACCATCATGAATTTATTGGATAGATAAGTATTAAGCTTTTGTTGATGATTGGATAAATAAGTAATAACCATCTTGGACTCACTGAATGGGTGGCTCTGTTTTTGTATGTTTTTATGGGTCTAGCTCTGTCGCAATGAAGTTGTACTTTATTTGTTCTAAAAAAAGGCTTTTCAAACAGCAATGCAATTAAGGTGTTTGGGTGTGGTGTTTTGATATAGAAACCAAGACCAAAAAAGCCAGAATCTTGATTTTTGTTCCATTTGTCGGTTTACGTTCAATTAAATGGCCCATAAACCTAATTTTAGGGTTTCATCCCCTCATCACTTTTTCACTACCAAAAAATTCTCAATAGAAGTTAGAAGAAATTTACTGGTAAAGAGAAAAAATTTCATGTTCTAACATTCAAATGAAGGATTGAATGAGGCAAATGGTTCCTCATAGGAAGAGATGAAACAGGATTTTTTTTTTTTTAATTTGCTAAAACTATCATTACGTTATCATGTAATGTGTTTGATGTATAGGAGTTATTTTGATGACATTTGCTACCCACTCTGTTCACAAAAGTAGAGATCACTAATTGCAGATTTAGTTGAGTTTCTTGTGAAGGAAAGGAGGGGAAGATGAAGATTTCAGCAGTAGAGAAGAAAGGAGAAGAAGAAGAGAGTAGGAAGTCAAACAGGATTGTTAAATCAACCCTAGCCGCCCCCCTCTCATTATATTTATACTTAACTTAAAAAGATGAGATATTACAAGGATGCCCTTAATAGGGCGGCTACTAAAAGCTGAACACAACTTAAAAAAACATAAACTAATGGGCCTAAAGCCCAACAACTTACTAATTAAATAAAAACAAACCGGACCAACTCAAAACTCCCCCTCAAGTTGGGAGTAAATGTCACACATTCCCAACTTGCGTAGATCATGCTCCAGCTTGTTCTTTGCAACACCTTTTGTGAGAACATCAGCGAGCTGCAGATCAGAAGCAATGTATGGAAGACAAACTTCTCCAGAAGTTACCCTTTTTCTGATAAAATGTCTATCCACTTCAATGTGCTAGTTCGGTCATGCTGGACTGGGTTATGGGCAATGTTAATTGCTGCCTGGTTATCATAGTATAGCATCATAGGTTCTTCTKCCTGTACACCAATTTCTTCTAACAGGGAACGGATCCAGAGAAGTTCTGAAACTCCATGTGCCATGGCCCTGTATTCGGCTTCAGCACTTGATCTTGCCACCACTGTTTGTTTCTTACTCTTCCATGAGACAAGGTTACCCCCAA
>NW_010729202.1:0-13585 GCF_000365185.1 Nelumbo nucifera
ATTCGGATAATATTTCTAAAAGATTTACAAATGGATATGCTGATTCACCAATCATTGGTGGTTCTAGAACCGCTAAGCCTACGTTACATGCAATTCAAATACTTAATTCTCGTGTAACTTTTGGTGTCGGCCCTGGGATCAAAATCAAACCAAATAGTTATTGTAACAAGGGTGGTATGGGTCATTTGAGTAGACATCTGCTCACACAAAAGCGAGAGGAAGATGAAGGGAGAGAAACAACCCAAACAAAGATTGGGAGGGGGAGTAGTTTTAGTACTTTTAGATATTCACAAGAAAAAAATGAAACAAGAACTTGCTAAGTATATTATACATGCAGAACAACCATTTATACTAGCTGAAGACCCAAAGCTAGAAAAAATGGTTGTGTAGTTCTGTAAACCCACAATATAAAAAAGATTCTAGGAATACTATAAGAACTGATGCTTTAAAATATTTTTATTCATATAAACAAGCATTTAATTTCCTTGTTAGCAAATCTTAATTCTAAAGTTGCAATTACTTCGGATTTTCGGACATCCAAATTTAATATTAGTTATATTTGTGTTATCGGCCATTTCATTGATGAAAATTGGCTTTTGAATAAAAGAATTTTAAGTTCTATTATGCTTGAATGGCCACATAGTGGCCCAGCTATTGCTGCAAGTATTTTAAATACTTTGCATTCTTTTCTATTACTTTTGATAATGCCAACAATAATGATTCTGCAACAAATATTTTAAAATCTCAATTAAACCATGCTTAAATGGTAAATTATTTCACATTAGATGTGCATGTCATATCTTAAATTTATGTATTCAAAATGCCTTAAATATTATTTCTACTCATATTTCAAAAATTAGAAATTGTATTATATATATATATATATATATAAGTTCAGGGGCAAAAAAACAAGAATTTAAATATTTATGCCAAAATTATGGTTTAAAATATAAACATTTTATATTAGATGATGTAAAGCATAGGTGAAATTCTACCTATCCTATGTTAAAAAGTTGTATATATCATAAACAAATTCTTTCTGATTTTTATAATACAAAAATGCCTAATGAAATGATATTTGAGGAAGACTAGAAAATTGCAATCTGTATAAGAGATTTTTAAAAAAAAAAAATTTATGATGCAAGAAATGAATTATCTAGAATTTATTATCCAAGTAGTTGTAATTTACCATATCAACTAATGGTAATTAGTGATTGTTTTGTTAAATATAGAAATAATCCACAATTTCAATGTATTGTTGAAATTATGGAAAATAAATTTAAAAAATATTGGGAGAACATTTCTCCCCTTCATTGTTTAGCTACAATATTCACTACAGAAAAAACATTTCTTGGTGACGGTACGTAAACGTTGGCATACATTGGCACACATTGAGGCAATATTAGAAATTAATTCCTCTCTTCACTATGAACTATCAGCCTATACCTGATCACATACCTAAGGGGCCATTTGACAACAGCAACTTGGTCTTTTTAGTGAATAAATTATATATTCAGGAGGTTGCAAGAAACTCTTCTTAATGGCCGAAGCTAGAGTTGGGTTGAATTACAAAGTAATGTGCCTTGAATATTTACTCAGAAAAGACAAAACAATAAGCCATTCAATTCAGCCATTTCAACTAACATTAAAGTATTCAAGAATAATATTCTCCATACAACGTATTCAAGAAACAAAATTTGGACAGCCCCCATGAAGGAATCAGCCCATCAAACTATAAAGACTTGAGGCAAATCAAAGTTTTATAACACTTGCCTAGAGAAGGAAGAACTGCACTATCAAAGTATCTAAGTCTAAGACGATCAGATCCTTCCTTTCCTTTTTCTTTCTATGAAGAGATTTTGTTTCTGTTTGCTTTTAGATAAAAGATCTTGCTTTTCAGCCTCTTCTATGAGCCCTGTGGAATTGATCAAGAGGATCTAAGAGTTAAGTCTGAAACAAAATGATGCAGGTGCAAGCATGGAACTTATTCGTAAGAAAGAGGTTTCAAAACTCAATTTCTGGTTAGTAGTCATTGATTCCTTGGTGCTAGATTTCAACTAAGCATGATCAAAGTGGAACATTGTTGTCAAAATCACAAATGAGGCAACTATATGAAGTTCTTTAAATTGACTTGTAAAACTGCCAAAAGCTTTTACCCTAGCAAAAATTCTTAATTTGCATTTCTTTTCACTCTGTTGGCTGGTTCATAGATTATGTTATTCCATCACCAAATGACTTTTAGATGCCAACAGAGAAAATTTGCCACATTTCAGTGATTCATTATTCTTGTTCTTTTTTAGCATTTCTATACTAGTTTGAAGAGGGATCAATTTTCAAGATTTTACCTGAACCGGAAGAGGAGTGGGAAACAAGGCATCCAGTCCTTGACGGTGCGCTAACAGCTCCACCATGGACTCCAATCATGCTATTTTTGCTTGAAGATCACCCACCTGTCCTCGAAGCATTTGGTTTTCTTTCTGCATCGCAAGAGGTGGCTGTACTATTAGTGGTGCTTTTGGACCCATTGGTTCTGAAAGCACGCTTTGGATATTCAGCAATATGATTCTAAAAACTTCATTTTCTTAAACCTGAAGTAATCCATCCAAACGACACTAACAAGCCTATAAATTAGTAAATATATCTCATGGGACACCCAACAGAATTTAGAGAGAGAGAGAGAGAGATTGTGGTAGCAAAGGGGGTTGGCAAGATGGTTAGATGACATTATCAGGTCCATAAGATTGAATGGCGGTGAAGTTGATGGCTCAATGGTGACTAACTGGGGGGAGGAAACGATAATAGAGATCATGGAGAATCGGATTTTGGTTGTGATCCTGGGAAATTTTAAGCAAACCCAAGAGAATCACATTTTGGTTATCTTTGAATGGATAAGATATATTCATGCTATAAAATTATTATAGCATGCAATCCATTAGGTTTTCAAATTTTTATCACCCAATGCCCATAAATTAGAAGATGTCCTTACTTGAGAAAAGAGACTACTGAAAGAATACTTCAAGGTAGGAATGTTTTAAGCAAGAGAAAAAAGAGAAAGCTTCAGAAATCTTCACCAGAGTTCACAACCAGTAGAAGCTTGAGCGATCTTTATCAATACAATAAAGAATTTAAGGGACCAAGAAACTTTAATGAATTTTCAAAACTATAGAAGCTTTACGTAAGGGAGCTCCAGAGATTGTTCTACTGGTCTAAAAGCTCAAAAGCCCTTCATTAATAAAGGTTCTAGATCTCAAAATTTGCATTGCTATATTCATGTTTTGAACATTTTGTTTTTTGACTGCCACAACACTCTTCTCCATACAACATTGCTAGCCTTGTAGCTGTTCCTAAATTTTTTCTTTTAGCCTCATAGCCCATCTTCTCTATCATTATCTCCCTTCATTAAAGTATGCAGTTTGTTCATTATTCACTAGAATAACTTATAAGGCAATAGTAAATACTAAATACTCTAACTCTAGTTCTGTGGCTAGATAAAGTAAATGTAACTAAACATTTGCAAATCCATATGCCAAATGCTAGGTTAGAAGAATGGGCCCATGGCATTCATGATAGTAATATTGCCTGGGGTTTGCAAAAACAAGTTTTGAGACTTGGTTAAATAAACATAGCATGAGCATATACCACCAAATCAAACAAAGCATCTCACTGCATTTTTTTAAAGGGCTTTTTGGGTGTTGTGTTACCTTTGAATGTTGGACAATGGTCCTTGTGTTGTGGTTGCTGGTTACTGAGGAGTTGATGAGCTAATCACCAAATACGAATAGCTATAGAATGGACAAACAAGAACCCCGAATCAGGAATATTAGAAGAAGAAGAAAAAGAAATAGTTGCGGACTTGAGAGTTGAAGCATCTCATTGCAGGGTTTTATAGGTGTTGTGTTACCTTTGAAAGTTGGACGATGGTCCTTGTGTTGTGGTTGTTGGTTATAGAGGAATTGATGAGCCAAGCACCAAATAGGAATAGCTGTAGAAAGGACAAACAAGAACCCCAAATCAGGAATATTAGAAGAAGAAGAAGAAGAAATAGTTGCAGACTTGCAGAGAGCTGATTGCTGATTGTTGAAAGTCTGAGACCGTCAGTCGTCGCTTCGTCGGACGTCGGTCGTCGGACGTCGTTTGTGAGAGAGCTTGTTACGTCTGAATCTCTGAGACTGGGAGTAAAATTTTCTCTATCGCGCGAAGAAGGAAGAGGAAGCTAGACGAAGGGTTTTTGATTTGTTAATTCGTTTGATTTGATTTTCCTTCTTTACTCTTTAGAATCTTCACTCTCTAATCTCTCTAATTTGAAATGATAGAATGTGATGGGACCAACATTAAAATGTGTCTCCTCCACTAACATTTGTTAAAAAGGCATAATATATAAATACTATATATTTTTTTATTTCTAAATATAAATATTATATACATATCAATATTCATACATATATATATATTTATAAATACATTTTTTTATTATTTTTTTATAAATTTGATATATAATTTAATTTTTATGAAAAACATGTATATATGAGTGTTTTAAAACATGACCTGGAAACGGAATCGCTCTAACCACCGGTTTTCAAGTCGACAGGTCGTTGACTAATTCAATAGTTTTTGGTCAGGGATCGGGTTTGGGGTAAAACGGAACGGTTGCTTTGATGGTTCTCGGGCCAAACAGTTCGACCAACTGGGTTAGGTGACTGAACAATCGGACCGAAGAAAACGGGAACTAGTTAGGTGACCAGTTCTGTTTTACCCCAGAACCGTTATTTTGACAAAAACCGTTGATTTGGTTAACAAACCATTGACCTGGGAAGTTGAATCGTTCGAACCATTCAATGATTTGGTCGTTTTTTATTTTTTTTTATTTTTTTTGTCAGAACGGGCCGTCTATTCGATTCGAACAATCGGATTGCTCGACCCGATAACCGAACCCCTAATCGGTTCATTGTTCGATTCAGTTTTAAAAACCTTGCTAAATACTAGGGGTGAGCAAAAGAACTGGAAAACCGAATTGACTGAAACCAAACCGAATAATTGGTTAATCGAACCAGTCGGTTCGGTGTTTTTAAAAAACTGAAGGTACCATTTCAATTTTGATTAACCAATATAGAAAACTGGCGGTTAACTGAACCGACCGGTATACATATATTTTTATAAATTATATATATTATAAATTAATAAATATGCATTATATATAAATATATATATTTATAATATATGTTATATTATTTATTATTTAAAATATAATATTATATATATTTTTATAATATATATTGTAAAAATTAAAAAATTGAAAAACCGACGAACCGAACTGACGGTTAAATGAATCGGTCAACCAATTAACCGATTGGTTTCAGCTCGATTTCGTTTACCTGTTTTCCAAAAACCAATACTACTGGTTCAATTACAAAAAAAGCCCCACAGTTCGGTTAACCGAACCGTGAGCACCCCTACTAAAAACAAGTAGTCATCAAAGGTTTATTAATTAGTTAATTAATTAAAAATAATAAATTAACTAGTCATCTAATTAATAATTAATAGTAAAATAAAATATAAAAAAGATAAAAATATTGTTGATTAATTAGACATTAATGAATTAATTAAAACAAAATTTAATATTTAATAACTTAATAATGTCATTGGCACTAATTTACATACTATATATCTTCCCTTTTGCAACAAACCAATGGAATGTGAAAAAATTTTCACCATTTATTTATGTATCATCACTATAATTTTTTATTAAGAAATATATACAAATAAATAATGCATAACAATTCTACATATAAAAAATTAGAACATGGATAAACATAAACTCCATCTCAATATTCAAAATAAAACATACGGTACAATTAATAGTTCAATACAAATTTGTAAGATTAATGAATAAATTAATAAAAATATTAATTACATTTGTGAAATAAAAATAAAAAATATTTCTATAATTAAGTAATACAAATTTGTAAGTTAATTTTATAATTAATCAATTTTAAAACTAATTTTAACATTTTAAAATTAATACAAAAGTAATTTATYTCRCGATGTTTAACTCTCCTTTATACTGACGTTTATGTCCAATGTCGTTAAAAACTACATTCCCCCATTAGACCTATTGATAGGTCGGGTTAGGCCGAGCTTTCACTCTTCATTATTAACAGAATCATTTAAGGCCCAAGCCTGAGCCCGGCCCGACCATCAGGCCTACAACTTGGGCCCAAGCCCGACCCTCATAAAAAGCCTGAAATCTAAAGCTCATGCCATTGCTATCGTTGAAGCCACTGAACAGAGAGAGAGAGAGAGAGAAATTATAAAGAAAAAAACATAAAAGAATGTAGATATTAAATTATTAATATATATTGTAAGAAATATTATATTTTAAATTATATAAATTAGTTGGGTCGGGACGGGTCGGGTTGTCGAGCTACCCGGCCGATGAACAGATCTACCCGCCATAAATTATATTGGCGGGAGAAATTTATAACAACATTTCATATAAATGTCATTAAAAAATAAATTAAATGTTGTTAAAACTGATTTCAACGACATTTAACAAATGTTGCAAAATGTGTTTTGCCAATTGGCACGAAATTTTATTTTTAGCAGGAGCGGAGATTTAACGACGTTTATATAAACGTTCATCAAAACTTAAAATTAAATGTCGCAATATCTTACATTTGGCAAAAATTATTTTTAACCATTGCCAAAAGATCTTTTTCTACGACATTTGTTAGAAACGTCATGAAAACGTTATCTTTTAATGATGTTCCTTAAACAAACGTCACCAAAAAATGTTTTTTCTGTAGTGATTAGACCCTAGGATTAGGAAATATGGTTTAGATATTTTAGTTGAAACATATTATGAAAATATGAATATTGATATATGAAATAAAAAATAAGAAATTAATAATTTATTATTTGAAATGTACAGTTTGTATGAATCTGAAGTTATAGAAAATATTCCTACAACTTGTTCATCTTTTTCTTCTTCTACTTCTGACCTTGAGCCCAATAGTAAAAGAGAAAAGCTTTTTTATTTAATAAGTAGAAGGCAGAAATCTGCTAGTGAATATTGACATTTTTTATTTTTTGAAAAATGCAAATGAGCAACATAGGACACTTGTCAATCTGAAAAGAATTCATTTTTAGGAAAAAAGTGTTTGGTTGATAGCAATATTTTCCCATTTTGCCCATTTTTGTCCACTCTTGTCCATTTTAGAATTTCATCTCAGGTAAAAATGAAGAAGAATGAGAATTGAACCAAACATGGCCTAAATAGTTCGATTCTAGGTTTGAAGTCTCAAAACGTTTTGGCTACTCCTTGGATAGGATCTTCGTTGTTGATGCTTTACCCTTTTGAGGTGGAATCTAGTTGAGCTTGTCTTTGACCTTTTCCTAGCTAACCCAAATCTACTCTTGCTTCTTCTCGATGCAACTGAGATGAACTTCAATCACTGCCCTTCTTGAGTCCCTAGGATCCATTAACTTTGATACCAAATGATATGTGCCTTTCACCTAAAACAAAGGAAAGTCACAATCGCTTGAGTTGTAGTGCCGGAGCACCACTTAAAGAGGGTTTTAATAAGGGATTATATATGATAAGGGCAATTTTGGGCCCTAATGTCAATAAAAATAATCCTTTTAATATAATTTCTAAAATAGGTTAACTTTTTAAAAAACATATTAAATAAGGGCAAAAACACTATTCATCTTCTTCCTCCTCCAAACCATCGAATAAATCTCTCTCAAAATTAATAAATATTTTTCCAATCTTGCTTCTGCCCCAATCGTGCAAACCTCAATGACCACGACCCACCAATGCCGCTGCCGCTGCCTCCGCTCACCTCCGGCAACACCAATCTGATGACATGTCTCTACTACACCAACCAATGGTGGGATTGGGATGAATACGCCGCTTGAGTGGAAGAGAATAAATATAGGCTTTCTGAAGACGACGAGGAGATTGTTGTCAGCTTCATCTGGGTGCAGGTCATCAGTGATGGAGTGGGAAAGTAATATGGATGAGAGCCAGTTGCAAAGCCCATCTAGGCTTTTGGCAAAGCTCCGGCCATTAGAGGCACCGGAGGTACACAAGAAAACATATTCATCTTTTATCATCAACATGGAAATATCCCATATCGCATTTTATGGGCACTAACGGTTCCCACCAATGAGACAATGACCCGAGTAAAAGGGGTCGTCTCAGCTAGTCATAGCCACCCACACTAATCTTGGCCAACCTGAACGTCATGCTTCATGCTTCACACAAGCATAAAGATATATCCTTTCTGCTATTCTTGTGCTGTTGTGCTCGAAGAAACATTAATCTATACTGCTAATAAAAGAGCAAATTGCCCCATTTTCTGGACTTTTCATTAGACATTTTTACTCCTTAGCTAAGCAATATACAACGGGCATAAAAAAGGACATATATGTCCTTTACTCTCACTCCAAATATTGTTCACTTAAAACAGATAAGAAACTGTCCACTTATAACTGTTCAAAAACTATCCACTTATAACAGTTAAGAAACTATTCACTTATAACTGTTCAAAAACTGCCCATGAATTATAAATAGTTTTGTCTTGGAGATACTGTCACATGCAAATGCACGTACATGTTTACTACTATACAATTGTGTCTCAAAGTTGAAATCCATTTGAGAATCCATTTTTGAAAATACAATAACCATAAACCAAAGCAAATAAACTTTGATATTCTTTCTGCTTCAAAAAATAGTCACAATAGCTTCAACAAGCAAAAGCAGGGAAAGAAAACAATAATAAGAAAGATGTTGATTCAAAGATCGTTTGAAGTCGAAGTCATTTATTTCGAGAACATTAGAAAGGGGAAAGCAGAAAGTTGAAAATTTACACACTGTATATATTGGTGATTGGCTGACTGCGAATGGAGGGAGAGAGACTCAGGGAATCCTCGGAAGAAGATAAAAGGTGGGGTGTATGGATGCAACAGCGGAAACACCGGGATTTTGCCTTTTTCTTTTTAAGAAAACGGCTTTTCATGCTTCATTACAAAGTTGTTTGTATACTGCTTTTGACGTGTCAATCACTCTGAAAATTTCTTTCAATATCCTTTTTTTTATATATTTTAAAAATTATATTAAAAAGACTATTTTTATTGATATTAGCAAGGGCCTAAAAATTGCCTTTATCAATTTCAATCTCTTAATTTTAATAATCACTAAGATGCCAAACAAGCGAAAATATTGAACGTATGGATGGTTATATAGGAGAAACCGTTCCATTTAATCTTCGTTGATGATTATATTGATTATCTATGATTGTGAGCAGACTATTATAACCATTTGCAACTTTACRAATATAGACTTAGTATCATGTCTGTTGCGTATCATCAACTAATCCAAGTCACTTTATACTAGTTGATTGGTTTTAAGTTTTCCTAGTATCATGTCTTTTTGGCATTACACCGAAATCCTAATTCATACTGATGTAGGTGCATTCCGCACTACCAATATGGGGTTGACACGTGTTGGACGGCGGGCAACAGCATGGGGTCGCCATAAGGATGCGTGGATCCCTTCGGTACGAACTATGCAAGTCCAATTGCGGGAGCTGCGTGTCCCCGTTGGAACATCTCGCGAGCCCTCATACGGCTCACATCTGGGCCATCCGAGCCCAACCACTCCCAGGCAGATCCAACTATAAAGGCAAGGTGTCTCCCACAAGGTAAAGGATCTTGAACTTTTGAGACCTCTCATATTCTCTCCACTAAGGACGTAGTGCTATCAGTAACCTCGTCTGGACCACTTGGCCCAGACATACTATTCACATTGAGTGGATACTAACTTGACCGTCAGAGTCCTTGCCTCGTTCCAACCCGAGGCCTCTGACACTCTCTTCCTTGCAGAGCAACTTTTGAGAGCTCTTCCAGAACGTCCCTCTCAATACTAGCCCGAACATCCTTCTCAGTACTAGCCTTCGGACCCTGCCGTACCTGAAGGAGTGATCCGCCTCGGCCTCGGCCCACCTCCTCCGAACCCTTAAAGCCTTCAGCTATCCTTCGAAGCTCGGGACCGAAATTACCTTGTTGCCATCGGCTAATCCGAGTACCAACAATTGGTTCCGTCTGTGGGAATCGTTGATAAGACGATCCCCTAAAACACTCCAAAGTTAAGATCTCCTAACTTTGGTGCCCCACCGGGGTGTCGGAACGAAACCAAGGCTGAGGCGAGCATGCCAAACCTCCAGCCCTTAGACTAGCTTACCCCAACGGACCGAGCCATGGAGTCCAGCAGCAGCTGGCCCGCTAAACCCCCACAGAGGAATGTGAGACCTCCCAGCTGAAGGGAGGAAGAACTAGTGCGGTCCAAAGACAACCGCCTGCCCTTGGAACAGCACCATCGTCGCAAGAGGGAGAACCCCCCGGACGAAGGCGGGAACCTCGGCAGTTGTAGTGCCCACTTGAGGGGCAAGGACCGACGCCACACCTTTCCCCTAACAGTCTCAGATCTCTGTGACGTCTTGAATGACCGCCATGCCAGACGGGAGGCGCACGGTCCTACCTCGGAGTACTTCAGAGTTGGTGCCGACCCTTGACAAGCCTATGAAGACAAAGACGGGGAGCAGGCTCCACCCGACACTCGGATTACGGAACTACAAGCCGAGCTCGGGACCATTAGGGACGAGTTCCACCAAGTTTGCGAGAGCCGAGCTGACACCTCGGCCGGCCAGAGCAATCCGACAGGGAGGATGGACGCCTTCACCCCGGACATCATCTCCGAGCCTCACCCCCAACACTTCAAAGCTTCCACATTGGAGATGTACGATGGGAACTTAGACCCTGACGATCACCTATAAAGCTTCAGAGCGCTCATGATACTCTATGGGTATTCTGACGCCTTGACGTGTCGAATTTCCAGGCAACTTTCAGGGGGGCTACCCATCGTTGGTTCTCCAGGCCCCCATCTCGGTCAATCAGCTTATGGGAGCAGTTATCCAACCTGTTCCTTGCCCACTTCATCAGCAGAAGACGATGCTAGAAGAGCATGGTCTTGCTAATGTCCATCAAGCAGAAGCTAGGAGAGTGCATGCGGTCATATATTGACTGTTTTAAAAAAGAAGAGCTCGAGCTCCATGACCTCAACCCCATGGTCTCTATGCACGCTGCTATCAATGGGCTCTGCCTCGGCTTGGCCCTAAAGTGTTCGGTCGCCAAGACCCCGTCGAAGACCAAGATGGAGTTCCTCGAAAAAGCCCAAAAGTACATTGCGGCCGAAGATCACCAAGAACGGGAAGCTGAGCGCAACAATGGGCCCCTAGAGAAGAAAATGAAGAGCGGAGACCACTGCAACAACAACAGCAAGGACAACAAAAAGTCACTGGCCTCGGCCCTAGCTTACAACTAGTATACACCACTTAACTCTACCCGAACCCAGATCTTGATGCAGGTCGGGGGAAGAGAAGTACGTGAAGTGGCCAGAGAAAATGAAAAGGAACCCCAAGAGGGGGAATCCGAAAAAATATTTCAAGTATCACCACGGCACTGGCCACGACACCGAGGACTGCTACGATTTAAAGAATGAGATAGAGTCCCTCATCCAATGAGGTCACCTTAAGCAGTTCGTCAAAGGTGAGCCCGGTGCCATGTCCTCCCAACAGCACCAGCAGATAGCTGGAGTCATCGACGTCATTGCTGGGGGCACAGCCTTGGGTGGGGCCTCGGCCTCGGCCCGCAAGGCCTACGCCAGGCAGCTAAACATCCAAGGACCTACCCCCAAGAAGCCGAAGCAGTAAGAGACCCTCTCCTTCATGGATGAGGACATGAAGGGGGTCACACTCCCCCATGATGATGCTTTGGTAATCTCGGTCGTCATTGTAAAGATCGTAGTTAAGAGGATTCTCGTCAATAGTGACTCCTCGGCTGACATCCTCTTCTACGAAGCCCTCGAGAAGATGAAGATAGCGCCTGACCATCTCCAGCCAAACGATGTACCACTGGTCAGCTTCTCTGGTAACGTGGTCAGACTAGAGGGAAGAATTACCCTACCTGTCACGGTAGGGGCCGAGCCTCAGCAGGTGACGAGTATGAACGAGTTTCTAATCGTGAAGATCGGCTCACCCTACAATCGTGAAGATCGGCTCACCCTCAAGTTCTCCACCAAGTGCGACATCGGAGTCGTTCAATGGGACCAACAAGCTGCCCATCAGTGCTATGTGGCAGCATTAAAGGGCAAGAACAAGGAAGCATTGCCACTAGAGGGCCTTGACCTCAGGGAGGAACCAGTGAGCCAGGGCCAACCGACTGAAGACCTCACCTCGGATCCCCTAGACCAGGCCGAGCCCGAGAAAACAGTCCGTGTCGGGTCCAACCTTCCCCCTGATAGCCTATTTGAACAGGTAATTTTCCTCAAAACTAATGCTGACGTCTTTGCTTGGTCTGCCGCAGACATGCCCGGAGTTGACCGCTCGGTCATCACTCACAAGCTGAGCATGGACCCAATCTCTGGGCTACTTTGGTAGAAAAAGAGGAACTTTGCACCAGAGCATTGGAACGTCATAGGAGAGTAAGTTGGCAAGTTACTCGACGCCGGCTTCATCCAAGAGATATACTACCGTAACTGGTTGTCAAATGTGGTTTTGGTCAAGAAAGATAATGGGAAGTTGTGGASTTGTACTAATTTCACAGACCTTAACCGAGCCTGCCCTAAGGATAGTTTTCCTTTGTCGAGAATAGACCACCTCGTTGACGCCAGTGCAAGGTACAAGTTGCGAAAGCCCAAACAATGAAACAATACTACCAATTGTGAGTTGTAGAGAAGAAGAAGGATGAAGAATTTAAGTGGTTAATTAAAACTAACTTCGAATCAGAACTTCTACAATGTYTCCTCGATCAACTGCCGCTTGTGACAGGCCATTAATGACCACCAACTCTGCTACAGTTGTACCATAGGTCGCTCCGATGCTGCTTAAGCTCTCCGTTGCGTGCACTAAATACGACAAGTAAATTGTCGTAATGCCATTACTAGTGTTGTTGAAGCATTTGCACGGCAACGGAATTATAAGGCTCTGATCACTCCACAGTCGTCCCTGGGCATCAACCCCATTGACGCTCATGATCTGCTCTGCACTGGCTAGCTCACCATAACCAATCGATATAGACTCGATTGTGTCTGCAACTCGAACCGTATAAGATGTCAATACGAAACTACAAATGTCATCCATGCAGGAGCATGAAATGGGTATTCTGATTAGAGAAATTTTGGGGAGGATTCGGTTCTCCGGGAATGACATTGTTGGGTCAAGCGAGTTTGAGCCTAAGGTATCGAGTACATTTACTTGGAACCTAGATGCAATCTCTGAGAGCTTGGAGTACCAAGGGAGTCAGATGACTTACATGGTTCAATCACAAATTTTGCACAAGTTCTGGGAGGGAAGACAAGGAAGAGGGAGATGAGTAGAATAGCAAGTGGTTGCACTAGAATTCCCATCGTATGATCTTGTATCAGCGAGTGCCTCTCCTCTCTATAACTGTAATTCTGTAAATGGTTTCACAGAAGAGAAGCAATGCAGAGATGTATTATGTGCATTGGTTTCCAAAGGCTCCACAA
>NW_010729202.1:16365-64321 GCF_000365185.1 Nelumbo nucifera
AAGAAATTATTGCATAAAAACATCAGCATTAAGCCATTAATGATGATTTTTAATTTTTAACCGCCTTAGGAAAATGCTTTGGTCGTTATTTTTTTTTTCACAGGCTGATATCCAACCTTATTACGTGCCCGTCAGTTGAATGGTTTAAAAAGGAATATATGTTACATATTATATATTACATATAATAATAAAAATTTTGGTTAATTCGGTTAACTGAAATTTTAATTTCAAAAATCGAAAATCAAAATAGTTAAAGCTGAATTGATTTAACCAAAAACCGAAAAAGCCGAATCGAAAAAACCAAAACTGAAATTTTTGGTTCGGTTATTCAGTTTTAACCAAATAATGCTTACCTCTAATTAGAGTGTCCGAGTTGCTCTACTCGGGATGGTTACTCTAATGCTTAAATCAACGAATTGGAGATTTTTGAGAGAGCTAAAAGTGAGGGAGATAGAGAGCTATGAGAGCTAAATTACTCATACCTTTTCTCAGGGAAGTAATGCCTTTATATAGGTTTAAGGATCCGGAGGCTCCTTGTAACGGGTCTGAGATTCCTGGGGAACCGCTCTCGCTAGGTTCGAAGAAGATATCTTAATCAGTTATGTGATCCATGCAGAGGGCTAAGGTCCAATCAAGGTAGCTAGGCGTGCTTAACGGTTGAGCATCGTTACCCCATAGAAGTCAGTATTGATAACAGGGTTAAGGAATAGGTCAATGAGCATGTCTTGCAAGTCACTACTTGGACACTAATTTGCTCGGTAGGTCCTCGAGGAGGTCGCTTCTCACATCGAGGACCCTTAGATCAGCAAGGCCGAGGTACTATAAGTCGGCTCTAGACGAGCTAGTACTAGTTGTTCTGCCAAGGTGATCAGCTTACTTGGTGCTGAGATGTCGTCTAGTTGTTCAGAAATGCCATGTGTCGTGATGTCATTTGAAGGGCCAAATTACCCCTCATCAATAATAATAATAATTAATAATTATTTTTATTTTATTCATTTAACTTACTATATTATTTTTATTGTTTTCAATTGGAATATAAATGGATTATAATTTTAAATGGAAGTAAATTATTTAGCACAATATATAATTGAGTATCTCAATTTCAATATAATTAATCTTTACTAATAATGATTATTTAATGTATATATATATATATATTATATAAAATTGTAGTTAAACTAAAATGGATATAGATATACATAAAGTTAATGAATTTTGCGATATTGAATGGAGTAATGGAGATGAAAGAGAGTTATTGTTAACGAGGAGAAAGTTAATGATATAATTAATGAGGAGAGGTAATGGTGAATTAATGAAGAGTGTTAAAAGTCTTAAAGATGATTGGTCAATACTTGTGTTATTTTGTTCAATTTAAAAATTGAAAATTCAAAAAAAAACTAAAAAAAATAAATGTTTTTGAAAAGAAACCATAAAAAAATAATAAATAACATTGAAAAAAACCATAATACAAAAAAGTGCCAAATTAACACATTCCATTTTAATATATTTATAAATACAATGTAGTTTCAAACATAGTCCACAAATAAACTGAGCACCATTACGAACAACAGTGCAAATTCTTTTTCTCATCTTTACATAAACTTCATCATTAAGAATTTTTATGTTACATGAGCAAGAGGCATGAATAATGAGATAAAATACGCAGATAATATGACTTTATTAAAAGTCATAATTGAGCAAGAGGCATATGGGTCAGGCGAATTTGCATGCATGCCTAGCTAGTCTCTTGACAGAAACTTTTAACTCATCATCAGTTCCAATTCTCATCATAGCAAGTTTCCTTTTGACAAATGAGACACCAACTATTGCCACGTGTTATCCTTGTCAAATGCATGAGCTCGAATGATTTTATAAGAAATAGTAGTGATGAGAGCAATTTCGTGCTCGACAACAATAACAATATGAGTGGTGGTAGCATTAATCACAACTATGGTTTTTAAAACCGAACCGGTCAGGGGTCCTGTTATCGGTTTGAATGATCTGACCGTTTAACTTGAATGGCTGGCTTATTTTGACAAAAAAATAGAAAAAATTTAAAAAAATTAAAAAATTTGAAAAACGGTCAAAACCATTCAAATAATTCAAACGGTTCGAACGATTAACTGGCCAATTCAGTGGTTTACTGACCAAAATCAACGATTTTGAAAAAAAAACAGGTTTAAAGACAAATAAAACCAATTAAATGATCGATTCCCAATTTTTCCGGTCCGACCATCCGATCGAGTGCGATTTTGATGAAAACCATGATCACAACAACTCGAGCTTAGTGATAATCGACAACTAGATGTTGTTGATGCTAATATTAATTAATTAGCATGATTGACCAACTTGAGATAGTCAGGGTCCAATTCAAATACTTCTCGTGTAACTTTGATTTCGGCCCTGGGATCAAACTCAAACCAAATAGTCTTAAACTTGAGCTGGCATTCAACTGATCAAAGTGTTTGAGTGCCAAATGTTGTTCCCAACTATTGGTAAGATCAGTTGTTTCGTCACAGGAGATGCTTTTAGGTTGCCTCACCCAACAGGCCAATAGGTTGCGTTTAATTTGTACACTAAATTCCTTCCAGTCATGTAAAACCTCAACCGATCATCAGTTGGAAACATTTTTGAGGTTTCGTCACTCCAATTAATCCAGCCAAGCATTAGAGTTCTCGTTCACTGTTGTTCAACCTCAACCATAGTTACATCATTTACCCAAAGGCTTCCTTGTATAATATGAGTATCCTGTAACATCATGAAAAAGTCTTTGGATATCACTAGAACTACGCCCTTTATGATGCCATTGTGGTCACTAGAGTTGGGCTTTAGGCTCAGTTTCGAAGGAGTATAAATGCAAATTTGTAGAGTGTAAAACTTTGTATTTTGTATATATTTATATTCTATAAATTTGCATTTATACTCCTTTCAAATTGAGCCTTAGGTTTAATTTGAAAGGAGTATAAATATAAATATATACAGTACAAATACATCCAAAATGATATAAAATACAAAGTTTTGCATTCTATTTATTTGTATTTGTACTCCTTTCAAATGGAGCCTTAGACTCAATTTGAAATGAGTACAAATATAAATATATACAATGTAAATACATACAAAACCATACAAAATACAATGTTTTACCCTCTACATATTTGTATTTGTACTCTTTCCAAACTAAACCTTAGCTATTCACAAAACAACCATTTAGTGTGGTCAGAGTATAAACACTTCGTGGTAGAGCCCGAAATCGTTGCAAATTCCCAAAACTGTAAAATAGGGGAACAAACTTCCTTTGACGCCTCAATGACCCATATCATCAAAATGATCATGGACCAGCTCAGAGACTCATGTCGGACGTAAGAAACTTTTTCATTGAATAATAGATTACTCCATCTTATGGGTTTCTGGCTGCATTTGTTACCCGTATCTCAGGCCCTGTATATATGAAGCACAAACTAAACTTTCGCTCACTCTCATATATCTTTCTTGGTTATATATAGTTCTCGTCACAAGGGATATCGATGCTTTCACCCTCAATCTGGAGGAGAATTCATTAGTCGTCATGTTATCTTGAATGAGAACAAATTCTACAGTGATCCCACTGTTTCTTAACAACAAGCTCATGTTCATACTCATGTGTTGCTCTAGCATCCAAGTTATCCATTGTATTCTCAGCCGTTTCCATCTCCTGTGAGTCTTAATTTCCTTGACGCCTCCTCTCCAAGATACTTCTAGCTACTACTACTAATATTGCTGACTTTCTCTCTAATACATCAACTACTGATATTGTTTCAAATGACTCATCATCATCACCGACTATTTTACATGAACCCATGGGAGGGAAATCTCCCAACGACAGCTAGGCTAGTAAGCAAAGGACCAGTAATTACTAAGATCATATTAACTTTTGAGGTTTATTTGGCTCCGTTAGGGTTGTCAATGGGTCGGGTTTGACCCAATGGATTCAGACAGATTGAACCGGTTCTGGTTTCAAAGCTTGTTTTGATGGGTCGGTTCTGGTTCCTAATAAATCTTCCCAATTATTATTGCGTTGGAACTAGGTTCACCTTGTCCCAAACTGATTTAACTGATTTAGAATATATTCAAATCAGTGTTTTCAATTCGTTATTGACACAGCTGGTTGAACCATTTGAATTGTTACCCGACCTGAATTCTAGGTCTGATTTAGTCAAAACCCGTTCGATTCTAGGTCCGATAGTCTGTTTGACCCATTCACCGGGTCGCGGGTTGCACACTCAATGCATACAAACTTTCAACATCTATGAGTCCCAAGGAGCCGTAGGCACCTTGCTCTTCTGTTTTCACGAAAAATCCCTTTTTTGACCTTAAATTTCAATATTTAATATTTTTGCAAATAAATAAAATTTAAAAATTGAATTAAAAAAATATAAATTAAATACAAAAATACATATAACATATAACATATTTAAAACATAATTATATATTATTTATTGATAAAATATATATTTATACATATACACACATATTTTGACCCATTCAACCCAGACGGTCAAACCGATGTGACCTGCAACCTGGAGCAAAAAGGTTCGGCCTCGGGATCGATTTTTAAAATATTGAACTTCAAATAAAAGATGACTAAAAAGCGTTATTTCGGTAGAGTTTCATTCAAAACCCTACCGATATGCCCTTTGCCCCCTCACCATTTTCGTTTCTGACTTTCTTCTCATTTGAAAGAGTCAAAGAGACTAGAGACACAAATTAGAAAACACAACAGGAAACTGGAAAAGGCAGGGCTGAACTCTGAAACAGTCCATCGTTCGTCCGTCCGTCCGTCAACAGTCAACTCCGTCCGTTTTTCACCGTCCATCGTCATGTACATCTGCTGACCTGCAACTGTATCTGCAAAGAGTGGCTGTCGATTGCATCTACAACTTCGTCTGTCTATCCGTTCTCTCCGTCCGTCAACAGTCAACTCCATCCGGTTACATCTGCAACTGCATCTACATCGTCCATTCTCTCACGGTTGTTTTCTCCTCACACGTAAGTTTGTGTTTTTGTTTTACTTTTACCCAAATAATGCATATTATAATCAGGTCCATCGGGTTGGGCCCGATTGTCCCAAGAACCAATTGGTTCAGTTCTGCGTCCAAAATTATAGACATTATAAGGTTTGGGACTCTGGGTTGGTTCCGAGTCCATGATTTTTCTTGCCAGTATAGGACCGGTTCTACCAGGTTCCAATCCAGAACCGACCCATTGACAGCCCTAGGCTCCGTCCAGGAACTTTTCAACTTTTAAAATTGATGAGGGGTAATTTGGCTGACCTTTTAGCATGCGGGCACGTGGAGCGACCTGATGATTGGACGATAGCTCAGCACTTCCGACCACCTCAGCAAGTCAGGTCAACTCAGGTACCTCAGCCAAGACCGAGGTGCGAGCAGCTTGTGGTGACCTGACTTGCTGAAGTACCACATAGCCCACTTTTAAAAGGTAGCCAGTTGTCTTCGATTTTTCCGGGACCTCGTCGCACGTGTGCGAGCCTTTTCTTTATCTTGCTCGGACTGGACGGAATCGATAAGACTTATCAACTCACACGAAGTCTCCAAGTAACGCGGACTGGGGATCTCGGATGTGTTTCATGAGGCTACATCAGCTCACCTATATAAGGGATTCTTCACCTCCAACCTTACGAGGTACGTGCAATTCAGCTCTCTAACTCTTTTACTCACAAAACTTTCAATCTCACAATCACACTCTTCGCTAATTTAAACATTAGAATACCCACACCGGATAAAGCACCTCGGGCCCTCTGATCGTATTCTCTTGCAATTCGACCAACCACATAAACAGACAGGTGTCCAAATTACCATCCAGCTAGAAACGACCATATCATGCACCATCAAAAATTTTTCAAGAAAACAAGAGCACGGGCCTTGTCATCCACCGTTGTAAAGCAGAATTATATATTTCCAGGCTCGAAGGAATACAAATACAAATATGAAGAGGACTCCTAGTAACTAGTAAACTTTTTATTTAATAACCTAACCACTACTTACCGGACCGAACATCTCAAAACTTAAAGAAACATTCTGTCCTTTTTGAATGTTTAAATTTAAACTTCCGTCATATACATAAAAATAGTAACAAAGTGGTCCACACCCTAGGTATATAGCATGTAAAGAGCAACTACATGTAGAATATACCCTACACGTACAGTTTTATATATAGCTCTAATCAATAATCAATGGAAGTTGCTTTCTTTTCTTTTTTTTTTTTTTGATAAAAAATATTTAAATATATAAAGTGCAAAGCCCTGTATTTCGCATTGTACATATTTATATTTGTACTCTTTTGAAAGCCCAACTTTCCAAACTAATTTGGTCAATCTTAAGTACTCTTTGCTTTCTTTTCTCTTCAACATCCCATCTATCTACTTCATTTCCTCCTCCAGCTTCCGCAATTGCAAGAAACTTCTCGAACATCATCCCAAGCAAGGGAAGTGGATGGATACACCTTGTCGAGCGCCAGCACCTTCTCTATGGCGTCCTTTACAAGCGCAAAGATTGTTCAAATCTGCCCCTGAAGTTGCTTGAATAGCCTTGTGCGTTGCTTAACTTGTTCCTCGGCAGGTTGAGATGGCTGGATCTTGTTCGTAACCAACAACATCCCAAAAGCAGCTGAAATAATATATGAGTCTATATGGTGCTCACAATCCATTGCTGGTTGCTACAGCTGCTTTCATAATTGAAGCGGGGAGAGTAATTGCATTAACTGATGTTTAGGAGATTAATTGCTTGAGTTAATCCCGTTGCTTTTCAATGTTTATATGTATCTCGCCCTGTCCCCCTTATCTGTCGTAACGTCCATTCGGCAATCATCTTCAATTGGGGCCAGTACCGTTGTCATCTTTTGCTGTTAATGGTAAGGGAATATCTCAGCCTCTCATAGTCAATAATGGGAGCTAAGGTAATAAAGTAGGAGCGAGGCATGCCAATTAACGAGGAGAAAGAGTGTCTCATAGTTGTAATATCTTATACATTAATTTGTCACCAAAAGTCATAGTGATGTAGTAAGAGATTTGGCCCAATAGAGTAAATATTAACTAGGTCAACTTTCGATGACCCATTTTTGTTCGTATTTACTGAGATAGCTTCATTATAGGATTTTTGGATATATTTATCTTGATACGTATTTATCAAAATAGCATCTTAGCAAGATTTCTAAATTTGTCTTTAATTAGAATTTTCTTTTTTTTTTTAAGATTCATTAGGAATCTAATAAGGAGTGTTCAATTAGATTAAGAAATTTTCTTATAGGAAGCATAATGGTGTAAATCTATATCAAGAGTAACTACATTATTTCTATTTTGACTTTGGTTCTTTTCTTTAAAGTTTCTTTGAATGTAATTTGTATAATAAAGGACTAAACTATTTTCTAATTTCTATCAAGCAACGTCCCATCCCATTAGATTCGTCGTTACTAATTTAAATTCGAAAAAAGAAACCTTAGATATATTAAAAAAGTCATTTATACATATTCAGCATCTGTAAGTTCAAGGAGGAAGTATGCTACAACCATGGTGATAGCAAATTTTGCCATCACCCAACAAAATTCTGACAAAATCTGTTTGTTTTAAATTCAAAACATCAGCCGATCTGCTTTTTGTTAGATCGATCCCCGCATTTTCATGCATGTGCTGCTATGCTATGACCATCTTTAATATGTGGTATTTTCTTGAAATTGCCCCCATAAAACATGCATGGATGGATTAGGAGTTCAAATCAGCCCCCCACAATGTCCCACAGCACATTTCCACCGTGTATTGAGAACATCTCCCGATGATAATATCGTCATTTCTGATATTATCATTGGGAGATGTTCCCAATACACGGCAGGGATGTGCTGTGGGACGTTTTAGGAGCCAATCTTGTGGGGAGCTGATTTGATCTCATAGGTTAGCTATCAAATCTAAAGTAGAACAATAAGTGGTATAACGGCATGCTCAAAATTTTAATATATATTAGGAAGATAGCCATGCGATGTACAGGTTAGCGTGAAAAGATTATATGAGAGTGATTAAAGTCGAGCAATTGTGGCCATGCGGGTGAGTATAAATAGCCCATATTTAACAAAAAAAAAGTTTAAAAAACCCACTATATAACAAAATCTTTTATTTGGCTCTGAGCCATCATGGTTTTTCGGTCCAGTTTGATTTTCGCTAGGTTATTTGTCCAAGTAAATGCAATTACTTGGGTAAATTTTTTCTATAAAAGAAATGTTTATCTGAGTAAATGCATCTATTCATGTTCTTTTATTTCCCAGGTAAATAAGCAATGACCATTTTAGCCATAAAATTCTATTATTAAAAGGGCCACTTTTGTCCCATTCAAGTGTTGACAACTTTACCTTTAGGTGGAAAAACTAAATTATCACATTTTAAAATTTGGGAACCAAAATAACACCAAACCCATGGGGAATTTTCCCTAAATTTACCCTGAAAATATCCTCCTGATCGAGGGTAGGAGCTAAGTATTGCCCCATTTAGGAAGTTGTTTTATAAATGACCAATCTGGTATATATACATATAGCATAGATGAATAAAGGAATTAAATATATACTGTTTGTTTACAATTACAATGAATGAACAAATTGAGTATATAGAAAACAATGAAATTTGTGGACCCATCTCTAGGCGATGTTATAGATACAGCAAAGAATACTAGAAAACGTGTGATGAGCTGCAAAATTTGATCATCAGAGGATCCGATCCATTGAGAAATCAGAAGAGCTTGCTTGTAAACTCTTCATTGGCCTCCCCATCTATTGAAGATGATGAAGCAGCTAGATCTCTAAGTTCTGATAGGCTCCTTCCCAATTGCAAAGCCACCTTCGGTTCAAACAATTCCCCATTTTCTCTCTTCTCTACGTMCTTTTCCTTCAAAGTGGATTCTATGGACTCCTCCATACATCTAAAGAAGCCAGCAGTGCTCCGGTACATCTCAAACACCATTCCAAYTTGCCCACCATGCTCCAAGCTGTTGATAACACTTGCCAAAGCTCCAGCACTGACACCCAACAGCACAGCCCATGTCTCATGAGAAGAGCATCCCACGAAAGCTGACCCAACAGCTGCGAGACCTGTGAGTAAAGGACCAGAAAGCTATCTTTCCCAGCCTCAAGTACTCTTCAGTGTCCTTCCTCTTCAAAACCACAACTATCTGCTTCATCTCCTCTTCCAGCTTTCCGTTCCATCATTTCCTTCCTCTTCAAAACCACAACTATCTACTTTTCGTAATTTATTACTTTGTTGTGGCCACCACACGGCAGGCTCCACGGCTTTAGGGAACTTGTCAAGCATCACTCCAAGCAAGGGCAATGGGTAAGCCCTGTCAAGAGCGAACACCTTGTCCATGGCGTCCTTAACATCCATGGAACTAGGACTACCAAGTGTAAGAGTTGTTTGGATTTGCCTGTGAAGTTTCTTGAATAGCCTTGTCGCATTGCGTTGTTCTTCTACGAGTTGCGATGGCTGAATCTTGTTCATCACCAGCAACATCCCAGTAGCTGCCGTATATAATAGAGTAGATGAGAGCTTTAGTGCGGCAAGTGGTGCTCCCGTTCCAGCTGTTGCGGCCAGCCCGACCATCGTTGCAGCGGTGATGGTGAATGTATTAATGGAGGTGAGGAGGAGGTGGTTCCAGTTATTCCGCTGCTCCTGGATGTTGGTATGCATCTCCGCCCTGTCTGCAGCAGCTTCCATGATTGCATAAAGCACCGCAATGACCGTAGACTTGGAGTTAACCTCCTGATGATCATCTCTCGTGGTATCGGTAGCAACTTTAGTGTCAAAAGGCTTCGTTTCTGTCTGGGTAATGGTTGTGGCTGTTGTGTGTAGTCGGGATCTTTGGAAAAGAAAGAGAACTCGGTTGGAGTTTTGGGGTATTAAGAATAGCCGATACTTTTCTTCGTCGTGAAGATGATGACGAGGAGGAAGAGCACAGGAGACTGTAAGTTCGAAGAGTCGCCATGCTATGCTGATGGTCTGATGCTCACAGTTTGCCAATTTTTTTCTTTTAATTTGGCTCTCGATGTTATGGTTGTTGTTCTGCAATTGGGTTTGAGAGGGTTTTTGGTTGTCAGCAGCGAGATGAGATGATGGAGAAGAGGCCAGTCTCATCTTCATTTATACAAGGTAAGATGGAGGAGTATAGGAAGAGAGAGAGGGAAAAAATTGAATGGAATTCTATCTTTCAACATCTTGAACCAGTTCAGCATATCGGACTGGTTGTGGTTGGTCAGCTTGGCATTCATACATTGACTTTCAACGGCAATAACCAAGTAAAACCTTGGAATGGGCCAAGCCCCCGTGTAATTGACCCAGTTTTAGCCTCTCAAATGTCAAATCTTTAAAACTCATTTTGGTTTTAATAGTACAGGCCGGGATATATGGCCACGTAGGGTCCCACTCCCACCTAAGTAGTGAAGAACTTGCATAATAATATCAGCTGCATAAATTAACGATGATTTTGAACCGCCTTAGGAAAATGATTTGGTTGGTATGTTCAAAAAAAAAAAGGACGCTTGCCTTAAAACTAAGGAGTCGGCGAAGATACAAAGATGCCTTAAAACTAAGGAGTCGGCCTGATGATTCTAATGCGTCAATGACTCGTTTCAAAATGCAATACAGTAGGGTGCAAATGGATCGATAATGATCCGATGACGATTCGAATCCGATTCTATTTTTTCGGATCGAATTCTCTCTCTTTATATATATATATAAAGACACCTATATATATAACAAAAATAGTTGAAAATAATTTTTTTAATAATTTATTAAGATTTTTAGAATTTGAATCAGTTCGGACCTGATTCGAATATCCAGCATCCTTAATGGGTTCAGATTCGAATCAGCATTTGTAAGATTCAATTGAATTTTCAGATCGGATCGGATCTTGGATATGCATTATCGGATCATATTCAGATATATCCTGATATCGAATATCCATTTGCATCCTTAATACAGCGTAATTTCAAATATGCTCCACTCGTGAATATTGTGGTTTGAATCAAGCCACGTGATTAGCATATACCAAACTGGGTATAGGTATGGCATATTGTTTTTAAGGATTCATTTATAGAACATTAAATTATTGAGAGAATGACAGTTCTGCCCAGGGTTAGAATTTTTAGGCCCAAAGTACAATTGGGGTGGGTGTCAGTTCGGAATTGATGCCAATTAACAGGCCGGCATTGGTGTATAAAGTGGGGTTTTTGACATTTTGAATGTTTATAGCTCTGCGTGGAAATCAGAAATCTACATTGAATCTATTCATACTTTACCATAAATTATTTATCTAGAAAAATGTGTTTTGCAGACAAATATTTTTTGAAAAATATTTATCGAGATAAATGTATTTATCATTGTTATTTTGTATTCTAGATAAAGTTATACAATGATTGCTTTGAGAAATGATTTATCCAAGTTTCAGGAAAATTTTACTTATTCAAATAAATGAATTACTTGGGAATCATTATTTTTTATGGGACTCGCTAATATCAATACATAAACACAGGTTCTTTCCGTAAAACCCAGCAATTTACTCGCTCTCATTTACCGAAAAACAAACATACCACAAGTAACAGAATATGGTGGTTTCAATAATCTTGAATTCCTTCTTCATAAGTCATGGATGATATAGTAGGGTATATGGATATGAGCCAATCAGTGATTCAATTTGATCCAATGATTTTAGCCGTATAATCCGCTGAACTCTGTGGTGGTCAAAAGAACCAAGGGCTCATTTGGTTCATGGGAATAGAGGAGTGGAATGGGAATGGGCCATTCTAATTTAGTTGGGCAGAATTTGAATCCCATTCTCATTCCTGATGGATTGATATTCCTCCATTCGAGGGAATAGTCCTTTCCCCTGGAAATAAAATTACATTCCAACTTATTATAATTCACATTCTCATTTTTAACCAAAATAGATCATTCCGATTCCAATTCCAAAAAATCTTGATTCCAATTCCGATAATAAACCAAACCGTCCCCAAATGTTATTAAACTAACATTTGGCCTATGTACTCCATTGCTGAACAAAATAGACTAGTTCTTTTGGAGATATTATATCACGTGCAAGGCCATGGCGTTCTTAATTTAATTTGTTCCTCCTATAGATGCATCATCTGCTTTGGGCCGGTTCTAACTCACTGCTGTCTTCAACTTCTGCAAAAGTGGTGCGGAAGTAGAAAAATATCCTCACACGCACATCTATATTGAAGTTTGAAAGTTCGAAACTTTTATCTTTTCCAGTTGCTCTCGGTCTCGGATTAGAATTTAGAGAAAGACTGTTAAGAGTTAAGTCCACGGTCAACCTTTTTTTATTCTCACCCAGATAATTAAAAAAAGAAAAAAAGAAGTAAAAGAAGAAGATTGATTCAAGGATCTAATTTTACAAGATTAATCAAAAGCAAGGGATGCATTTTCATCCATGGATAGAACGTAGCAGAGATTCAAAATCAAGTAACTCAGTGAGTATGATCTATGGCTAGTTATAAGGGAGACTTGGGCCTTGAACAGGATTGGGTTTTTTGGATTAGGAGGATGGGTTGCCCCTGTTCTATAGCCTAGCCCTATGAAATAATATATAAAACAAATAAAAGGAAAGATGACCAAAATCAGTCTTCTTAAATTTTTTTCTTTTTAAATAAAAGAAATGCTTTGGATTCATCTTCAGAAATGCTTTTTAAATAAAAGGAATGACCGATTTATCTTCAGAAATGCTTTGGATTCATTCAGGATTTTGGACTAAAAAGAAGTAATTCACTTTTTTTTACCGGGTTTTATGTGTATTCTTAATTTTTATGTGAAATATCACAAATGAAATAAAATCGCATATCTCTGAACTATGGGCATGACACTAACATATCCTCTTCTAGGGTAATAATGGTCCAGAGCAACCCTCCCACCACTAACCCCTAAACCCGATAATTGGGTCTAGAGGGGTAGTGGGGCTGGGGTGTAGGGGTGTCAATTGGACTGGATTTGGTCTAATCCAATCCAGTCCAATGTGAGTCTATTACAAATGGACTAGGTCCAATTCAGTCCAATGAATATTTTAGACCGGTCCAATTCAATGTCTGGACCATCTAATCTGTTAAAATTTGATTTGATTTAGATTGGTTTCAATCCAAACCTGGTCCATTGACACTTATATTTTATGTTATATCAATAGACCAGATATTGGCTTAATCCAACCCAATCCAATATAAATTTTATATGAACAGACCAGGTTCAATCCAATCTAATAAATAATTTAGACCGAATTGATCCAATCCAATATGTCTTGTTGGTCCGTCCAATCCGTTCAAATTGATTTTAGACTAGACAGGTCCAATCCAAAATCGGTCCATTGACACCTTTAGTGGGTGCACCTACCACCACTTATTACATGTATCCAATGGAAGGCATATATATATAAGATCAAATATGTGGAAGTGCAGGCTCTCTGTGGTATATGGTATATACGGTTGGCAATGGGGCATCATAAATCAAAAATTTGTGGTATGTATAATTGGAAACATCCACTTATCATATTTTGAAAAAAGGTGTATAATTTGATCATGCCTCTCTCCCCGAGAAGATGAGGAAGAGAAGTCAAAGGCTATCCTAATATACAACAATTGACTTCATAACTACACTAATATTCCTATGAGGAAAACCATATCCACCTCAATAATTTAATAAAATGAAAATATACAATTGACTTCATAACAACACTAATATACAACCACCAACTATCTATGTATGATTGATTATTAAGAATAAGATGACCTTAGGAATAAGTAAACAAAATTCTCATTCAAGTCTAAAGAATTCTATCCGATCAGACAGTAGAAGAACGGTTTTTGTTTTTGTTTTTTTCTTTTGAAAGCCGACAGTAGAATGATTAATTGTAACCATACTTTATATTTTTATATTTTGAAAATAGATATACAGCATCGAGTTATGTAATCAATTAATAATTCGCATGCTAGTAATTATATGTACGCATGAGGTCTGGGTCGTATTAGATTGGATAAATGGAAACCAATTCAACAAGAAATATCAAGGAATAGGAACTGAATCCAACTCTAGGGTCTGTAATTTTAGACCTAAAATTGAACCACTTAGGACAATCAGGTCTGATCTGAAAATGTTATATATTTAATATAACGGGTCTGAATCAATTTGGGATTGGGTAGAGTCGATTTCAAACTGATAATAATTGGGATAATAGATCAAGAATTGAAACTGATCCATCAGTACCAGATTTTAAAACCAGAACTGGTCCAATCGTTTGCATCCATCGGGTCATACCCAACCCATTGACAGCCTTAAACATGTGTCAGTAATTCATAGTACATGTCTTTATATGTAGCAGATCCTAGTTAAGAGTGAATATATTAGTGATTGGGTTATACATGCCTAATTTTTAGGAGATCAGGAATCTGCCAATGTCCTACTCACAAGAATCTTACACACACCTAGCCACAGGATATTACAGCTGTATATTGAAAACAACTCCCCATGAATGGTAACATGCAAATATTGGAGATCTTCTCAATGTGCGGCTGTAGTGATGTATGGATAGGTGTGGGTAGGAGATCTGAACTTACAAGATACATATGCCAATAAACCTTCTATTTGTGGGTCCGCTGTTAAGAATGTCTTTCTCTTTCCATATCATGTCTTGAGTGGTTACCATTTTGAAATGAATGCACATCTGCACCCCACAGAGCGTGCCCAAAAAATATCCCACAGCACATCCCAATCATGTATTGAGAATATCTTCCAATGATAAGTATAGGAGATGTTCCCAATGCATACTGAGATGTGCATGTGGGATGTTTTTTGGGCGCACTCTGTGGGGCACAGATGTAAATTCCTTTGAAACAAGATCGGGTTAACCAAACGCATTGGCTGTTAAGTGGGCTGTGAAACCAATGATATCACCTCATGCCAATCATAAAATTCATGGGGCCCTATTTGTGGGTCAACCGTTAAAAAAGTCTTTCTGTATCATCATCATGTCTTGACTGGTTACCACTTTGACACGAGATCGGATTAACTGAACACATTTTCTGTTAAGTGGGCTATGAAACCTATTATATCACCTGGCCCCATGTATTTTATGACCGGTGTAGGGCATTATCATTGGATCTGCAGTCTACTATATAGCCACCACCATGTTCAGTTGTGTTAAGTTGCTTTGATACCAGTTGATTGGTTTCAAGTTTTTCCAGTATCATGTCTTTCTGGCATCATAGCCACCAAGCCTTAATTGATATCATGTAAAGAAAAGAAAAAGATGCCTGGATTTTTAGCATCAAAGAACCGATTCTTATCAGTTTTAAGTGCAGAAGAAGAATTAATAATAATTGTTTTATAAAGTACAAACTTAAAAGTAACTTTAGAATTTAAAAGTCATCAAAATTAATTCTCTGAAAGCATTCCAAGACAGCCTATATAGCGGAACGTAATTCATTCTTGAGCGATCTCCACAATGGCACATTGCTGGGGATTGCCTAGCACTCCTTCTATCTTTTGCCAACGTTGAGATCTTGCATATTAACAGGGAAGTTAGCTCAGTTGCCCATTTGTTAGCTCAGTTTGCTCTATCTAATCATCATGAGGATTCTCCTAATTTCTTAACTCAAACCTTAAATGGGGATAACTCTCAAGATATATCCCTGTATTGTCTGCTTGAAAGGAATTGACTTCTGGTTTACAAAAAAAAGAAAAAACAGAAAGATTGCAAACTCTTCTATGGACTCCCCATCTCTTGAAGATGGCATTGCAGCCAGATCCCTAAGCTCTAACGTGCTCCTGCTTAGTAAAGCTACCTTAATTTCAAAAAATTCTCCATTCTCCCTTCTCTCAATGTAATTTTCCTTCAAAGTGGAATCTATGGGCCCTTCCATGGAGGCATGGAGCCCAGATCTCCTGAAAACAAAAACTCTGTTCACATGACATCCAGTCACATATTGGGGATATCTCCCGTACATTTATGTTAAATTCATTAAAAGGTATTCTCAATGTAGGGCGAGATTCCCATGCTTTACCAGTGCGTGAATTATTGGGGTTAATGATAAGGGATAGGAAGCATGCCAATTCACAAGGGGTGAGTCTCATACTTGTAAGTTATAATATCTTACCCACTAATTTTATGTCACCTTAACTATTTTTTTTATCGGGTTATATGACCCTTTTTCTGCTAAGTGGAAGGATTCTATGGATGATCTCCACCGTTCATTGGATAGATTACATAATCGACTAGGCAAAAAGTTCAATCAAAGTCGAAATAAAAATTTCCCCCCGTCTTATGTATCACCCCTTCCTTTTTATCAAAAAAGAAAAAAAAAAATCCCCCGTCCTTTTCTTTAATTAGGCTCAGTTTGGAAAGAATTCAAATACAAATATGTACAGTATAAATATATACAAAAAATTACAAAATACAAGATTTTGTAATGTGCTCTACATATTTATATTTGTACTCCTTCCAAACCGAGCCTTGACTTCATTCTTACCAAAACAAGACTTTGTATCGAAATTTTGTCCAAATGATAATAACCATCCATGAAACAATACTTTTTCAACAACAAATCATTTGACATGTTATATAGTTATGATGTTTGCACCAGATATGGATCACAATAACAGGACCCGTATCATATCTGGATCCAGGTTTGGTAATATGGTAAGTTCCATGCCGGATCGCATCTGGAGCAGCACCAAGTCCGACCTGATTACCCAACAAACAAACAATTAACAAGATGAAAAGATCAACCAGTTTGGTGGAGGACCCAGAATCCTAGATATCTCGATTCGATATATCAAATCTCAAAAGTCTAGTAGCCGAAATCTGAAATCTTCCCCCCTCTCAAATCCATACTGGCTATGCTTCTATCTCAGAACTGATAAACTGTAGTGAGAGCCTGAGAGATCACCTTGAAAACCATGACCACAATAGATATGCTTGATTGATAGAAATCAATATTGTAATGTTGACACTAAAAACCTCAATTTTGATGCAAATCTAAAGCTCAATGACAAAGGCAATGTTGATAACATGAATCATTCAAATATTAATGTTTCTTCCGAAATTGAAGGTGCTTTCGGTCTTTGTAATATTGAGATTTCAAAAGAAGAAAGTAATGAACTCACAATAATTTAAAACGCACAATAAAATTTTCATTTTGAGAACAAAATTAAAAATAAGTATTTAAAATGAAGGAATAATGAACTTATTTCATAAAGGAGATTATGGAAATTAAAGGTTAAGAACAGAAAAATATCCCCTTGCACTAAATTAAAACTGTAGTAAGAATAATAAGATGAATAGCAGTCCTACCAAAAACATGTTCGTTCTACATTTTGCATAGATCGGTTTGTGTGTTTACATCCATTTCAATCAGCCTGTTTTATTTTGGAATGAACATCTCTTCAACTAATTCATATCCACTCTTTTAAACACAAATTCAAACTAAAAATTTTCACTGGGAATGATGAATGGTGAGTTTCATTCCCTTTAATCCAAAACAAAACCAGTGGATATGTAGCCTCTCCATTCAACCATTGGAAGACCGATTTCATTTAACTGAACTTTCATCCTGCTACATGGTAGATTTCTAGACAGAGATTAGAAAGGAGATACAGTCGGGTGAGTCAGAATCACAACTCCAGAAAGAATGCGAATTAGAAGCTAGTTTGGCCATGCTATGAGCTGCCATATTGAAACTCCAAGGAGTATAGACAACCAAGATGTGAGGAGCTTGGCTAAGAATTTTTCTGCAATCAGCTGTTAATGACAAAACCCACATGGAAAGCCTGAAGAGTCAAGATACTCCACAATAAAGAGAAAGAATTCACCAACACATCCCCTTTCATGAGGACCTCAAAAGCATCAAAAAGTCTACCAAGTAACAGACCTTAAATGTTTAAAAGTCTTTAGCCACCGATCCCCAAAGAAATTTTCATTGAGGCTCCATCAATATTTACTCAAGATGATCTCTTCAGTCAAAAAAGCCTCTTACAAATGAGTCGAGCAATGGACTTTGGATAAATAGGAGTAAAAAATTAAAATATTATAATTGGGACAAATAATAGCATCTGCTACTCTCATGAATGGATAAAGTAGACTACATATCACGAGCTTTTGACATTGATTCCTATATATGATAAGCCTCTCTATCTATACTATTGAGCAAGGTTACCCTAGAATCAGAAAAAGAAAAACATAAAACATCAAAAGAGACACTATCGTAAAGATGCTAAATAAACCAAGATAAGGCTCCATACAGGTAGTTAATCCAAAATAATATGGGTCACTTTGGAAGATGAGTAGATAGCATCATGGAGAAATAGTAATGCAAAAGGCCAACTTGCTTCTATATCTTATGTAATCAAATAAAAAATATCCTTTTGTAGAGAGTACTATTTGTTTCCTTCAACCAATTAAAACTTAAAAGTTTATTCAATCTTGTATTTGGTCATATTATCTAATTGGATAGATTTCACGATTGAAAATATCCAGATGGGGCTTACAAATTGAATGTAAAATTACCAAAAGCACTCCCAGGTTTTTCCACATGGCCATGGTATTTAAGATTGGTAATACACGGTTACCTAATGCAGGTTCAGAATTAATTGATTATTAATTTAACATTTAATCTAAAATAATAATCTGAGCAAAAAACACGGAAGCAATTAAAGGGAGAAGAAAAGCTATTATTAAAAATTTAAAATATGCACAACCAATGCTTAGTCAAACTCGAGAATGATAAGGTATCAAATAACTAATTCAAATAACAGGCCTGAACATTCAACAGTGCACCAAAAGATCAAATAGAAAGAGTACCTAGAATCTCAGACAACAAGTGCATATGAAATCATCACCCAAAAAGAAGCCTGTCGCATCAAAGATTTGGGACATCAACTATATTCCTGAGCATTGTTGCAAACATGAATTAGGTGTTATTGGCAAAGGTGTCTTTCCTTGTAAAAGCTATCTATCCCTTGGTCAGCATCATAGACCTTGCCCGTAAGTTCAGAAATATTCCCCTAAACAGCATAAATTAAATCGTGAGTTTTAATTATTAAACAAAACTGCAGCACTGAAGAATGCAAATTAACAAATAACAAATCCAGGAAATTAATAAAATAGATACCAGCAGCATGCAACAAAGCTGTGAAAGATGACACGAAACTGGAGTGGCATATATTGGTGGTTTACCCACCCCACAATAGGCCAAAACTGCATATTTTTAAATCAGCATATTTACTCATTTGAACCCCAAGTTTCAATATAACAAAAAGGTTATACAATCACTTGCAAAACAAAGGTAACAAAACTGGAATATACCATCCATGCTGTCAATTGTACAGAGGGATAATCCTTCTTGAGTTTACTCTTGACCTGAACCCAGGGCCTTCCTGCATAGAATAGGAATATTACAAAGAAACTATGACTTCTTCAATGATAAATAGATCCACAGCCAAAATATAAAGCAGCTATTAAACCAAATGTTCAGTCAGTAATTTTGGTTTGATCAATGGTAGCAATTTTCTTTTTTCAAAATTGCTGAAGAGAAAAACCTCATAAAGAGAAGGTGGATGAAATTTCCATTTCTAACTAAAATCAAGGGAAAAATTCTGGCCAAGGAACCTCATCATCATTTTCTAGGAAGTTGGTTAAGAAAAATGCCTAAACCACTGTTAAGTTACACACTATATTCCAGGATTTTCATAATTTGGCATCAGTATGGAAGGATACCTGCCATTCCAAGGAAGGCAGGCTACTCCTTTTAAGCTCTATTAGACTTTTCTTTTTTATCAATAATCTTTATTAGACAATTCCTCACTGGAAGTGTGTAATGAAGTTTCCCTTTAATAAACGCAGAATATTGGCCCAACAAATAAGCATTAGTGCTTCCTTTTATGATTTTCTTCTTGAAGGAATCTATTTAATTAGTTAGCTATATATATATATATATAGATATAGATATAGATATGTAACTAAGTCCATTTTTTAGTTTGAATGGTTAACTGATTTCAAATAGTTGTTTTGTTGAAATCATTAATTTCTCAGGATCTCAACATTTTTTGGAGGATGATATGCTGTAAGCTCTGTGAAATGGACTTACGTTCAACAACGAGCCCATAGTACAGCATAAACAAGATGTTATTCCAAGGAGAAGATGTCAGCTGCTCCAGCAACACCTGAAAAATAAGATAATAGGGCATGCTAGAATTATGTGATTTGTTAAATGGTACTTAGTTACAAATTTACAATCTAAGAATTCTTAAAATTAACCAAAACTAGTCTTGGAATTTATAAGAAAGAACTCAAGATGGAAGAGAAATCAGAAGAACACCTTCTTTGCAACTGTTCGTGTATCCCTCTTCCCCTTGAAAATTTTATCCATCAATATGTGCAGAAAATGCCCAAATGGTCCTCCATAAGCAAATCCAAAAAGCTGAATTTAGTCATGTCAGGATATGCAACCACAGACAAATAGATACAGCCATTTATCAAAAACAAAAACAAATATATGCAGCCATAGATGAGTGAATGCACAAGTTTACTTTAAAAGAAATGCTGGCAAATGAAAGGACACACCCACACCCACACAAATACACAGATAACCACAGCTTTGCCTGGAAATGGTAACTTATTTCTCTTGATAACATCCACTCCACCAAAAGAAAGAAAGAGAAAAAAATAAGAAAAAGAGAACAATAAGGTCGATTAATGGCCCTTGAAGAACAATAGAAGAAGAAAAAATAAGTTTAATTGTTCTTAAAACTCTTAGATATGGTACCAGTCTAAAAGTTCAAAACTTTAAGTTAATACAAAATGCAGAAAGATTCCTCTTTTTTATCTGAGAACAGAGTACAAAGGTTTTATTAATGATGAACTAAATAAAGTACAATAAATAAGGTACATAAACAATCCAAAGAGATAATGAGAGCTAAGTAACTTTCTATCTTCCCTTATAGCTGCCTGTAATCCAATACAAGAATGAAAAACGTGTTCCCTTAATCAAGGCCTGTCTATTTGCCCCTTCCTATTAACAAACTGTCTTGGACAATTTACCTGAACAAGATATTCACAGAGGTAACCTAATATTAACCCACCCAAAGACTGTCTTAGCTGCCAAGATCCTAGACTATCCCTCATCAAAATAATAATTACTTGAGGATCACTTTCTACATTGAGATTGCCATAGCCCAAGGATTGGCGCAGACAAAGAACCTGTAATAACAAGAAGAGTTCTATGCTGATAGCACCAACTACTATTGGATTAAATATATTAATATAGTCTTCACTTGATGAGTTCTGAAAAATCCTCCCACATCTTTAACACCTGGATTGCGAAGGCTGCACCTCCAAAATTTAATACATAAAGATTCAATTCTGTAAGAATGACATCTCGTTTTAACATTGTATTTGCAACATCAAAAGCAGGTGGTGCCAATACATGGTAAGCTTTGTAATCCATTTCAATTATTGTGTGGTCATAAGAATTCAAAGAAACTGCATATATGACATTAAGACAAAATAATTTTCTAATTTTAAAGACAAATGATGCTGTCATGCCTTTTTAAGATATAAACAAAAGACCTCATTTCAGTCCACCAATAGAGAAAATTTTTCTAGTAATATCAAGAACTGGTCTAGCAATAAAACATGCATGAAAAGATAGTGCTTTTAACTGCTAAGTGCTAATGCTACAGGGTTCACATGAATTGAAGTGCCATCAGGGAAAGAAATTGCATATATGACATTAGGACCAAATAATTTTCTGATTTTAAAGGAAAATGATGCTGTCAGGCCTTTTTAAGATTTAGTTTAAAGACCTCATTTTAGTCTACCAATAGAGAATCTTTCTAGAGATATAAAGAACTGATCTAGCAATAAAACATGCATTAAAAGATAGTGCTTTTAACAACTAGGTGCTAATGCTACAGGATTCACATGAATTGAAGTGCCATCAGGGAAATCTTCCCTTAATAGAAAAATGCTTTAGCAGTATCATTTTCCTTTGAATTATACTCAGATAAGCATTTTTAAGAACCATTTGGTACAAAGAATTGTTTCAAATGGTTTTCAAAACTCAGAGTTACTTTATATGCAAATTTCTTGCATATAGCATTCACACTTTTTTTATCCAATTAGAATGTGAATATGAATAGAAAATGACCATGGAATCGTAAAATCAAAGTTGCAAGAATGATGAAAACTGAGCACCATAGAAATATTTCTGTTATAGAATGACCTGTGACTTGTAAGTCACTCACACCTGTGTGCAATACCAAATTTACGTTAGAGATAACATCCCTAAGAGTCCATCTGTTTCAATGTAAATGGAGCAAAAATTTTCTCTGTGAAATAATTCCAGCTATATTTTTCCTTTTTTATAATGAAAACTTTGTATTCAGCCCTTCAACATGGAAACAAATACAACCTAAAGGAAATATCATATGACAAAAAGAAAAGTAAATCTTTCATCATCTAGTAATGTTCTGTCCTAGTACTAAATAATTAACCACCATATTAATTAGCATTCGGAGGCCACACGACAAACCCACTCTGCCACTCACACACAAGAGTAAGTCAAAAGTACAGTCAAAGCTATCGAGAAAGACTTTTTAGTTTGTGGTAGAAAAAACATTAGGAACCAATCTATGTGACTAGGATCCATACATAGTAAATGTTCTGACTCATTAAATCTTAGGATCCATACATGGCAATGACCGGATAGAAAAAGCAGTTCCAACTTTAGTTTTCTTCTCTGATTAGACTAAGGGGTTCTCTTGGGTGGTGAAGATTAACTGAAGAATGTCTGGGAAAAAGATCCCTGACGGGGGCTCAGACTGCTCCTGGAAGCAGTGCTCACTGCAGCAAAGGACATGGGTTACAGACTTACAGAGGGCAAATGATGTATATGTTTTCATATTTCATAGTGGCAAGTGAACAAAAGATAAAGGAAAAACACAAAAATGTAATACATCCTGCAGTATGGTATTATGAAATCATGTCGCACCATAAGTTCAAAACAATAATTCCCAAAACATAAGGCTCTTGTCTTAACGTGAAAATGAAGATGAAAATTTTGGGATTTTACAAGAAACGGATTCAATGATCGATGACCATAATAGTTTGGCAAATGTTTTAATGTTTACTGACAACCTGACAAAATCCTCCTTTATTCGGGCTTGGGAGTTGGACCTGCGGTGTAAGACAAATTCATACTAGTGGAGTTGGGCAACCAAGAAATATGTCCAAAACTGAGTATGGCAGAAATACATGTGCTGCTAAGATTGATTAGTGAAAAAACCAGAAAAAAAAAGAAAAAGTAGACTAAAGATGTTCAGAAATGGTCATTGAACGGAACCTAGGAGTAGCTCTAAGAAAGTAAGTAGAATAGATGGTTTAATGACATGCACAATCTGTTGCAAATTGAAGGAGTTAGAGGGGCTAGGAGCAGAGAAAAAACAGGTGGCGGAAAACAGGATTTATGTTAGCCGACAAGGCTTAGATGATGATGACGACGACGACGACGACAAGACACGGATTCAATAAGTGGAGCTTAATTCTTCACTCGGATACCAAACTCCATTATATTCCGTGTTTCCTTAAGTTGGGATACAACGCATCACATCGAGGTTGGACAGGCCAACTGAGCTTTGGGCTTACGCACAATTTCCCACATGGAAAAGAGATCAGCCAATAATTGGTAATAATAACAGAGCAAGGAATAGAATTAAACAGACACGCCAAGCCACCGTAATTAAGAACAGAAAATTAGGAATATTATGGACGAAGGGAGGCCATTTACCACTTTAAGAAGAAGCCGTCTTAGTTGAAGTCTCTGAAAGCCGGAGAGCTTCTGAGCGACTGAGTCGCTGATTCCCGCCAAAATACCGGCAGTAATCGCCTGCAATTGAATAGCCATTACCAACAAGGAAGTAAAGCAGGATCAGGTGAAAGGAAAAGAACCCAAATCAGAGGGGCTGTTGCAATTCAGAAATCAAAATGGAACGAAACGCATCCCGATTCTCAAACAGAAAGGAAATAAGGAAACCATATCATAAAATTGGGAGAGAAAGAAAGGGGGCCGTACCTTGGTTCTTAAGGGATGAAGCTGAAGCTGTATCATGTATTGTTGCCATCCCTTCTTCACTATTGCCCCCATATTTTTTTCTGCTCAGCGCAGTGAAGAAAGAGAGAGATTCCGACTTTCTTCTTCTTGTTGTCCGTCTCCGGTGATCCGGTCTCTCCTCCTCCCTGACCTTCTTCTACTCTGCTAGGATATTAAATTATGACATTCGTATTACGTGTATGTCCTCCGTCTCTCGGAAGGACAAAATCGTCCTTGAAAGAAGGAGGGATGAGCGAAGACGAAGCTGTCACCTCTGGGCTTGGTTGGCCACACTCCACACTCCACAGTGGTCAGTGGGCAGATATTTTTCCTCTCTTTTCAAAATGAATGCTACCTCCCGAAAATGAATGTTCCCAATGTATGGTGAATGTGCCTGTGAGGCGCCCAATTGTGAGGAGCAGATTCCGTCACCCCGAAATCGGATTTTTCTCCTACCATACCTCCCCTATCACGCTATCACATTTCAGATGTTCTAACTTTTAGCCGTCGTGTCTAACGGAGGAGTTAAAAAGACAAATATACCCTTATAAGTTATATGTTGGATTAATTAAATGATGCGTTTTTTTCTATTAAAACGAAATCCTTTGGCATTCAGCCCAGATGAGAGCCCCTGAACATATTACATTTCCACCCTTTTGTGGGTGGCAATCTAGGCCTCTTCCCAGTCTTTGCCACAGCAAATTACCAGTCAAATTCAGTGATGCCTGATGAACAAGTGTTGTTGAAATATTCCTAATTCAACCCAATGAAGAAAGATATATACAGTAAAGGAAGAGCAAGCTCCCAATTCATATGTCAGAACAATTTTCTTACACTTCCTATTCTTCAAAGATCTTATTCTTGAAAGGGATCATTCCCAATAAAGACCAACAACTAGATAATGAAAGCTCGGGTTTGGGTTCAACTTTTTTGAGAAAGTCCAAGCCCCATCTGAAAAATGTCAGGCCTGAGTTCAAGCTCGTGGGTCTAAATTCATGTTTAAATCCGATTTAAAACGAGTTAGATTAGACCAGACCGTCAGACCATCCAGGTCTACACAAGAATTAATAAAAGAGCAAAATTGGGTTAAATATTTTAGTCAAATGTGATGTCAGGTACAAACAGATCTTAATATATTGTTAACAGAGGAAAGGTCTTTGTCTGATGACATCATCACAAGGTCATTTTACGAAAAGTAGGAGAAGTTGTTTTAGAAAAGGGAGGTTTAAGTCTTTTTCCCTAAAGACAATGTTCCCGGAAAGAATCATGCTTGGGTTACCCTCTAGTTGTCTGATGTGATCAAATTTATAAATTTTGGAAGAAGTAATATTTGGGGTCGGATATGGAGTCTAGAATCATTCATGTCAATGGTTCTCATTGCCATGTGGCCATCTTCATGGTCGCATTTAGTGACTAACCCACAGGGAATTCTTTCATTTTCCATTGTGGTGACTACAAGTGCAACACTGCAACTTGGCACATATAAGAAGAGTGAGGAGGATGGGGCTTAGGTAAGCAATTAAGTATTGCCATATAATTGATATGGCACTAATTTTACTGTTGTATGCTCGGACAGAATTGATATGGACCGGATTAATGATGGTTTGGACCGGATTAATGATGGTTTGGACATGGGGCTTAGGTAAGCAATTAAGTATTGCCGTATAATTGATATTTGGTTACAAGTTTTTTAGATGTCATGCCTTTCAGGAATCATAATCAGGCACTATAGTAGATATTTAGATACAAATCCACAGAAAATATCTTTTATTGGGTAAACAAATGATTGGATCACTCATGGCGAGTGAGTTGGGATCTTCTGCCAATAAAACAAGTTCTAACCCTCTATCAATTTGATCTAACATCGCACACCTCACCATGAGACTGGGACTCATCATAAAAGTGGGACCTGTCATGTATGAGATGTGCAGTGTCAAATCATGTTGGTAGGTGGTTGGAATGTATATTGTTGGCAGGTGGATTCACGGCGAATCACCTGCAGTAAAGAATTGCATACATGTACATCTACCGTCTCTAATCCCAAATTCAATAAGAAGGGTGTTGCATATATGTATTTCTTTTACAAAGATTTCGAGCTCTAAGGCTACATTCACTTTGACAAAATAAGAGAAATGCAGAAAGTTAAGGGAAAATGGTTGGTGTTGGAATAGAAAAGTATCAATTCAGTTTAAATTTGCATTAAAAATGAATTCAACTATAATGTATGCTAAATCAAGATTTCAATCAATCATATTAAATGGTCTGTTTTTCATTGATTCATGTTCCACAAGGTATACTTACTAGTTACCATCAAGACTTCAACACTAAAGAAAAACTCAAAAGTGACAAGTTTTATCCCCGGTTCATGTTTTTAGGTTCATGATGTTATTCATGAACCATAAGTTTTGCCAACAAATATACAATATTCTGTTTGATTGTGAGTGGTGGGTTCCAAAGGAAATATAATTTTACTGTTGTATGCTCGGACAGAATGTTCAAACTTCAAACTAACGATATGTATTAGTACATATGGCATGATCCGTGAGGTTTTTGAACCCATGGAGATACTACAAATTAGGACATTTAGCCACTTTTGAAGGCTAACACCCATTCTAGAGATGTCATGACCCAATTTTTGGCTCATAAAAAAGAAATAATCAAAAAAGCATCACCCCTTTAAAACACGTGATACACAACTTTCGTGTATTGCACATATTATTTTTTAGAGCATATCAATACTTTGAACCTTAGATGGACATTGGGAATTTGGGATAAGATAAATGCCAAAAAAGAGGCTTTTTAACCATTTATTCTCATTGATTACATTTTTTTATCATTTTAATATTGATATGCCCGATATGCCTGTAGGGGCGTATCGGCAAATCGGTACTGCTTTTTTATGTTTTATTTATTTATTTTTATTTTTTGCAACTGATTCAAGGGGGCCGGTTTAGGGCTCCACCATCCCCTGAACCGGTCAGACCCCTGATACACCAACTGTAGGGGCACATTGGAGGAGTCCCGAAACAATACGTATCGGCCCATACGTGTCGATACTTTGAACCTTGGTGCAAAGTTTATAGTCTGTCTTTTTGGAAGCAAAGGTTGCTCCCAATAAGGTTCAAAATATCGATACGCCTGATACACCAGTAGGGGCATATCAGGCAAATCAATACTATTTATTTTACTTTTTTTTTTTTTTTCTGAAACCAGATCAGGGTGGCCAGTTTAGGACTCCACCCCTGAACCGGTCAGACCCCTGATACACCCAATATAGAAGCATATCGGAGGGGTCCCGGAATGATACGTATGGCTAATACCGGCCAATACGTGTCGATACTTTGAAGTTTGAACCTTGGTTCAAAGCATGCACACTTGCATATCAAGAGTTTATTTTGATCGAAAGTTTTTTTTTTTTTCGTTTAACTTTTCTGATTTGATAATTTAACGAAATCACCTAAATCCAAATATTTAGTATGTGACCCTGAAAACCTATACATTGCGATATTTTGAACCTTGGCTCCCTGAATCCGAAAGAGTGCAAATATGAAAAATAGTCAAGAAACATTTTTAAACCTAAATTGAAAATAAAATCTGCACTCTTGCAAACAGCTGCAAAACTGAACCAGGCAGCAATCGAAGTCAAAAATTTTGGTTTACCATTTCATTTCAACGATAATGCAACTCCCTAACAGCCAAAACCTCTCAGTACTAGGAACATCAACCTGGAACCAAATATATGATTTTTGCTCAGTGAATTTGAAACAAAGAACCATTGGAGGAAAACAATAAACGAAACACTATCAGGGCCCGTTTTAGTAGGGTGGGAGAACATATACAGGATAAAATACAGGTAACCATATGAACATCAGCCCAGAAAAGAACGCCCAAATCAAAAGAATAAAAAGCATATAAACAATCCAAATGAACACAAAACATGTAAACACGTCATAATTCTGAGAGAATAGCAGGAATGTAGTGGGAAAGCTCGGCAGTTAAGGACTGGAATCCATTCACAAGCTGCGTGTGGAAATCTTGGTCTTCTTCTCCAATTAACCTAAAGTGCACCCTGATTGCACGCTTGCAAACTGCCATGAATTCAAGCAGAGCAGCAATAAGTTGCTGCAGTTCTTGTGAACGCAGCCTGGTTGCAGGCTCGCCTGATAGAAAGGCTGTACACACGCTCAGAACTCCACTGTTCACCTGAAGATTCATAATTCACTTGTAAAATTAATCAATAAAATTCATTCATAGATAGCCTTTAGCAGGTGTACATAAGCTGTGTTTGGTTGCAATGCAAATAAATTTGCGCTGATGCAAAATCATGGAAGTGCAAATGATTTGAATGTAAATCCTGACCTACTTTTGTATCAAATTTTAGCTTATTTTGTTTGATTACAGTACAAATGAAGTAAATTAAGACATGAAGCAGAATAAAGTAAAATACAAAACAATATTAAACGAGAATTTGCATTTTTTTTCATTTGCACTCCCATGCATTTGTATTAGTGCAAATAAAATTGCACTGCAACCAAACACAGCCAGGGAAAAAGCCACCTTTGTGGCCAGCATTTCTGTTTAGGGGTTTTTATAGTTCAGTCCACCCCAGAAATCTGAGCCCCACCGTACAGGTGGGATGAATTCTTTCCGTGGATCGATGTCAAATCCACGGCCAAGATGCAGTTTATAGGGGGACTACCAATAGACTAGGAGGGGGCTGTAATTTCAGATTTCTGAGGTGGACGGCAGTCTACTTATCCCTTCTGTTTATCCTGGCTTACATTGAGAGACATGGGAGAAGAGAAATGCAAGAACAGAAGAACCTTTTCACTGTTCAGTTTTTATTCTCCATTCAGTGACGACACAGGCCAACTAACAACCTTCCACCTTGTATAAATTTCAATTGTCAATGAGTTCAGCATGGGAAATTTGAGATAGTTAACTTAGCTCTCCTTTCCCATTTGTCAATTTGTCCACATAACATATCATGACCCTGGGGCTGTTAATGGGCTACAATAAGCCCTCTAGGGTCACATGCATACGATTTTGCATCTTGCTCAGGATTAAATCATTTCTTACTACTATAATAAGCCCTAAGATAGTTTGGTCATACGCACAGAAGACCACCAACAGCTCCAGTTAGAAAAAGTGATCTGTTACAAGTGGAAGGAGCTAGAAGAGTTGAGGGTAGACCAGAAAGGAGATGGGTAGTAGTATGAAATGGTTTAAGCACTAATAATTTAACAGTGGATATGACTTTAAATAGAACAGGTTGGTGAAAGAGGATTTATGTAGACAACCTCATATAGTTGGTAGGGCATGGATGATGATGATGATGACTCAAATTTGGAGTTATACTAATCAGATCGGATTTGGTTATGGTTGGATCTGAACTGAATCCACCAAAGAAAGGGCAAAAGAAGACACAAGTGGGGGGTAAAAACGAATTAGAAAAGAAAGCAAACTAAATCAAAGTAGCAACCTGAGTAACCATTTTTGGTAGTGGTAGTTTATAGGCTTGCAATGGAAAACATATAATGGCTTACTAAGATGCTAGTAGCTCACCTGAACAGCTACACTGCCCTGGAGTATTCTTTGTAAACTTTGGAGGCGTGGAAGCTGATCTCCTTCAGAACTGCGAGGCTCTTCAAGCTCATTCCTTAGTGCAGCTGTCCGAGTTTCAATCATCCCAATTGCATTCTCTACTGGTGAGAACTCAAGTGATTCAGATTTGATCACCAGAAGACGATTTACTAGAGCTGGGAATGAGCCCTTTGTCTGAAGTACAGTTCGTCTCTTCCACTGATCTTCCAGGCCACCTTGGGTCTTTCCATTTTTTGTAAATGGAGTGTCAAACAAGAAGCGATCAAAGACACGTGCGCGCATGCTCCCAGTAGAAAGAGAGAAGATCCTCTCTCTTCTGCTGCCAAGATCCTCATCCTCCATGACAGGATCCACTGCAGTTATCTGCAAATAGCATACCCCTGGCTGCAACTCATCTGCATTGACTTGTCTAGAATCAGGAATTATATGCAGTGTTTGATTCCCATCCATCCTGGACTCGTAGATATGACTAAGCTTCTCCATTATATCACCAAGGCGTACATCACGGGGTTCTCTGTATACATACTCCTTCCTGTCTAGCTTGCCAAATCTTTCTCCATAGAACCCCACACGGTAGTATGTAGCATCAGTGAATGGTATTGGGCTTGATTCCTGCTCAAGGATTGACTCATAGATGTTGGTCAGGGTTGTATGGCATTTTGCAAGCTGCCCATATGCCCTCCGACTCTTATAAACTGGAATGATCAGTTCTTGAATGCTTGCACAAAAATGATAAAGCTCTGCTTGAGAGAATAGCTTGTTTGCAAGCTGTAGGTATTTCACAGCAGAGTCAACAGTAAGCTTTGATGCACCATAACCCTCTACTTCAGCCGCAGAAGCCTCAGCAGTAATCTCACTGCTGACCATGGGACAGATTTTCCGTAAAGCAGCAACATGGTCTCTGCTCCACACAGCATCATTTCTTCCAACAAGGGCCTACAAGTAAAAGTAACATAAGCACCTGCTAGATTTCAGGGAAGGTTTTTGTTTCATTTTTACCATATAAAGTAGAAACAAATCAACGTGCACAAGTATAGAAATGGATTACATGGTTGCATGCACATATGCACACAAATGAATTCGGATTAGCTGAATGCCTTAGCTGTTCAGCGGGCTGTGGAACCAATGATGAGGTTTCACGCCAGTAATAAATTCAGGGGCCCCACTGTAAAAATGCAGGCCCCATGTATTTAAATACTGGTGTGGAACCTTATCATTGGTTCCACAGCCCGCTGAACAGCTAAAGCATTCAGTTAAACCTTGCTACACAAAAGTACATACATGCACACAGATAAAATGTGGTTCATCCAAATTAGTCAATGGGGACCAGTCCCAATTAAAACACATAATGAGGATGAGTCACAATTAAAACACATATCTCCTAAATAACCAAAATATACTCCAGAACTCTTCCACTAAAAGAATTACTAGGTAATAATGTAATTGTTGATTTAGAAAACTTTTAACCCACACCTAAACAGGAGTTGCAAGTGACATAGCTTTTACATGACATTCATAGCAAGAAGATTATTCACCTGCATGATAACACCAGCCACAGCAACAGCACATTGTGCAGCTTCAGCCCAGGACTGCATCTCCTGATGTGCATCACATAAATGCAACAACCACATTATGTGAAGATCAGGAACAGGTGCATATGCCATTGCAAGTCGATAGAAGCTCTCTGCAGCCGCATATCGATCTACTGTCATTGTGGAAGCCTACAAGATAAGAACAATGTCATTATGTCAATGCAAAAATACATTAATAAAATAGTTTGTGTTCAAGGCCTAAAATGCTGCACAAAACATTAAGAGCTTACAAGAAGTGCATGTTCCAAACCAGCATCAAGGGCCTGAAGTAGACTGTCAGAGAGAGGTTTCACTTCTAACCATGACCACCGAATCTCTGTAGAACCTTCAGGAACTGCTGTAAGAACATCCTCTGAAAGTCCACATTCTTTTAATAGGTTAGGACTCCTAACATCATCCGCCATTTCCTCCAAGGATTTCCCAAGACGCTTAGCTTCACCACTCTTCTCAAGTGATCCGTCAGATTTCATTTGAGTCACTTGAACATCAGACATCAACTCTGACAAGGTTATTGTCAGCATTACCCTCAACCTTGTTGTCTGCATGAAGTAATAGAAGGAACTCTGCAAATGCAAAGATTAGACGTTACAAAGTGATAAATGTAAATTGCAAATATTCTAGGGCTAAAGTACCTACCCTAACAAGTATTTGAAGACCAATGACTGCCCTTTTCCTAATATTATCATTTCGGAAAACCGCTAGTCGAAGAAGATGGAATGCAATTTGCTTCAAGAAGCGATCATTCTCCCTTGCCATTAGTGTTGCACCATCAAGATTGAAGATATTGTTAAACACAGGAAACAAACATTTCCAAAAGGCCAGTGACTGGCTTCGTGAGAAAAAACTCATAAGTATTGAAGTGATACAATCTAGCTTTCCATAATCAGTAGATATGCTGTGGGATGCTGCAGCAGTTGAAAACTTCTCAGTGATCTCTAAAACTTGAAGACTAACAGATGCACTTAGGTTTTCTTCCCAAAGCTCCTGAATTGAATGGGAAAACGAGTAAAACAACACTGTCAGCTTCAAAAACCAGGTAATGGGGAATCCTTTAAATGGATGATGTAGAAAACCATACCAGTTTTTGCCTTAATATCGGGTGCAAAGACTCTCTTAGTGCCCGTGTTGAAGGTCCAATCCTAGAAGACTGTGCCTGAGCAAGAGCTTCTCTCAAAGAATATGGCTGGCTAGGGGAGCTCAACTGGGGACTGATTCTCTGCCACAAATAACCATTTTCTGGTGTTCCCTGAGGCTGCAGTACATATTCTCGGGAATTAGTTAATACTCAACGGGCCAAAAAGAATGCCTCACCATATTAGAACACCTATATTGAGTTTATTTTTTATGTATTTTATATCAAGTAACCAATAAAAGTTCATCCTTTGACAAAGTAACAGTCTTCACGAGAAAGCAAGCTGTTGGTGTTACATGTATTGATGCTTTTTTTTTATAGTCTACAGTATCCCACAATATTCCCTCAAATTTTCTCATAAGAGGATACAAAGTTCTTTTTCTTGTTCTTTCAACCCACAAGTATTAGATCTCCAAGGAATCAGCATTGGTAAAGCCAAGGGCTGAAAAGGGTTTGACAATAGCAAAATATAGAGCACAGTCAAACAATTAATCATCCCATGAGTTTAGAAAAAAAGGGTAAAATATAAAAACCTCCCCTGAGGTTTCTGACAATCACAAAAACCTCCCCTCAAGTATCACTTTAACAAAACCCCCCTAAACTTTTAAAAAACTCAACGCATACCTCCCTTCCATCACTGACCCAGATGGAAAATGTTCACTAATGCATTAGTTTTTTCAAAATACCCATTCTACCCTTTTAAAGGATTCTCGAGCCCTGCTATGATTCTTGCAGGACATGAAAATGCCATTCCCACCAATTGAAGTATTCTTCAGCTCTGTTAGTGCGTTGCATGCTCTATAGGTTGAGCACCATTCAGCCCATTCTGGCTCCCCAGTCACAAGCCATTGGCTGAAGACCTCTAGAGGCTGATAGAACAGAAACAAAAAAGAAAGGAAAGCAATACTTGCTACATTCTGGTTCATAAATGAGTGGGAAATTTTAAGTTCTTAACCTAGTTTCATATGCATCATTTCTTATCATACCTGTTACCTCTTATGCTCCATCCTTCCCCAAGTGCCAAGTCTAATTTTGTTTTCAATTTCTGTCATTTATTGTTCGAGGATCACTTCCAGGAACAGGTATTGCAGGATTAAAGCATGTAGGCGATTAGCCGTTCAATGAACCCAAATGGAGTTCTTTGATTTGTAACTATTATATCAGAATGATGTTAATGCTTCAACTTTGAAATGGTTAGAATCCCTTATTTGGAATTTTTGGTTAGGCAAGGACAACTTCCAGATGGCTATGTGTTTTTTTGTGTAATGCCCTGGTCTATATTTTCTTTTTTTCTTTTCTCTTCTTTTCTTGCTTTTGGTACAAATCTATTACTCATTTCTGGTTGAGGAAGAGTTGCTCACCCAGTCTGGTCAAGACGATGATAATGACAATTGGTGCCACAAAATTTTACCTTCTGTAAAATATCAAAGTGATAATAACTAGTGTAATAGAATATTTAAATTAATATCAAGAAATGAAGAGGGAAAAAACGAAATTCACTTGGCATGTCTGCTTTAGAAAAGGAAATTCATCGTTATTCTTGGCGATGCAATCCAGAATCCTTCAATCTGCAGATGGCCTCAAGGTACTGCATGCCAATACATTTCAGTCCATATTGCCAGCTTGGTTGAGGCGGGCATTAAAACGGGGGTGAGTCCATTTCTGAACCTCAACGGGAACAACATCAGCGTGTAAGTTCAGGAGATTTGAAGGACGGTCCACATTTTTACCAGGCCATTTGACGACAATCACAGGTTTCCCTTTGATGAACTCTATGGTTTGATATTCTAGGGCTAGGGAGGAATCAGGGTTCAGATGGGCTCTGTTGATTTGCAGGTATTTCTGGAATCCAGAGATCGCCCGCATTGGGTCGTTTGCAGCTGAAACAAAGGAGTTTTCGAATAATAAGAACAGAACTTGCATCCTCTGTACTGGGTATAGAAAATTATTTGTGCTTGATCGGTGTCTTGACACTACCCCTCTTCTTGACTTGATGGCATTTCAGGAGTAGGAGATTGAAAAAGAAGAAAGAGGATGGCAAATGGGTTATTTCAAGTTAAAGTCAGGGTTATTTTAGTAAAATTGTATGCAAAATCATATGTGCAAAGAGTAGGATGGGTATTTTGAACAAATTAATGCATCAGTTGTACATTTTCCATCTAGGGTCAGAATCCTCAGGGGAGGTTTTTATATTTTACCCTAAAAAGATATATATTTTTTAATTGAAATATTGGTGCATTAATTTTTCATTTTAAGTGCATACATCAGATATGCATGTATTTCATGCATATGCCTCATCTAGAGATGTTTGCATTGTAAACACCTCGTGGTTTGAGGATAAATCTATGTGCCACCTGCACGTCAAATATGAGTGTCAAAACATCCTAAGAACACCTCAAGGCTTATGCCATCCAAAAATATTGTTTCACTTAATTGCTAAGACACACTCACACACCAATAAGATATACTGAAGGACTGGAAGCAAGAACAGAAGTGAAAACCCAATTATAAGCAAGTATCATGAATAATGGAATAGATGCACCCAACAGTAACTGCAGATGGTTTCAGAAGAACAATTGAAAATAAAAAAAGGTAATCATACTCTAACTTCTTGTCGAGATGCCTCAGAAAGATAGTTGTTGATTGCAGGTGAGAGCTTATCAGAGTACTTTGGGGAAACGGGTCCTTCTCTGTCAGGGCTACGAGAACTACACCCCAGTAGTGTGCTGTCATTTGGTTTTTTGTGCTGTAGAACATATGGTGGAACATCAGGATGCAGATAACAACCAGAAGACCAAAAACAATGGCAAAACTAAAATACTTTCAGGATGAACAGCGAATATATAACATTCATGATCAGTACGAGATACAAAAGAAATTGCCCACTCTTCATGCCTAAGGATGCTTATACTTCACATGGAAGAGGGCCTCCACTTAAACTGCAATTCTCCAGTGGCTAAAAACGTGAATCAATGAAAGAATCCTTTTTTATCTGATATTGTAAGCCTTTACCATTTTCATGATCTTCATTTGTTGAAGCCCTTTGTCCTTCAGCTTCTCCTCATCCTTTCTAGGAAAGGCTTAATGGCTAGGTTCAACTCCATAAAAAACAAGAGAATTTTGCAGAAGGCAATATACACTTGAATAACAATACTAATGATATGATTCAATCAAGGGACTAATTGGTCCATTTCACCATAGATATGCTCTATTTGCGGAGCTAGTAGCAAGACCATACATCACCTATTAATCCCCCGTACTTTGTTGGGCATTCAGGATAACGTTTTCTCACTCTTCATTGTGAGATTGATACTGAAGATAAACACAATTAATGTCTCTAAGAATTCAATTTTTTTCCTTGCACTATGAGTGTTAAATATATCATCTTATGCTTCTAGTGTACAAAGTGGTAAACTCTGTCATATTGGGTATAGAGATGGTAGAAATGGATTAAAAATGGGGTAAATCATTTCTTTGTATACAAGTTTTAAATATATACATATATGTATATGTTTTATTTTCTGACAAATTTATAAAAACAGAAATGATCTTAATAAGTAGGGAAATTGTCTAAAACTCACCATGACTTTTCCGCATTTCTCTTAAACTCACTATAACTTTTCAAAACTTCCAGGCAACCCATGTCAGTGACTTTTTGTTTTCCAAAACTCACCACCCGTTAGAGCACCGCTAGTGTTCATTGACAGAATTTGTCAATGCCAGAATAAATGCAATTTTTATGATCAAAATGCCCCTGAATGGCATATCAGCCTTATTAAAAATATTTTTATGTCAGCCTAACTTTTATTCAATACACCTTTGTTCTAACCAAACATCTGATACAAGTCGATGTTGGGTCCTACAGAGCCACATGTCCTCTTCTTGACCACAGATCTTTTCTTGATTTCAGTTCTTGTTGCATTTTAAATTAAAAGGGATATAGTGGCAGTTGTGCTGTGCAAGTAGATATGGAGCATCAGATGAGTTTGATTTGAATCAAAAGCGTTCTTTTTTTATTTGAAGCTCCCCTTTTACTTAAATATATAAAATGGGCAGAAACATTTTTAGACTGAAGTATTTAAGATATATTTTTGTTGTTTTTTTTATCAAAGTTTAGATTTATTTTCCATTTACAACAGAACAAAGGGTAAAACAGTAATCTACCCACATCCATTAATCTATTTAACGTCAACTTATTGATATGGGGTTCCCTGGACGTTTTGAAAAGTTATGGTAAGTTTAAGAGAAATGATGAAAAGTCTTGATGAGTTTAAGACAATTTCCCTAATAAGTATAATAAGATCCAATTCAACCTTCTTTATGATTTACAATATGATTACAATTTCCAAAACGTTAATTATCACTGTTAGGGCATACTGCATCCTCATTACAGAGCAGTTTAGTGAGATTCTCCATTGATGATCTAGTGACAGATTTCCGTTTGTTGCCTTCTGTTCTTTACACAGGCATAAGAAAGAAGTAAAAAAATATATATTAGTGGCTAAATTTTGATAGCTGCTCTTGGGGGAAGCAGGACCTTAACGTTTAGGGAGGTGCCTTTTTAAGATATGTTCTGAAGGGCTACACAACGGGGGGTAGCCCATCCCCCAACCTAGGTGCAGGCAGGATTCGTTCCCAAGTCTCCGCTACAACCAGCAGGAGACCTTACCAACCAGCTGGTTGGCACCTTGAGTTTAGGGAGGTGCCTTTGCAAGCCATGAGGAAGATATCTCACACCTGCATGCTCCCTTTAAGTGTAGGGTACTCTCAAGTAGCGATAACATCAATGAAGATGAAGAAGGATAACCTCAGGACCTTCAGCATGATCTTAAACAAGTTAGACATTTGGCATCTAGAGGGAACATCTCATTCCATTTGGTCCAAAGATCAGTTAACCAATTACCTGGTCTGTTAACCAGAAGAGATGTTTGGAAGAGAGAGTTGTCTTGAGGATTGTCCCTACCCATCAATTTTGGGTGTAACATTTCCACCCATATCCTCCTTGGGGGTTGAGTTGTTCATCCCAAGTGTTTTTGCATGCATTTATCCATGCTATATGTCAGTATTTCCGCATCTTCTGTGCTATAACTTTATCCTGTTACAGAATATATACACCACTTCAAAACAGAACAGGGATTGCCAGGCCCAGGAATAGGTTTGAAATAGTTTGTCAGTCTTTGGTTGTTTGTTATCTCCATCTCCATCTCTCTGAAGTCTTCTGGAAAGTAAAGTCTTTCCTCTCATCTTTTAAAGTGATTCCATTGCCAATAAAAAATAGAGTTATTTAATGAGTAACATCATCATCTAAGCCTTGTCCCAACCATATGTGGTCAGCTACATGAATCCTGTTTAGCCATTCCGTTCTGTTCAGTCAGTGCCATATCCATCATCAATTTATGGGCACTTAAATCATTTCATATCACCACCACCCAAGTCCTTTTCAGTCTGCCCCTATCTCTTCTATCTCCTTCAACTTGTAACAGATCACTTCTTCTAACAGGTGATACAGATTCTATGCATGCGACTAAATCACCTCAGTCTACTTTTTCTCATTTTATCACCTATTGGAGCTATTCCTGGGTTCCATCATGATGATGATGATGATTTATGATTTTATCAGAAAAGAATGCATTCTTGCAAATGTAGACATTGTAATATATGTATAACACTGGCAGTATAAAGTGGTTAAAATGATGCAATAATCAGTGGTACACATTTTTCACTCTCTAGGGAGATTTACCAAAATAGCAACTAGAAAGAACAAAAAGGCGTTCCATAACATATCAACCAGGATTATGTTGCTGTAGACTTTGGAAATTTTTCATCAATTCTCATATGATGATGACCTTTGGAGAAACTGGGCAGCAGTAACGAGGTGTTCTTCCATTAAGAATAAGACAGTTACAAGATGGTCTCCCCCATCTGAAGGCTCTTTAAAGCTGAACTTCAATGGAAGTAGCTCGGGCAATCCAGGGATATCTGGGATGGGGGTGTTCTGAGGAATGGGTTGGGAGAGGTGGTACTGCTCTACTCGGGTCCTTTAGGAGTTGGAGATTCTGCTAGGGCAGAGCTTTTACTGCTGTACAAGGGGTGCAATTTGCAAACCAATTGGGGGTAGAGCATTTAATCAATGAAGGGGATTCCAAGTTGTGGTGGGCTGGCTGAAAACCCCCAAGGATACTGTGGTGCTACAAGAATGAAATTAAGAAATTTAATAGGTTGACAAGGAATATGTTGGTTTCTATACAGTGGATGGGGAGATCAGCAAATGCTTTGGCTGGTGTGTTACCCAAACAAGGGGTAAATAGGGAAGAATTGTTTTGGGCTCAGCTGTGATTTATGTACTTTATTACTAGTTTACTTGTGAGCTATTGGCATAGTTGTCAAGGCAACAAGGCGCCCTTGGAGGCTCGCCTCACCTAATCGCCAAGTAGTTTACTATAGTGTGTTAGACAAAACTTTTATATTCTTAATTTTTTGAGGTTATAATTTTAAAATAGACATTTTTAAACTAAAATATTCATTTTGTGTGTAAATATACTAATTTCTTTTTATTATTTCTTATTTGTTAGGGTTTAATCAACACAAACATTGCTAAATGCTGTATTGAACCCTAAAAGACATCAAAACCGGAACCAATAAGTAAGGAAGAACTTAAAATGTTGTCTAACCAACACAYTTACTTCTTTTTCTWTACTAATTTTGTGTGTCTATACTATATACCAATTTTCTTCTTCCACCTTTTCTTTTTGTCTTTTCCTATAACAGAAATAGGGGCCACAGTTTTCAGCCCTAGAATACATATTTTTGCTTGAAAAAATCCATAGCCTAGGTGATGCCTAGGCAACTAGGCAACAAGGGGGTGTCGCCTAGCCTCACCTTGGCGCCTTGAAAACTATGGCTATTGGGAGAGGCTGCAGTTTGTGCCTCTCCATGGGATGTTGTATGAAATTACAATTCTAAATCAGTTTATGAATTATCATAAAAAAAAAAAAAAAACATATCGACCAGGATAGACCATATTGTCTCATATTCAACCAACTTAAAAGAATAACAACTTTCATGTAAAGAGTTTTATTACAGTGCCCATTAGCTAACATATCAGAAAGAAAAGAGAATTTCCCTGAGATACAAACCTCAAAAAGAACAAGACACTCCTCTAGGAGTTTGAAGAATAATCTGGTTCGAGCAACACTTTGTTGCCAGGCCTTGACAAGTGATGCATTGTCCAAATTGCGCAGAATTTGCATAACAACTATTAAGACCTCACGCTTTTCAACCGCATTCAGGTTGTAAAAAACAGGCATTTCATCTAGGATCTGCATATATAAAGCATTACCAACTTAGGAGGATTATAAGATGAAACACTCGTGGCTAAAAGAACGCAAACATAAATAGATGCATGGTTGAACAACAAACAAAGACTTTTGAAGCTTCCAAATGTATCATATAACAAATGAGTAAGAAAATAGAAATTCCAAAGATGAAATTACAGGAGATCATCTAGCCAAAGGCTTATGCCATGCACGAAGGAATCATATTTGCAGCAAGTTGGAACATTATGGCATTTATGCTCCAACTTGAGGGGGAGTGTTAGAAGCTGTTTTCTCTCTATTTATCTATGTGGCAGCTGTCTCTCTCTAGTTATATTTCTTATTTCTTTTATTATTTAAGGAAGGGTAGTCTTGTAATTTCATCTTCCATTATGATAATAATAAAAGAGTGCAGGAATTGAGATCAGTAATGTTCAACCTCTCCTGCTTAAACCTGAACTGTTTCTACCTTGTTTTCTTCTTAGCCACCCTAACATCTTAGCCCTAGTTTTTTCTCTCCATTCTCTTCTCTTCTATTTCTGCTTAAACCTGAACTGTTTCTACCTTGTTTTCTGCCCTATTTAATTTTATTCTAGGTCTGATTACAGACTCCACCATTTAACTGTCCTCAAATTCATTTGTTTCTGAATGGTTTCGCTTATGGTGTGCCGGCATCTCATGACGTAATGCTGTTTCTTCTTAGCTACCCTATCATTACATGTGAATCCCCTTCAATCAATATATCTTTGTAGAGCAGTGATTTTGACATCCTTAATCCATGTAGTACTGCCCATTCATAGTCCAAGTAGAGTTACCAGAACCAGCTGGCCCAGAATGTAAAAGTAGGATATTTCCTTCCCAATTAGAGTCACCTCATATTTGTGTCCTTTGTTTCAGAAAAGGGGAAACTACTAACCACCTCTTATTGCATTGTACTTTTACAACCGAACTGTGGGCTCATTTTTTCTCTCTCTTGGGGAATGTATGGGTGCCTTCAGCAGAAGTCAAAGAGCTGTTTAGCACAAACTGGGTTAACATGCTGCACAAAGAGACAAGGTTTTATGGCAATGCGTTAGAGGTTCTGTACTTAGGAGTATTTGGCAAGAAAGGAACACCAGGAAATTTGAGGAAAAGGATAGGAGGGTGGAGGAGTTAATTGAACTAACCATGACCAGAACTGCCCACTGGACCATGGTATGTAAAGAGTTCAAAGGTGTGTCCTTAAATGATATGTTAAGGGAATGGAAAACAGTTGCTGATTTTCAGGTCAGTAAACCAATGAGGTTAGTCAGTTGGTGTGTTCCAGCAATAGATAAACTCAAGTTGAATTTTGATTGGTGCAGCCTTGGAAACCCAGGTAATTCAGGTATTGGGGATGTGGTCAGAGATCACAATAGATGTATCCTACTAAGCTTTTCTGGGCCTAGCGGTTTTGGCAATTCTTAAACAGCTGAACTGAATGCCTTAATTTAGGGATTGAAATTGATGAAATTAACGATCCTAAAATATGTGGAGGTGGAAAGTGATTGTCAAACTTTAATACGTTGGCCGAAGAAGCAGGATTTGGTCCCTTGGAAAGTTAGACCATTGGTAAGGCAGGCATAACACTTGGGATCCTTATTGAATAGCTAATTCAAGTGGGTATCTAGAAGTGCTAATGGCCTCGCTGACTCCTCAGCCAACGCTGGGGTACAAAAGAGTCTACTGGATTGGGGTTGTCCACGACCAGGAGCAAACTTGTAACATTTGTATCTCTTTTGAGGTTTTCTCTGTTTTTGCCATGTGGTTGTGCTTAATAGAGATCTTGTTTTTTTTTCCTTTTTGAAGCTGGTTTGGATGTGCTCTTTCCTCTTGTATTGTACTTAAATCCACTGTTTTTGCAGTGGTTTCTCTTAAATGAAATTTATCTGTCGCATATCAAAAAAATAAAAAATAAAAAAACAAAGAACTTCCCAATTACAGAACACACCCCATACTCCACTACTCCAGAACTTCTTGAGTTTCAAAGAACCCCTTCTAGAACCACAAACTTTGCAAATCAAGCAAAATTAATTAATGTAGAAACATCAAAATGCAGAAAAACAGATTTTAACAATGATATGCACCTGTCCTATAAGTGGAAAATACAACTGGGCAATGTATAATTTATCTTCAGGCTTTTGGTATCGAACATCAAACTCATGCTTGCACGTAAGCACAACCAAGATTCGAGCCGCCTGCAGGTATCAAAGAGAAAGCATTATATTAGGCCATTTGATCTTTTAAAGAAAGAACCAAAGCGATAGAATTGCCAAAAAACAAAAATATGATATGTAATAAGTAAACAACTCACTTTGGATCGCAGAGATAAATCATCATGATCCCATGTAAGGAAAAGCTCCTGTATTAGAACAGATGAAAGGTAGTTCCTGCAAGAGACCACTCATTTAGCAATTCACATATTCAGCCCAAATAACCAACAGTGATTTGATTCAATCTAGGGAGTGTGAAAAGGAAGTTTGGTGGAAAGGAAATAAGTAAGTGCCTTGCTAAAGATGTGAACAAATATACAGTGGTTTTGATAAAATAGCCATTGATTTAGAAAATAGAGAAAAAAACAGATGGTCTCTTAAGTATTAATGAAAATATGTTCTTTTATTTTTTATAAAATGTCTTTTTTTGTTAATGGATTTTTCTAGAGTTTTTATCATGTTTTCATGTTTTGATTACTATAATCTAATTTGCTGTGGATATAACAGTCAACCTCAATTCATGATAGTTTTCAAGGCACCAAGGTGAGGCCAGGCAATAGGATCCTTTTGAATAAAAACCATGAATCCTAGGATAATTCCCTAGGTTCCATAGCAAGCAGCAACCATTTTTCACTATTAATTGCCTATAATCTTAATAAAAAGAGGTAAATTCACTTTAATCAAAAGTGTCTTGTCTTCTCTTCCTGTTAAGTACATGTCTTTGTTCCCAACTCCGGAAAGAACAGCTGCGGTGTTAGAAAAGATGTGAGATTATCTGTGGAGGAGGAAGCAAAATGTCATTTGGTGAACTGGAATAAAATCTGCAGTTACAGGGAAAATGGGGACCTAGGGATCAGATCAGTAAAGGATGTCAAAGCTGCCTTGTTAGAGAAGTGGTTATGGAGGTTCAATGAACAACCAAATAGTCTGTAGAGAAGGCTAGTTGCATCCAAGTATGGCTCCAGTAGCAGGGAGTGGGAGAATGAAGATGTACGGTCCTCCTATAGATGTTCAATTTGGAAGGCAATTCAGAAAATCCATTCACAGTTTATTAAGGGTATAAAATATGAAGTGGGTAAGGGACACAGAGTGCATTTTTGGAAAGACTACTGGTGCGGGGATGGCCTACTAGAGATCTTATTTCCTGATCTGTTCAAGATTGCTGTAAATAAGGATACAACTGCAACAGGGGCTGATTGTATCAATGTTTTAAAACGCGGAGGTGTGACACGAGGCGTTCCACTACCTAGAGGCGTGAGGCGTAGTTCAGAACATAAGAGGCGCAAGCCTGCCAAACACAAGGAGGCTTATGCCTCCTTAAGAGGAGGGGGGGATGAGGAGGAAGAAGGAAGAGGAAGAAGAGGAAGAAAAATCTCATTTTTCTTTATTTTTAATAAAAATCTTTTGTATTAAGAAAAATGAAGATCCATGAAAAAAAATACAGCTGGACATTGTACACAGTTTACACTAAAAGTTGGAAGTTTCCAACATACTCAATTTTTTTATTGTTATACAAGTATTCAGATATATAGCAACCAGGAACTTTTCATTTTGGTTTCCATGAAAGTGGAAGCGTTTCTATGGAATTAGATTGGTTTTGGTGAACGTGGCACCTCAATAATGGAGATAGGTCTTTCTGCCATAATAGCACCTTGCCCTTCAATTATTGGCCAAACATTAACACAGTGGAGGGTTTGGTAATATTGTACTACATGACTTCTTTCTCATATTAGTCCTCGCTATAATGAACAATACTAGCAAGTAATGCCAAGGAGCATCACCAGCATTGAAGACTGTAAAAGGCACAATAGAAGGCAATGTTACCATGTCAAACAGTCAATCTTTCCTCCAAGCATGTTTTTTAGTGATAATCGGATGAAGTGATAAACCATGACATTTCTTGACATCATTCCTTTCATTTGATTTAACAAAATACATTTTGTTTCTAATAAAAGGATGCGAGAGTACTGGGTCATCGATCAAAAATTGCTTAAAGGAAGAAAATGACACTGACCAAACAACAAATTTTATTAAACAGGTACCTATCAGAAGGATCCCTCCCTGGCATTTCCACGAAAAGATCATGATCACATAATATCTGCAAGTATGTAAGTTTGCAGTCATGCAAAACAGATTGACAAACCCCAGAGAATTTGTCCATGTACAATGATACCTGTGAAAAAAACAAAAACATTTCATTTTATGAGAAATGAAAGGAAAAAACAAGAGGAAGGGAAATGGTTCTGCTTCTGCAGTATCTAACTAGAACCTGTCAAATCTGAAATTTTCAAAAAGATTATATAAAAAAAGATGAAAAGACTGCAACAGCTACAACAAAGAAAAGTCACAGCTAAATAATATTTAATAACTGCAGTAAAAAGGAAAAATAAGAGAAAAGACAAGTCTCCAGAAAAGAAATATGATAGCAAATCAATGTTTCTTTTTAGGTTTTCCCACTGAGTGACACCCACAGTGACTTAGCTGGCAACTTTGATTTCATACTTTCTGATACCAAATTTCAGGACAGTATTCAAACATTCTAAACCATGACTCCAAATTATCACTTAGAAGGAATTCCTTTTCCCAATTGACCCCTTTGTTTGATTTCCAGGAACCCTTTTGTTATTTGATGCAATTTCAATCAGACTGGATTCTCAAGCCCATACCAAGTAGCCATATCACATAAACCTATGTTGCAATTCTACTTCATGTTATAGGTCCTACAAAACTTACAAACCATGTAAATACAAGTTTTACAGGAACTAGACCTAAGAGAAACTTCCAGCTTGTGGATAGAATTTTTTTTTTGGTAACCAAATTCTGTATAGCAACCAAAAGAAAAATGAAGAACACTTTAACCAATCAACAAATAAATAAATAAATAGAACTTTTCAAGTAAAAGCATACACACCAGCTCGAAAACCTGTCTAGGCTCAACAACAGACAAAAGATCATAACAAAAGAAGGCCAAGCTGCTATTCAAACGTTTTGCCAAGCTTAACCCCTTCTTGCAGCGTTCATGCACCTCTGTAAGTAGGCAGTCATACAGCTGCATGATGCATCTGAATACACCTTCCTTCAATTGTAATGGTGGAACATCTTCACCTATTACACAAACAGAAGATGTTCACAAAACTAGACATTTATTTCTTAAAATACACGAGTACCCATAAAAGAAAAAAGATTGGAAATTGCATCACCAAGTTTTTTTCGGTGGAACATCACCAAGTTTAGACAGCAACAAAATGGCAAATTGATGCTTTTCACCCGTGACAGAAATAAACAAATAGATAACATAATCTTGAAGAACAGAATTACAAGGTCCAATAAAGCCATCACTTAACAGGAATACCCTATCATGTAGAGAAAAAAAAAAGGAATGGTATAAAGAAATTCCCAAACTACAATATTACTTTACCTTTATAATATCTAAGCATCTTTAAATCTCAATAGCACTTCAAACAGTCAGATTTATTTTTTTGGGATTGATCTTATAAGAACAGAACATACCTCTAAACCTTTTTTTCCTTAAGTTAATGACATGTCGGTCAATGTTTTACATGTATCTTTACACTAACAGGTCAAATAGTTTTATTAAGAAAAAAAATCAACTCAGCCCATTGATCTCTCCTTACAATGAAAGTAGAAGTGGCCATTTCCAGCTTCTCCACTAAAAATACACATCAATAACCAACAGCCAAACACAGTAGGGCACACCTTACAACCCCATGCAATTAACACCTCTTTCTGCCAAACAAGTAATTCATAATAGAAGCTAGAAATTTTTCTTAACAAATTGCATGTTGTAGAGCCCATGTGAGCCATCTTCATGAATCCCCTGCCTCAAGGAGTGGATAACAAATCAAAAGACCTTGTAAGGTGAGATAGAAACTTCTCTCTCAACAAAATAGTAACTCAGACCCTAAAGGAGAGTCAACTTTTGTGTCTCCACAGCAAGCCATAAGTAATACAAATAGTTATGACTGTCACCCCAATCCATTCAATGTAGTCACTAATGTTTCAAACTTCTTGATAAGGCTATGCAATTACAACAGATCAAACCTTTCATATGCCATCTTGTAAGTGTCCCCAAAATGAAGACAACCCAGTCAGTTGAGTTCTATCAACAATTATAGACAACCATAATGCACTCTCCAAATTTTATGCAAGCACCAGATGCAATAATTAAAATCACATATAAATAAAGGCATTAACTGCAAAGTTCAGAAAATCAAGTTAGACAATAGAAAAATGGCACAAAAAGCTTAATTCAAAGAGAATGTTTGGATCAGACAGTGCATATATATTTAAAGAAAACAGTATTAATGAGTTGACTTGTCATAAACAAATATAACAAATACAGCTATAACAAAAATACTGCTAAAAGCATGTTTTTACAATATATGCAATCTAATATAATTGTATTAGATGAACCGGTTGATTGATATATCAAAGCCCTATAGCAGATTATAGAAACTACCTAAAGGAAGACTATGATAGAATAGACGAGTCTGCTCTAGCGCCATTGACTTCACTATTAATTCTAGAAAAAACCAAGCCATTGCTAACACATCATCATAAACTGGCCCAACACGGTAACCTTTAGCCTGCAAAGCATAAGAAACATGCATAATTCATAAATGCAAGGGAAATTTCAAACCAATAAAGAAAAATTGAACAGAACTACCCTTACTTAATTTCAACTATGTTTTAATAAGATCTAGACCATAAACTAAGTATCTCAAAATGATCAGAATATTAAATAGTATAAATAAGATAAACTAAAAATGAGCCAATGACAATTTAGAGAAAATAAAACATTCAAACTAACAGTACTTATAGATATACTATAAATTTTAAGTGTGTGTGTGTGTATATCGAATCTGATTATATCGGATCAGATAGGAGTGGATGGATATTTGATCCAATTAAATAAACAGGTCAAATTTGGATCACCCTTAATAGAATCCAATTCAAATTCGAATAATGGACAATCGGATACCATTTGCAGCCCTACTTTTAGGACAAGAAGTTAGCAGAATCTGGCCAGTCGGCCATGAGTTGAACCACATACATATTTTAGTTGACTTGTAGCTATACAAATATGACAAGACAAAACTTATAATTTATAATTTCAGTATTAAAGTATATTGAATACAATTCCCAAAACATTCACAAACGGAATACATTTTAGAGTTTTCAGCAGTGTTGCATCCAGCATCCATATTATAAGACAAGTACCATACACATTGGGACATGAGTCTCAATTACTCTCTCACAAAGATTTTAAAAACTTCCACTACAAAGTTACAAGAATACAGAAAATAAAATGGCAAGGAAATAATAGTTCATAAGCTTACACACAAACAAATGTGTAGTATTCCATAAAAATGAACAAAATCAGAGGCAACACATATACCTTGCTGCGAGCCAAGCTGCCCCAGACCGTGGATAAGCCAGGATAAACTGGTGGCTGTCTACCCCCAAAGTCATCAAAAGCATAATCCACATAATTAACAAGAAAACGGTTTCTTTCAGCACCATCTGCTGATTCCTGTTGTACCCTACAGAACACCAAACATCAGACAATGAGCTGACAAGGTTAAGCAATAGGCACATCCCAAAGCATTTATGTGTTTTTATGTCATGTGGCATGGACACCTAAAAACAGGTGCTTTGTCAGACATAAAATCCCTTTTCTTTTATGAATAATAGTAAGTTTATTGATTCAGAAGCAAATTAGAGTGAGTTCATACATCATCCCAGTGAGAGGCGCGAGCTGCAGCCCCTCCTTGAAACTTACAAGTAAACTAGGAAAGAAAAACAAGAATCACAATTGAGCCCAAAATAATTCTTCCCTATTTACCCCTTGCTTAGCTAACACATCTGACAAGGTATTTGCTGATCTCCCCA
>NW_010729202.1:76965-130011 GCF_000365185.1 Nelumbo nucifera
TTGAAGGGAGAGAAAAATTTTTGAAATTCGCCCCCTTATTCCGCAATCTTTGGGCGTCCATGGGATGGATCTCTCATCCCTTCAAAGTTAATGTAAATAAACAAACTGGCTGCCGCCAGATATAGTTTTGAGACTCTCAATTGTATCTTCTTCTTCTCCTCTCTTCTCTCTTCTCTCTTCTCTTCTCTCTCACTCTCGTCTCTCTCTCTCCATGAATGATTACAAGGGATAAACCAAAAAATTACAGCACTTGTCTTTTTCTCATTAAGAAATAATGTTTTAAAAATGGAACACAGAAATCTGGCTTAAAACCATGGAAAAGGAACTTAAGATGACCATTCAAGTGCTGAACAATCTATGCTCAAGTTCTCCATATTTTTTCACCAAACATTTCTTCTTAACTTTCCATACCTTGAAACCCATGAAAGATAAAAAGTTGTAGTGGGATAACCCTCCCACAAAGGTACTAAACCAAAGGAGACTACATTTTTCAGCACCCAGTCAACCACCAAAAACAAAGAAAGAAAAGAACTGCGATGTTTCTAGCCAAACCACAACCATAGTTACATTCTACAGGGTGTTTTAATAAAAATAATGGATTGTATAGATTGGTTTAGTTGTTGTTGGGCCTAAATGCATAATTTGACAACTGAGACACTCAACCACTTTCTTTTTTTTTTTTATCAATAACACTTTCATTAATTCATCAATAGAAGATTTACAAAAGGAAGACAAACACGCTTATCTTCCAAGAGCAACAAAGAACCTCAAGAAAAGGAAAAAAGAAAGAGAAAAGAAAGAAAACACACTAAAGTTACAGCTTGGCCCAAAAAAGTGAATCCCTTTCTGCCCCATGTTTAGCTAAACCGTCAACTAGGGAATTAGCCGATCTTTTAACCCAACGTATCTTAACTTCCATCTCCTGCACTAGCCACTTGAATTTCCTCCTCTCATTATTGTACTTCCATAAGAAAACACACTCAACCACTTTCTCTATGACTTGAACCTAGAGACTCATTTTCAATTCTAAGAACTCACTCTTGGTGACTGTTATCAAGTTGCAATATTTACAAAAAATTGAAGATCTCAACTCTTTTACCTATAGTGGAAGTACATTATATTTGCATTAACCATTTGTTTAAACTTTTTTTATGGACAATCATGTATTGATCTTAATTAAATTGAAATTTAGACATACATGTGTGTGTGTGCAGTTCATGGGGCTACACAGGGGGACGCTGCGGGGAGAGACAAAATGTCTTAACTCTCCCCAAGAAAAGCAAGAGCAAAAATTACAATACAGCCCACAACATTCATTCCCTTCCCACCCCCTTTTTTTGATCAATCCTTCCCACCCCTTATTTTGCTAGAGTATTCACAAGTGTATTTGCACTTCTCTTCACCCATTGAATCTGAATTTCTAAAGCCCTGGTTAGCCATTCGAACTCCCTTCTCTCATTAGCAAACTTCCAAAGCCCACTGTCCTGCAACCAACCTATAACCAACTTTGAGTTTCCTTCAATAACTAAACCTTTCAATGTTTTTTTTTTTTGATAAATGAGGATAGATTTTATTAATTCTGAAGGTATAGGCATTACAAGCATCCCCTTAGAGAGGCACGAGATGCTTCCTCTCTATAAGCAAAAGCAGAACATAAACTATTGCAAAAATATTAAAGGTGAGCCCAAAACAAAGATTGTCTATTCACCCCTTGTTTGGCAAGGGTATCAGCTAACCCATTAGCCAATCTCCTCATCCATTCTATCCTCAAGTTCACAACCCCTCCTATACCAGCAGGTCCTGGATTCCCCCTGCTGCTCCCGTCAAAATTCAGCTTCACGTAGTTTTCAGGCGGGGGTAGTAGCCATACAGCATTTATCCTTTCCCTTCTGGAAGAACTTCTTGTCACTCCTTCCCAATTTCTCCACAGGTCATTAGGAGAAACTTAAGAAAACAGATCCATAGATCTAATCCAATGAATCACTCTAATCATCACACAGTCCCTTATCTATTTCCTTGCTTCTCCTCCTTCTCAGAGAAGATTCTCATATTCCTCTCTTCCCAAATAGTCCAAATCAAGGCTGCTCTGACACACCCCCACAGTATCCTTCCCCTCTTTTTTGGCCAAGTAAACATAGAAGGATCAAACAAAAAATTAGCCTCCGGTGCTAAGGACCACCTGCACCCAAACAAAGAAAAAAACCAATTCCATATATCTGCAACAAAAGAACAGGAAATCAATAAATGAGAGCAACTCTCATTATCTGATCTGCACAAGACACACCAGTTAGGAGAGACATAAATTGGGTTTCCTCTTCTGTAGCATTTCAAAGGTAATAATTTTTCCATGAATTACTTCCCAACAAAAAACTCTTACTTTAGGGGGAATGGATTTGCACCAGAACTCTTCCAAGGGGAACAAAGGAGAGGGGGGATAATTACAAACAGACTTGAAGAAGGAGGCACGTGAAAACAGACCCTTAGGTTGAGGGGCCAAAATATGCTTGTCTGAGTTATTAGGATCAAGGCATACATTTTGAACTAATTGAAGCAACTCCGTACAAGCCCTAAACTCGTCACCCCTTAACCCTCTACGAAAGCCGAAGTCCCAATTATGGTCCACTGGGAGAACTGGGGAAGCAATAAATTTGGCAATACATTCAATTTTGTACAAGGAAACTGAGTATAAAGATGGGAAGAGATCCTTCAACGGGTAAGACCTGATCCAGATATCCTCCCAGAATTTAATAGTATCCCCTGAACAAGCGTCATACCTGACAAACTGGAGGAAAGTGGGCAAAATATGATGAATTGCCTTCCACGGAGATGCTAATGTAGCCCCATTAGAGACACATGCATCCCAGCCATTCCCCAACCTTTCATGTATACTAGTTATTACTTTACGCCAGAGTCTATCCCGTTCTCGTGGCCACCTCTATAACCATTTTCTTGGCAATGACGAGTTTTTTTTATCCACATTCCCAATTCCCAATCCTCCTACTTCTAAACTTCCACACACAATCTCCCAATTAACCAAGTGATCTTTTTTACCTTCTCATGATTCCCACAAAAAGTTCCTCATCAGTTTCTCTATCATATTTATCTCCTTTTTAGGGATCAAAAAGACCGACAAGTAGTAGATTGGCAGGTTAGCAAGTGTGGACTTAATCAGAGTAGCCCTACCCCCAATAGAGATGTAGTTTCTTTTCCAAGTTGCTAGTTTCCTAGCGCACCTCTCAAAGATTGGAACCCAAAATCTAGTCTCTCTAGGGTTTGCACCTAGGGGAAGTCCTAAGTAAGTCAGAGGCCAACTTGAGATGGAGCATTCTAGGACATTTGCAACTATAAGATCTCTTTCCTCCATGTCAATTCCCCCAATACAGCTCTTCTCAAGATTAATTTTAAGGTTAGAGACAAGTTCAAAATTCCTCACCATGTCCTTCAAATTTCTCGCCAAAAGTTGATCCCCCCCCCTTCATAGAAGATTATAATATCATCTACAAATTGTAAGTGAGTAATCGGTGCCTTATCCCTACCCACCTTCCAACCATTAAATCTATTCTCCATTTCAGCCTTATAGATTATACTACTCAAAACATTCGGAACTATAGTGAAGAGAAAGGGTGATAGGGGGTCTCCCTGCCTCAAACCTCTACAAGCTGGAAAGAAGTCTCTCACAGTCCCATTGACTAGAATTGAATAATGACAAGTCTTAATGCATCCAAAGATCCAATTACACCATCTCTCCCCGAAACCACAAAATTCCATTACCTCAATTAAAAATGCCCAGTCCACCATATCATAAGCTTTCTCAAGGTCCAACTTACATACAAAGCCTTCTTTCTTAGGTCTTTTCATTTTTTCCACACATTCATTGGCAATGAGGATTTGATCAACTATGTTTCCCTTTTACAAAAGCCCCTTGTTGCTGGTTGATTAAGGCAGGAAGAACTGTTTTTAACCTTGCGGAGAGTACCTTAGCAATAATCTTATACAAGCTGGTCACTAAGCTGATCGATCTGAAATCCTTTGGGTGGCAAGCATCAGGCATTTTGGGGACGAGCTAAAAAGGTCGCATTTATCCCTGGACTAATGAAACCCTTCTCCGCAAATTCAATGAACACATCAACTAGATCTTGTTTCACAATTTCCTAGAAATCTTGGTAGAAGGCCATAGTGAAACCATTTGGCCCAAGGGCTTTAGATCTATTCATTGAAAAAACTGCCTTTTTTATCTCTTCTTCTTCAAAATTTCTTTCCAACCAACAAGCTTTTGTATCTTCTAGGCAAGTCCAATCAAGATCCTCCATAACTACTCCATCATTCAAGTCCAGTATCACTTTGATTGGTTATCTCTTGCCATTCTACTTCCAATTTAGCCACATAGGTTTTGTCCTCTTTCTCCCATTTGCCAATGCATGAAAATGTTTTGTATTACCATCCCCTTCTTTTAGCCACTTGCACCAGGATTTCTGTCTCCAACCGATGTCTTCCCTTGGTAAGATTTCCTCTAGCTCTCTCTTCAATTTGGATCTCACAACTCTCTCCTCAACAACAATAGACCCTTGCTCTTCCTTCTAATCTAATTCCTCTATGTTGGACACTAGATTGAGTTTTTTCTCCTCTAATCTTCCAAAACAATCCTTATTCCACTCCTTGATTTTTCCTCTCAACCTTTTTAACTTCTTATGAAATTTCACACCCTTCCATCTCACATCACCCACATCCTCCTTCCACCAAGTTTCTACTTTCCTTACAAAGTCCGGATGTGTGAGCCACATGTTTTCAAATCTAAATGGAGTGGGACCACTTAAGAAGGTTTCAAGACCTAACTTGATAGGGAAATGGTCTGAAGTGACTCTAGGTAAGGTTCTGGAAACTAGGTTCTCCTCATAGTTCTCTCATTCTTTGTTAAACAAAAACCTATCCAGTTTTGAGCAATGGGGAACTTCTTGAAGATTGGACCAAGTGAATCTAGCTGGCAATAGCGGGAGTTCCTTCAGCTCACATGAATCTATGAAGTTACTGAACTTCCTCATACTGGAGGTCACCCATTGGTTTGGGCAACTAGATTCATTTGAGAATCTTATCGCATTGAAATCCCTGCCACACACCAAGGTCCTTCCCATAAACCCCTAACACCAAATAACTCCTCCCACATATCATTCCTTTCTCGACAACTGTTTGGTCCATAAACATTGGTGAGAACCCAAGTAAAGCCATCTCTCATGTTTTTAAACTTCAAAGAAACCGAGAAACTACCAATCAGTTCCTCTACGACCACCACTACTTCGTCCTTCCACATGGTCACAATTCCCCTTGAAGCCCCACACGAAGGAATACAGGACCATCTAATTCCTCCAGAACCCCAAATATTTCTGATCTAGAACATATCCAACTCGAAGATTTTTGTTTCTTGTAACAAGACAACATCTAGATTCTCCCTTCTAAGTAGGTCTTCGATAACTATTCTTTTCCACACACTCCCTAAGCCTCTGACATTCCAACTAATCAGCTTCATAATTCTATTTAGGATGCAACCCTTGTTTTCTGCAAATTCCTTAGACTTGAGTTTTCCTTCTTTCACCCCTACCACTGAACTGTAAGTCTCCCTCAATGTCTAACTTCAGCCTCTCCACTTCTGATCTCTTCTTCCTTCTCTTTTTCTTCTTTTCTTCATTCTTCCTGCGATATACCTTTTGTCGGCTCTCCCTATTTTCCCACCCTCCTTGTCCCTAGAGATCATTCCTTCCTCCTGGCCTAGATCTATCAGCTTATCTCTTCTGATTCTAGATCCCTCTCCTTAAGCTCCTCGAGCTCAGTGCAAATCAGATTCCAAATCCTATCAGCCTCCTCTCTTACCCCTAACCTGTCTTCCACTTCTCTCTCTACTTCCACATCTTCCTTCTCAGACCCACAGGAATCTACACCACCTACTGGTTGGGAGAATGGCAATGGCGCAGATGCATCTGTAACAGGCAAAGAAGCACAATCAGTAGCACAAAACAAATTGACTACGATACCTGGTAACAAAGGATCTGAGGACGTCTCTAGGCTGAGAGATTGTAAGACAGATTCAGGTGCAGTAACCTTATCCACTAACCTTTCAATGTTCAGCTCCTTTGTCTTCCTTAACCCTTCCATTAATGCTATAATCTCAACTCTAAGAGAGTCACCTATTCCAATAGGACCAGAATACATTGCAACCACTCTCCCATCCTCGTCTTTGAAGGCTCATGTTCCTAAGTCCCCAGATTAACTTCACTGCTTCCATCAAAATTAACTTAATAGAACCAGAACCCGGTGTGGACCAAATAGGACTAGCAGTTGAATGAACAGGTGCTGAATTAGCCACTTCCTTCCATTTGTTAAGCAGCATATCCATAGAGACATCAACAAACAGCTCCAAAGATTTTACCCATTGGACCACTCTAAATGTTACTGCTTCAAATGATGGCCTCTTTATTCCTTTCCTTTTCTGAAAAAAAAAATCATTGAATTCCTTTCTTCCCATATTGTCCAACACATGGCAGCCCTAACCACATAACAGCAGGATTTGATCCCATCTCCGCTACAACCAGCCAGAGACCTTACCAACTGGGCCAGTTGGTACCATCTTGAGATTTTGGTGCAATTAATCAGTTGATGGCATTATCACCATTTATTAAAGAAAAATCATAGATAGGATTTATAAATGTATATGGCTGGGAACTGGGATAGACCTCATTGAGTTCAGATAAACTGAGAACCATATAAAGAGATTGTATCTTAATGGCCCTTTGTGTATATAATAATACAACCATTTTCATTTAGGAACACAATAAATTTTTGCTCACAGAGTAATCCATTCAAAATAAGCATTCAGTATCACATTCCAATAATAGCCACAATTAAAATGCTTACCGGGTTAATATATTGACCATGGCTCGAAAGGCTGCAACCTGAAAATAGATTAGGAACAACAGATAAGAGAAAGTTAAGGGAACATAAACAAAGTACAAAAGGATCAATCGAAGTTTTTATAAGAAGACCTGAAGTGTTTCACCACCATCGCCTATAAGATGGAGAAGCATATTCAAGATTGGCTGCAGAAACTGCAGCAAGAACATGGATTCAACATTCTTCAAGCTGTTGATTGCCTGAAAGTAAAAACAGATATGTGGTTGTCAAAAACTAATGACAGAAACACATATTTAGGCAAGTTCCATATCAAAATGGTTTTAAATGAAAAACATGTACCAATGGTTCACAACCAACCAAGGAAAAAAAAAGGAAAAAACAAAATGAAAAAGAAAAAAGAAAAGTAGAAAAATACTTCCAGAAGTTCAGATCCCCAAGGTGGACTTGTGCGAAGAGTATGCCTATCATATTCAAGAAAAAAATCTCGAATGCGCTCATTAATCGGAAATAAAGAGGAACACAGCCTCAACCGCAATCTGAACACATTCTTTCCATCTTCCAAGTAATCCAGCCTCTCCTGCAAAATATTCAAATTGTGAAATGCCAATTTAGATTATTAGATGGCAGTGGTTATAAACTTACACCAGAACCAAAATTAACCCACCAGAATACTTCCACTACCATGACAACAAAGAAAAAACATTCCTTGCTAAAGTTTTGGACAAACCTCAATAAAATTTGGTCAAACTTTAATAAATTGCTCCCATCAAAATATACATCCATAGCAATGAAATTACATGATTTAAATCAAAAACATGTAAACTAGAACTCTTAAAAATAAAACAGCTAAAAAAGGGTCTTCTCACTGTAAACAATAAAAAAGGGGCAGGTTCTCTATAAAACTTAAGAAAATCAACAAACTAAAAAAGTATTTAAAATATTAAATCAGATTAAATGAAATGTGTTAGTCAGATTTCTTTGATATAGAAGATGTGTTGCATTATCATCATGACACCAAAACATTTATTTATGTACAATTTGGATTTTGTGAATAGTTGACCTGTACAATGGACAAGCATTACTCTCTTTATTCCATCTTTCCTATTTATTTTTGGTAAAGAATAAAACAAGATTATCATTCAAAGCAAAGAGAAATGAGAGGCATTGATACAGAGATTGGATACCTCCTCAAAAAAAATATTTTGTTTCTTATTTCAAATAGTTACATTGGTTGTGTAAGGAGTCCAAAGTGTGTACCAGAGCCATAGCTGTCAGACTGAATTCCAACTCTAAAAGACAATGGAACACTTAATCACCTAGGTGATTGAATTTGACAAAGAAACAAAACTAGGTTATAGGTTAATTTCCTTATTTTTATATACCAATCAGCATGCATATGGCAGAATTGCATATGCTGAGATGGATGAACGGAAAAACTAGAAAGGATAGGTTCAGAAATGAAATCATTCAAAAGAACCTAGGAGTAGTCCAATAGGTGATAAACTGAGAGAAAGTAGACTAACGTGGTTTGTTTACAAGCATAGAAGACCACCTACAGCAACTGTACTATCTGTTACAATTTGAAGTTCAATACAAAAATGGTTATAAAGAGTTATTGGAAACTTGGCTGCAGAACAAGAGTTCTTTTGCGATGGAGAATTCAAGGCAATGCTGCAGGGAAAGAGAGTGATGGGGACTATGAAGTGGTTCAATGGGCAGAAGGATATTGGGTTCATCACTCCCAAAGAGGGAGAAAATCTCTTTGTTCACTAGTCGTCAATCCGATGTGATGGTTACCGGACCCTTTCAGAGGGTAAGCAGGTTGAGTTCGTGAGGATGGACAGTCTAAGGACATTGACGTGTCGGAACTAGGTGGAGGAAATGACTCTGGAGGTAGTAGTGGAAGAGGGTTTTTTTTGGTGGACAGGGAAGAGGTGGCAGTTATGGTAGTTAGGAGTGGAGGGTATGGAGGTGGTGGTGGAGGTGATGCCGGTGCTTGTAACTATGGTCAAATTGGTCATCTTGCCAGGGATTGTAATCAGGTAATTGCTGGTGTAGGCTACAGTGGGGGTAGTGCCAGTGCTCGTTATAACTTACAACTGTGGGAAAACTGGTTATCCAACTAAGGATTGTAATCAGGGCAATGATGGGGGTGCTGCTGGTGCTTGTTATAACTTATAACTATGGTCAAACTGGACATCATACCAGGGATTGTGATCAGAGAAATGGTGGTGGAGGCAGCACTTGGAGATCAGGCAGCGGTGGAGGATATTATGGTGATGGCAGAAGTTGCTTCAACTGTGGGGAGCAAGGGCATTTTGCAAGAGAGTGCCCCAACCATCAGAACCATCTAGTGACGGGTTTTGAGATTGATAGCATTTTACTTTAGGATTACCAGAACCGATTGATTTGGGGCAAATGCAAAGTCTCAGAATTTTACTTCTTTGTGGATGATTCTCTTTCCTGTTTTCTGGTAAAACCTAAGAATTTGACATGGTGGGTAATTGTTTAAATGAAGATATATATAGTTCCCCTTTCAAATAAAAGGACATAAATATGCCACCAAACAGAACAGAATTCAGGTATCTGATCCCATATAGTTGGGATAAGGCTTAGATGATGATGATGATGAATCAGCATGCATCACCATCATGCCTTATCCCAACTGTATGGAATCGGCAATCAGCATGCATATAATTTAAAAAATAATAATAGCAATATTGTTCATTGAATAACACTGAATTTCATATGAAAATATGGCAAAATCGAAAACATCATATCTAAAAGAGAATAAGGGGTGCAGCTTGTACAGGCTCAGGTTGGGCTTTTGTCAAAATTTGAATGGGCCCACCCCTCAAAATATCCATTTTAAATATGTTTATTAATTTCAACATCTCAAACACAACACTAATATAACCAAGTATGTAATCAAGCAATTGCATGTCAAAATTTTAAAAGCAACTAAAGAAGGCTGCAATTTTATACTAATAGAAGATGTAAGAGAAAGCAAGTAATGAAAGATGGAAAATTTCTCACTCCCATAGATGCTTGTAACATGTACATTTTGATTTGCATTAGTAAAATGATTAGTTATTGATTAAAAAAATGATGGAAAATCAAGGGCTGGAGCCCCTAATCATACTTAATGATAGAATAAAAGACTAATTGCATAAGAGAAGAAGAAACTTCATCTTTCCTACTCTTCTTTCTTTCTCGTTTCTCAAACCCTTCATATTTTGTCTCAATAGTGAAACCCTAAAATAAAATATGAGTAATATAAATAATATATAATAGGATGTAACAACATATAAACTAATAAGATCCACCATACTAATAATAAATATTAATTAGGTGTCTTCTTTGTGATTTTTGTAGCTTAAATTGGCATCTATTCACCTAGACACAAACAACTTCTTAATATACCTCATGGTGTTCGGGCTGGCAACCCATCAGAGGTGCCCTGTCGCCAAGGCAATGTGTTGACAACAATGACTAATGCTTATTATAAATCCTTTGAGTTGGTCTATCGTTGACTCATAACATTGCAATAGTGTTTCCATAGTTTCAATAATCTTACAATGTTTCCATGAACTCCCTAAAACATCAACAAATTCATTCCACTTGCACATGGACTTATGTTTTGCAACAAAACCAAATTATAAAACCATAGATGGCATTCCAAAGTTACATATCCCAACACTCTAATTCCTATAAATCCACTAAATCAAGAAACCAGAAAGCTTCTTAGAAAAAAGAATGTGTAACTTGTGTGGTTCCACCATGTATTGATTTTTTTTTATCAGAAAATATGTGGTTTATTAAAAATCAGATTGTACGCATTTTATACAATTTGATGACGGGACTGTTGATCCCTTTTCCTCACTCTATCCATCCCTCGTTACAGTGTAGCCCAAAATAATTGCTGTCTCAATGCCCCTTGTTTTGCTAATCCATCAGCTAGCCCATTTGCACTTCTTCGGACCCATTTAAATTCAGCCTCAATCTCCTTGGCAATTTTCTCCACTTCCCTAATCACATGTTTAAACGTCCATGGGGTGTGGCTGCTATTTGTTGCCCATGAAATTACTACTTTTGAATCCCCTTCCACTTCAACATGTCTGCATCCTAGTTGTTTGGCTAGCTTTAACCCTTGCCAATAGTTCAGCCTTCAGCGAGTTATCGTTGCCAATCGGCCCTGAGAACATACCCAATATCCTCCTGTCAAGGTTTCTTAATACTCCTCCTATTCCTGAAATGCCTGGATTTCCATATGAGCACCCATCAAAATTCAGCTTTACTTTATTGCCTTCAGGTGGTTTCCACTCCGGCCTTACTTTATCTCTTACTCTCGAAGATTGTGCTACTTCGGACCATGTTCTTAGAATATTTGCGACTGAGAAGACTTGAAAGCAGTCCAAGAGTTTTACCCAATGGGCTACTTTCACCTTGATATTATCAATCACTTCCTCTTCTTTTCTACTTTTTTCCAAGAAAATTCTGTTGTTTCTCTCTTCCCATATTACCCAACAAATTGCTGCCTTTGTTGCTTTCCACATTATCATCCCTCTTTTCTTTCTGTCTCAAGAAATCATGGTTGAAGAGTCCTGCCACATCTTGAGGGGGCGCCCACCTACAGCCAAAGAGAGTACAAAAGAAATCCCAAATTCAATGCACAAAAGAACAAGATATCATTAAATGAGAAAGGGTCTCACCACTTCCCTTACACAGTGAACACACATGAGGAGAAAGGCACATGTATGGCCTTCTTTTCTACAGCATATCACAAGTGTTTACCTTTCCAAGGAACATCTTGAGGGGGCGCCCACCTACAGCCAAAGAGAGTACAAAAGAAATCCCAAATTCGATGCACAAAAGAACAAGATATCATTAAATGAGAAAGGGTCTCACCACTTCCCTTACAAAGTGAACACACATGAGGAGAAAGGCACATGTATGGCCTTCTTTTCTACAACATATCACAAGTGTTTACCTTTCCAAGGAATACTTCCCAACAGAAAGCTTGGATCTTCGGAGGAATAGGCTTGCACCAGATTTCTTTCACTGGGAAGGTCCCACCTAGAGGGTTGGGGGAAGCAAGTAATTTGAAGAAAGAGGAGCAAGAAAAGAGGCCGTCTGGAGAGCCTACCCAGATTCTTGAGTCTTCCGACCAAGGGTCCAGGTGGATATGCCCTAAGAGGTTCAGCAAGCGGGTTAAGGATTCACACTCATTCTCCCTTAGTCCCCTTCTAAAGCCTAAGTTCCAGTTCACACCAGTTGGACACAGTGATCCCAACATGGATATAGATTTCCCCTTACGGTTAGATAGTGCAAAGAGATCAGGGAATTGGTCTTTTAGTGGGGTTTCCCCTACCCATAAATCTTCCCAAAACAGAATTCTATTACCTTGTCCCACATCAAACCGGATGGAATCAAGGAAAATAGGGTAGATTTCATGAATTGCTTTCCAAGGAGAAGCCGAAGAACTGTGAGGGGCAACTTTTGCATCCCAGCCATTTCCAGCCACCCCATGAATGCTCTCAATCACTTTGTGCCACAATCTGTCACCCTCAAAGGGAAACCTCCAAAGCCACTTACCTAGTAGAGTTGTGTTCCTTAAAAGGATGTTTCCAATTCCCAAACCCCCTTGTTCCTTGGGTTTACTAACCTGCTCCCACTTGATCAAGTGATCCTTCCCTTCCTCTCCTGGGTCCCAAAGGAAATCTCTCATATACTTCTCTAGGCACCTTGCTACCTTAGAAGGGATTCTAAAAGTTGAAACGAAATAGGTGGGGAGGTTTGCCAGAGTGGCTCTAATCAAGGCTATTCTTCCACCCAACAAAATGTAATTCCTCTTCCAAAGGGCTAACTTCCTATCAAACCTTTCTAACACTAGTTTCCAGAAACCAACTAACTTGGGGTTTCCTCCTAAGGGTAAACCTAGGTAACTAACAGGCTAGCTTCTAGTCTCACACCCCAAGATTTCTGCAAATCTCATTATTCTCCTTCTTCCAAATTGACCCCTACAATTCCACTTTTGGTCCAATCTATCCTCAACCTTGTCACTCCCACAAAATTATTCAGCAGCACCCTCAAATTTTCCACCAACTCCTCGTTGTTTCCTTCACAAAAAAATGTGGTTTCATCTGCAAATTGAAGATGGGTAACAATCACTCGGTTTCTACCTACCCTCCACCCTCTGATGAGGCCTTGAGCATCAACTTTTTCCACCATTCTACTTAACACTTCTGCCACTAAGGTAAACAAGAATGGGGATAGGGGGTCACCTTGCCTAATTCCTCTCCTGGCCGGGAAGAAATCCTTTGCTATACCATTGATTAGGATTGAGTACTGAGTTGAACTTTAGCATCCTTTGATCCAAGCCCTCCATCTATCTCCGAATCCGAATCTTTCTAAAACTTTTAGAAGGACATCTCAATTAATCAAGTCATAGGCTTTTTCTATATCTACCTTACAAACCAGCCCCTTTTCTCTATCCTTTCTTCTTTCCCCTACACATTCATTAGCCACAAAGATTTGATCCACAATCTGCCTTCCTTCTACAAAAGCTCCTTGAAAAGGAGAGATGACCGAGGGTAAATACCTTTTTTAGTCTTTCTACTAAGACCTTTGACAGAATTTTGTAAACACTCCCAATGAGACTTATTGGTCTAAAGTCTTTAGGGGTTTTGGCCTCCCTCTTCTTTGGAATCAAAGTGATAAAAGTGGCATTTCCTCCTGGTGATACCTCCCCTTTGGAGAAAAATTCATTAAAGACTTCTAGGATGTTTGATTTTACTATATCCCAACACTCGTGATAGAAGGCCATGGAGAAGTCATCCGGCCCAGGGGCTTTAGATCTGTCCATTGAAAAAATAGCTTCCTTGATTTCTTGTAGAGAAAATCTCCTTTCTAGGACACGAGATTGTTCTTCTGATAAAGTATCCCCTTCCATCTTTGGCAATTCTGGCAACACTCCATGTGGGCTTGAGAAAATTTCTTTAAAATGATTTACAAAAATCCTTGTAATCCCCTGGCTTTCTCTTACCACTTGTCCCTCTTCCTCCACACTCAAGATTAAGTTCTTCTTTCTCCTTCCCATTGCAAGAGAGTGAAAAAACTTAGTGTTTCCGTCCCCCTCTGCAAGCCACTAACATCTTGATTCCTGTCTCCAACAAATCTCCTCCTTTCATAGTATCTCTTCAAGTTTTTGCTTTTGATTCCATCTTTCCCCTCTTTCTTCTTCTAAAATGACTCTGAGAGCCTCTTTCCTATCTAGCTCCTCAATCCTTTTAACCAAACTATCTTTTATTTCCTTTACCCTTCCGAAATGGGCTTTATTCCATTATTTTATTTTTTTCTTTTAACCTCTTTAGTTTTCTAGAGAAACCTACCATTTTCAACCTCCCCAAAGGTCTGAGTGCCTCCCACCACTCCTTTAGTCTAATCTTAAAAGTAGGGTCTTCAAACCACATGTTCTCAAATATGAACGGAGAAGGGCCTCCCCTTGGGATTTCTTTCTCGATACAAATAAGGCAATGATATGAGGTAACTCTAGGTAAGCCTCTTGATATCAAGGATCCCCACATTTCTTCCAACTCTAGAGATAAAAGGAATCTGTCTAGTTTGGAGCAGGTTGGGGGGATTGAAAATTTGACCAAGTATAATCTACCTAAAGCAAGGGAGGTCTCTTAATTCCAAAGAGTCTATTAGCCTATTGAACCTCCTCATGCTAGTAGTAAATCCCTGATTTGGGTTGTTTGATTCCCCCGAATATCTGATGACATTGGAATCACCCCCCACACACCACGGGCCATTCCACAATCCCCTGATGGCACATAATTCCTCCTAGAAAGCTTTTCTTTCTCTGTAAGAATTAAGGCCATACACATTTGTTAAAGCCCATTCTCTTCTGTCCATCTTTCTTTTAATTTGTAGGGAAATTGAATACTGGGCAATCAATTCTTCCATACATTCCATTTCCTCATTCCTCCATATGGTTAGAATTCCCCCTGAAGCTCCCCACGAGGGTGTATATGACCAACTCAAACCCCTGTCTCCCCAAATGCTCCTTATCCACCTTCTATTCAGCTCTGGTAATTTGGTTTCTTGAATCATGATCAAATCTGGTTTTTCTTTCCTGATTAACCTTCTCTTCTTGGCACTTCCTTATCCTCTAACATTCCAACTTATTATTTTCATCTTAGTGGTTTTTGACACCCCTGGGATGGTACTTCTCAACAATCCCCTCTTCTTTTCTTCCCATTTTCCTCCTTCTCATAATTTATTCCACTCTTAAGCTTCTCAATCCCAATAATTTTCCTTTTCCTTTGCTTACTCTTTTTTCTCAAGTAGACTTTTTTTCCTTCTGCCTTTGTATCGCCCACCCTATCTCCTTCTAACCCCTCCTTTCCCTCCTACCCATCTTCCTTTGTCCCCTCCAAGGTTTCGTTCTAGGGTTGCTTTGTCTGGGTAGTGAGTGGGTTTAAGCTAGCATCAACACTATCCAAACCTAGGGTTCGGTCAGCTAAAACTTCCAGGATTAATGATATAACCCTAGCCCTCTCCTTCTCTACTCCATCTCCCAATAGATTCTTTGGCTCCAAAAATGTGGCACTTTGGATTGAGAGTTCCATGGTAGGTGGGGTTATGACAGGACCTGCAGAGGTAGCCAAGAACAAATTAGAGCCCTCTTTATAAGGAAGCAAAGGAGAGGAAAAAAGAACAAGAGATAAAGGTGTAGGGGTTCCCTGGTTCGGCACATCCAAAACCTTCCTTCGATCGATACCGGATGACTGAGAGTCCCTGGCAAGTAACACTGGGATAGCATCTAACTTATGTTCCTCTTGTGTATCTATGCTTCGGATAGTGTTGATATCTTGATCTCTGTCTTGGATATCCTGAGGTTGTGTCTCCCTTGGTATTTCTCTTGGATCACTGTCGGCTACAACTAGGTCCGCCTTAGGGGATGAGGCAAGTCTCACCTCTATTTCTTCTTCTGGTGACAATACAAAGGTTCTAGAGGGTTCTTCAAACAGTAGATGTGTCCCTATCATCTCATCATTCCACAGATTAAAAGCTTTAGTGTGTGAAACACTTCCAATGCTGCTTTCATCATGCCAAACATCTTCTTGCCTTGGATCTTCCCAATCGTCTTCTTCTTCGGAGTCTTCACGCTCGGACCTGTTAAATTTCGGATTCGGCTTGTCTGGGGTTGTGGAGTTCATCTTTGCAACCAGCGTCCATTTCCAGTTGCTCTCTGACTAGACGGTTTTTACTCCAGCGTCGTCGTCGACTACTTTCAGAGGGGTTCCGAAGATGTTTTCCACACCCACTGCAATAGAGGAGGTTGCAGGGGTCGATTTGGATGACGATAGACCCCAACAACCATCCCCAAACCTTTGGGTCGACCGCCCATGTGACTTTAAGTGGTCACATGACCTATTTAAGTTACCTGGTTCAACCAGTTTAGACCCTGGGTCCAGTTTTGGTGCCCTTTCAAAATTTGTCCTTTTATTTCCGCCCCCTCCAGCTACCACATCAGCATAGGATTTTTTCTTAGCTCGATGATCTGAAATGAATGCCTCAAATTCTAATCCTTCTTTAGAATTCTGACTGTCATCTTTCGAGTTTGTTGTCTGCCCGTTTTCCTTCTCCTTGCAAAGACAATCAGCCTTCTCCTCTAAGCTTCTCCATTTTTTACCTTTGCCACGTCATCGTCTTCTACCTCTTGCAGGATTCTACATAGTCTCTCTTCCACCAACGACAGCAACCAGACTACCTCATGTGTGTCGCCTACCTCCAATCTCACTGTTCTCGATATTGATTCTACTTTAACTCCCCCAGTTTCATTGAAACTGCTCTAATATTAGATACGTCCACTTCCTCCAGAACACCGCCGCACAGATCTGCGATTTATTTGAAGTTTTCACAGGACCAAAGATGAAATGGGAGTCCTAGCACCTTGATGCAAAAGGTTTTTGTCTGATCTTACACGATTCTCATTCAGACACCACTGACAGATCACCATTACTCCTTTAGCAGTCTGAATGGGAAGAGCATGTATTTCTTCCACCTGATTGTCTGCTTCTAGTTCTAGTAATGCCTTATCTTCTTGAAATGGCCGAAGAACGATGCTTCCGTCCACTTTCAGTTTTCTTTTAATCTCCTCTGCGACACATCCCCAGCTGCCTACTCTTTTGTTTGCAAGTATCACATATTTTTTACGTCAGTTCTGGTATGCTTGGTCTTACTTCCCTGCAACTTCCTTTTCACCAACTGTATGCAATAGATTTTCTAGAGCTTGGTTGGGTTGGATATTCGTTGGCCTGTTTTCGTTTCTCCATAAGAACATCTGCAATTCCTTTACGAACAGCAACCACCCCTTGCTCTGTTTTCCCATAGGAATACAAATCATTTGTCTTCTACCTTCACCGAACCATTCTGAAACTGTTACAAACCAGCCCTTCCTATTTAGTCGAAGTTCAGCTACAAACTCCTTTCCATTGGTTTTGATTGAGTTCTTCCAGGCTTGCATTTTCCTTGACACTAAAGCTACATCTAGGAAACCTTTCAGCCATGCTACTACCTCCCTTTGGATATACACTGTGGCTCTTTTTTCTTCTCTTATCTTCAGAAATACCAGAAGCCTCGTTTTCACTTCTTCTAGTTTGTATTGCTTTGCTTCGAACGAGATTTCCTTTCTCCACCTTCCCACTACTTCGAACTCTCCCTCCATGACTTTCTTCAAAATCTCAATTTTTCCCGTTCCACCATGTATTGATGAGCCACTTAATTATGTGCAATGATTACTTTGCATCTAAGTACTTTTCAAAAAGAACAAGTTAAAGCAAATTGGCATCAAATAAAAAGTCAAATATAGTATTCAAACATTTAGGAAAAAAAAGAAAAAGAAAAACACAAACTTGTCAACAAAAACAAGATCAAGTGGTTGGAATTTTCACCATAACCATGAGTCTGTAGGTGGGATCCCAGCTTACAAACCAAAACACATAAGAGATTTTTGTCCCCAAAAAATATAACATAATAAAAGAGGTAATAGAAAAAGAAAAAGAAAAAGAAGGTCAAGTTCGGCAGACCCAATTTTTTATATCTGAGAAAGCTCCATGATGAAAGTGAAACAATGATAATATTTGTACATTAGAGATAACTTTTTAAGCAAATATGGCAACACTTTCTCTTTTAAAAATAAGTACTTTTGTATTAGAGTTACACCTGGTTTATACTAAAATGGAATTTTCCCAAGTCACAACCCAAAGAAAATGATCAAAATATACCTTGCCATTGTCTTGCAGATAGTGTGGAACCAGCTCTCTCATAATCGGAAGGGAAATTTCAGAATGTAACCTGAGGCCAAACAAGCATCTTTCAGATACTCACAAGATAAACACATTGGTAAGAATCCAAAAATAATTAAAAGATGTCAAACCATATCATATGACATTGACAGTATCTGTTGTAGTGTAGTTTTTTTTTTTTTTTTTTGCGAAAATTTAACCAATCTGTTGTAGTGTAGTTTGCTGGTTTCTATCCCATTTCTTATATGTTTTTACTAGGACCAGGGGTATTTACGTCTTTTCCCTTTATATTATGGTTGCTCTATTATAAATAATAAGTGGAGCCGCCAAAATACTTGTCTCTCTTCTCTTCCTCTCTTCTACTCTTCTACTCTTCTCCCAAGGAAATCTAACACTGAAAACATGGTATCAGAGCCATAGATCTGATTAGAAAGGACTTCTCTAGTTCTCTATACTGTGCTCTTTCCATCCTTTTTGGTTTTCTTCACCATACTTGGAGGAACAACAGAACACATTGATCTGACCGAAGCAACTCCTCTTTTTCTTTTATTTTATTCTTTGTCCTTGGTTGTAGAACCAAGGCAGATTCTTTCAGACCTGTTCGTGGACCATGCGAAAAGTTCCTATTTGGAAGTTTTCTTCCCTATTAATGATCTACAGGTACTGACACCCTAATGGAATATTCCAGCAGTTCGTGGGATGTCTGAGTGACCTGTTTAATGCATCTATCCCCTTCAATTTCTGGTGTGGGATCACAACTATGTATACAGCTGCATTCAGTTTATGTTCCAATGCACTAGGCTGGTCAACAATCAAAAAAAAATGCCCTAGGCTGGTCAACTATGTATACAGCTGCATTCAGTCTATGTCTGTCTCCTCTTTTACACTTTTACAATGCCAGACTTGTCAACTGAGCAAACATTGGGACATCTTTCCCACTCCAATGTGTGGGGTCCTGCTACCATTTTGGCCAACGGAGGCTACAGATTCTTTATAACATTTAATGATGACTATTCTCGCTATACATGGGTATATTTGCTTCGTTGTCGTTAAGGATTTCTCACATATGGTGTACACTCAGTTTCATGTCGATGTTGAGATTTTTCAATCGATAATGCCAAGGAGTACTTCACTGCAGATATCAATGAACATTTCTCTGTAAATGGGATGTTACACCATAGCTCTTGCACTCAAACACCTCAACAAAATGGTGCTGCAGAAAGAAAAAACACACTTGTTAGAAGTTATTTGTGGATTAATGTTACAGATGCACATGTCAAAGAAATTTTGGGGTGATGTCCTTCTCAAACTTGATCAATTATATGCCTAGCAGAATTCTTGAGTAAAGGGCCCCATCAGCTCCTTCATCCCCAAACTCCTCTGATTTCTATCCTCTTTGGGCTTTTGGGTGTAAATGTTCTGTTCATGAATCATGACTAGTCGCCTTCACAAGGTAAACTTGGCCCTAAATCTATTCCTTGTGTCTTTCTCAGGTATCCTTCTTCTCAAAAGGGTTATAAGTGTTATAACCCTATGACCTCTTAAGTCTTAGGTTTCTTTAAATGTCATATTCTTTAAATCCCAGTCTTATTTCCCTACCTCATCAGGGGAGAGTTGTGATGAGAGGGGCAAAGGCAAGTTCTGTTTCCTATGTCCATTCCTGTCACTTCTACAAAATCCTCTTGTTTCATCCCCTTCTCGTACTTCTCCTCAGGGGGAGGTATCCTACTTGTCCTTCGTGTCCTTGTCGTCCTTTTCTCGTGATCCTTATCGTCGGTAGGTCCAATATGTGCCACCAATAGTAGAGCAGCCAAAAACTGTGGTCCCTTACTCTCGCCACCTATCATTTATGATCTTAATGTTCCTATTACACATCGTAAGGGTGTCATATCTTGCACTACCAAGCACCCTATTGCTCACTACACCTCTCTTGATTCTTTATCTTCTTCCTACTATGCATACATTTCTACTACGTCTAGTGTGTCTATACCTAAATCCATTGCAGAGGCCCTAGAATCTCCTAAATGGACATATATGCAATGTTGGAAGACGTCAATGCCCTACTAAGAACAACATGTGGGAACTAGTTGATCTTCCTAAAGGAAAACAAACCTATTGGGTGTAAGTGGGTCTCTATAGTAAAGCACAAAAGTTGATGGATCCATTGAAAGATATAAAGCGAGACTGGTAGCAAAAGGTTTCACGTAGATGTATGGTGTTTAATTACATGGAGACATTTGCAGCCATTGCAAAGACGAACTTTATACAGGTTTTATTGTTCTTGGTAGCCAATTAGGGATGGCAACTTCATCAACTTGATGTGAGAATGTTTTCTTGAATGAAGGCTTAGAAGAAATGTACATAGTTAAGCCTCCAAGTTTTTTATAAAAAATGAAGTGAAGGGAAAATTTGTCATCTCAAGAAGTCTCTATATGGATTGAAACAATCATCAAGGGTGTGGTTTGGCCGATTCAACAAAGCAGTTCAATAGATGGGGTTCAAACAATGCCAATCAGATCATATGATGTTTGTGAAGAAGAAAGCTGGAAAATTGTTGTTCTCATTGTATATGTGGAAAATATCATCATCACAGATGAATGGGAGATAGAGATACAAAGGTTGAAACAGTTCCTGGCTTCTCAATTTGAGGTTAACGATCTAAGTCCTCTTAAATATTTTCTTCGGATTGAAGTTGCTAGGTTAAAACAGGGCATCTTCATTTCCCAACAGAAATATATCCAAGATCTCTTAACAAGATACAGGTAAACTTGGGTGTAAACTAGTTAACACTGCAATTGAGCCTAATCATAGGTTGGGAGATTGTACAAGGGATTTTGTGGTAGATGTTAGATAGTTTCAAAGACTTGACGGGTGGTTGTTATACCTTTCTATGACCCAATCTAAAATTACATATGTTGTTGGTGTTCTCAGTCAGCATATGCATGCTCCTAAAACATCTCGTGTCTTAGAAGCTAAAAGAACATTTAAGTATTTAAAGAAACATCCAGTTAGATGTGTATTGTTTGCTAATAATGGACACTTAAGGGTTGAAGCCTACACAAATGCAGATTAGGCAAGCTCTATAGATGATAGGTCATAGGAGGTCAACTTCTAGAAATTGCATTTTTGTGAAAGGGAACTTAATAACTTGGAATAAGAAGCAATCAATGGTGGCCCGCTCAAGTGCAAAGGCAAAGTACCGTGCAATAGTAAATGGGGTGACTAAGATGTTATGGGTAAAAAATATGCTTCTTGAGTTGGGGCTTCCTGTGATCAGCCCAAAGTAATTATATTGCGATAACAAAGCTACTATTAGTATTGTCAACAACCCTATTCTCCATGAAAAAACGAAGCATATTGAAATTGACAAGCACTGCATCAACGAGAAGTTGGAGACCGGAGATATTTGTACTCCTTACATTACCTCCTCGAATCAGTTAGCATATATTCTTACAAAAGGAGTCCCCACCTCTCTTCATATGGATCTTTTTAACAAGTTGGGAATGATTGATATTTATGACCCAACTTGAGGGGGAGTTTTGTAGTGTAGTTTGCTGGTTTCTATCCTGTTTCTTATGTTTTTACTAGCATCGGGAGTATTTGTGTGTTTTTCCTTTGTACTATGGTCACCCCATTATAAATAGTAAGTGGGGCTGCTGCCCAAACACTTTTGACAGCTCCAAATTCTTGTCTCTCTTCTCTTCCTCTCTTCATCTCTTCTAAGGAATCTAACACTGAAAACAGTATCAACTTCTCACACAATTAACCAACAAGAAAAAAGAAAAAGTTTCCATGAGTTCAGGTGCTTGTGGCAGCTGCAACATGTTTATAAGAGCCATGTTAGAAGTTTTTTGTAGTAGACAGCAGGCTATTCAAGTCTTTTCAAATAGCTCGCTTAAGTAGGGCATTTTGGTTACTTTGATTTGCATTAGAGAACATATAAATACAAAATGGCTAGTAGGTGGACATTTTTTCTCTCTCCAGTGATTGTTCTTTTCTTTCTTCCTCTATGTTCTCTCTTATTATGTTCAGTCTTCAAATTGATTTATGACATGAGCAGGATGGGCAATTGAGATTGAGGATGTTACCCATAGAATTAGAGCAGGATGGGCAAAACGGAAGGGGGAAACCAGAGTCTTATGTAATAGGCAAATACCACTTAGATTTAAAGGAAATTTCTATAAAATAGTTGTAAGGCCAGCTAGGCCGTATGGAGAAAAATGTTGAGCAGTCAATAAACATGGTGTCCAAAAAATGGGTAGCAGAAATGCATATGCAAGATGGATGGGTGAAAAAGTAAAGACTCTTGAGCTTCCTAGTCTTCATAGAATTCTGGAAATTCTGGATGGTGTTCTAGGACCCCTTAAACTCTGATGGTTAGATATGGACTCACTCTCCTTCAGGTTCCTTTACTTGTGCGTCCTTCCTTTAAGGTCTTTACTCAGCCCTCCATTCCAATGCAGCCATTTACTGTAAAAGAAATTTGGTGCAGATCAATTCCACATAAAATCAAAATTTTCCCTTGGGAAGTTTTCATAGGAAAGTTAACACTTGTGACTTGTGTCAAAAGAGGAGACCTTCCTATTGTTTATCTCCTCATTAGGGCATCCGATGGCAAAGCGAATGGTGAGATTTTCTATCACTTTCTAATCTCCTGTCCATTTGTTTCTTGTATTTGGATTTGGTTTTTTTCTTTATTTAGGTGCAAGTAGAATCCTCCAGCCAGTTAGTAAAATCTTTTTGCTCCCACACTTGAATACACAAATTCAAAATCCAACAGCCCCATGACGAAGTTTCGAGTATTTGAGAGGCACCTCTAAAACAGCACAACCCAAGGAAATGGCAGTCAATTTCCTAATCCCTCACCACATATTCTAAAAAGTAAATAAATGCAATAAACAATAACATATCCATGAAATGCAAGCAGAACACAATCGCGTTGCCCCTCCCCCACCATATATCTCCTTAAAATTCCATGATCATCTGCTTGACTTACTAATCCAAAAGCTTTCCAATAGCCTGATATGACCCAGAAACTTCACACACAGTTCTTAGACTCACAGCAGAGTTCACACACTCGAACATCAACAAAAGAAACTAGTATTCATTCAGCAGAAAACATTAACAGTTGGTCAGTTCTTCGAGAGACCGCCGGCTCTCCCAAACACTCACAATATTCTTCACTCAAAGAAAAACATACCACCCCCATCCCCCAAAGCCCCTTCTTATACTCTACTGATAGCATAACTGACTCCCTCTATAAATGCCCAGCTGGCCTAGTTATAAATGCCCAAAAACTCTTCTTATTCATAACTGACATAGCTATAAATGCCCCAAGACTCTCCTTATTCCCTCCAGCTATAATTGCCCTCATGTGATTAATTGTTCAATTATTTCCCCCCCCCCCCTTAGCTGATTGTTGACCTTTCCTCTTCCTGGCATTAATTGGGGCCTATCATAGCCATTAAAGTTTAAACGCAATAAGCTAATCCTTTACTTGCATTCTTTTATACAAATAGGTCATTCCCCATTCCAACCATTTTTTCCTTTATTCTATCAAATAGGCCACTATCATTTTTGTTTATTCTAAACTCTTCCACAAAATAGATTGCTTGATGAGGCAAGCACCACCTTTGCATCACTGGTCCCATTATATTAGGAGGTCCAGTCACCACGATTGCCTTAAATACATTGTACAGAAATAAACAACCAATTAAGTACTTAGTGCAAGTGCACAAAAGTAACTGGAGTTATCTAACCACTAGAAACAAATGTGGCAACACAGATAAAAGAACAAGAGAAAATTAAAAAAAAAAATGTGAAAAATCTTAGGTACAGAAAGGACATACTGAATATGTGCAGACAATGGGAGTGCAGCATAACCAACTATCACCTGCAAGTTCATTTGACATAATGAGCATTTTGTCAGTTTTAAACTATCATACAGGATTAGAAGTTTAAATTGCATAAATTTTCATATGCATAAGGTCTGTCATCAATATTTGCAAATCAACAAAAATATGAATGTGCAAAAACATATAGACAGCCCAGAACATATTCATGATGTAATCAAAATAACTGTGGCTTTCCAAGCTCAAATAGACAATGAAGCATGCTCCAGAATTCTATACTTGAAATGGACTTAGAAAATTTTTAACACAACAACTTACAGGTTTTGGAGCTTCAACTTTTGTTTGAAGATCAATATGAAAGAAAGTAAATAAAATATGATGTTGCGGTGCCAAAAGAGCAGGAAGACAGAGCTTAATTTCATCATGGTAACAGGCCACCCGAGCACCAACAGCTACTTGGGTATGAACCCACTTCTGAAGCGATAAACCTGGGCCTCTTGGATACATTGCCTAGTACAAAGAGTGTCAGCTAATGGCGTTAATAGATCTCTATTTAACTGTTTCTAAAATTTGACTAACAAACACGTACCTCAACAGGTTGCTTACGGATATCTGCATCATCTTTTCTCAATTCCACCCTTATAAATAAATTCCTTTTCCGACTCAAATTGACAGTCAATGGATACAAATAAAGACAATGAAGAAGCTCTGAAAATGGTTCACTTCTTGTCATAGTACGGAAGTCAAAAGCATGGAACTGTCAATGAACCAATATAGTTGATATTAACCAAAAAATTGAAACATAAGCCAATACGTGCAAGAATTCAAGAGAAATCATACCAAAGAATCAATAGACTTCTTGAATCATGATAAACTTGCAAAGTTATACATGGTGGAAAAAGTAGTAATTAAAAATTTTCTTGTATGAAGTTTCATTTGAATAACAGACTTCTTGAATCAAGACAATTTTAAACAGTTACACATGGTGGAACAAAGTAGTGATTTAAAATTTTTCCTGTTTGCAGTTTTATTTGAATCAGCAACCACTGAGCTTGAAAAAGCTTTTCATCATAGTTAGCAAAGTAGACCCTCTTTACCAAAACTGTAGAACCAACATAACAATGAAACTTCATGTTCTAAGATCTTGCCACACTATTTTATTTACATGTTAGACCCATTACGATACAAATGATTTGTATTATTTAGTTTATAATCTTATTGTAATTAATAAAATAATGGTATGTAAACTAAAAGAATAGGCTAAACCCCTTTTGTTAGGGTAACGTTAGTTATACAACCCAACTTGTAATTTTGCATGCATGGTTATATGGTTACCCCCCAGTACAACAGTTTCCTGTTCACCCCCTGTTTCACAATTGAATCAACCTATTGCTAATTTACAATACATTACAATTAACCACCATAAAGGAAAAAAACATGCATATCTTGTTTTAAACTGCTACACCAGATTTAAGTTCACTATGACATAAGTATCTTAAAGTCTAAAGAAAGTCTGGTGTGCTGATTATTTATGCATTTAAACCACTCTTAAATAACATCACTTCTTTCTGTTTTTGTTGATTTATTCCTTTCTCTCTATTACAAACTTTAGGTATTATTGGGAAACACAATCATGGTTGTTTCCACATATTCTCCAACAAAACACTCCCATCAGAGGTCAGCAAAACCTTATTCTAACTATATGTGGGTCGGGGCTACATTAATCCTGTTTATCCACTCCACGTGACTCTACCAAGGACCACAAACATTGTTCACCTTTCTTGGGTGGACAAAATCTCCACACTGGGAAGCAAAAGCAGAACCAATGTGGCAACTGCTCTATCTTGCAATGCCTCTGATGCTAGTTGCTTGGGGGAACCTCAGTCTAGTTCATTTCCTAGGAGTAATTTTTCACCTCCCTTTCCCAGGAAGCAGAGCAGAGCCAAGGTGGTAATTGCTATTGTGATGTCTGTGAACCACTGGTTCTGGTTGCTTCAGGGAACCTCACTCTATGTCATTTCCTAGGAGTAATTGGGATTCCACCTGAGGGGTCTCTTTGGCAGTTATGGTTGTTTACCCTTTTTATCAGTAACAAAGTATTCATTGATAATGAAAGAAATATACGTTCAAAGTGCATCATAAGATGGTAGATATAGCCACAGTTAACCACCATTACAAAAATTGTTGCTTACAAGTCCCCCCCCCCCCGAGAGACTAAGCCCGACAACAAGTGCTGTTTTTTGCTAACCCATCTGCTAGACTGTTGGCAGATCTAGGTATCCACATGATGCTAGTCCACAGTTCATTAATTATATCCCTGGCCATGCATCTGTACCCCCAAGTACCCACCTAATTTGTTCCCAACCACTCCATTACAACACAACCCATGAGTAAATCCAATAACTTTCAAGACCCATGAGGACAGCACTGAGCTCTGCTTGGTTAAAGCCCTAACCCCAAATAGGACCTGAATATATAGCTGTTATATTTCCACAATATCCAATTAATTATGCCTCCACTCCTGAGAACCCTGGGTTTCCAAGATTGCACCCATCAAAATTCAGCTTGAAATATGGGGAAGGTGGAGGGCTCCATTCAGCTGTAATCTGTGATCTAGCTCAAGAGGATTCAGCAACTATTTTCCAATTTATAGTTGTTTACCCTTTTGAGAGGCATGAAATTATATAGGTTGTATACATGGAGTAGGTGAGCTTGGAGCTCTGTTTTTCCTCTTTTTATCTTCTTCTATGCTTTTTTTTTACCACAGCATCCTTTTTATGAACCCCCTAGGCAATCAGAGAGAGAGAGAGAGAGAGAAGATAAATTATACCAAGCCCATTGAAAGAATATGAATGTTGAATGTGAGCTTAATACTTACATCATCAGCACTGAAATCAGGATTATTTCCAGTAACAACACTGGAACCATTTCTGCGCAATTCTTTACTCTCAAGGACATTCCATCTAGAATTGCCATTCCGAGCACCTTCAGAACCATTACTGAGGCATTTAGAGAATGCAGAATCAGCAAAACGGTCGCCAGCATCAATTGAATCGTTGGTCACGCTGCCACATTCTGAAATATTGTCCAGATCAAAATGGCCAGATTGTAGCTTTTCAATTTCCAACCTCAGAACACCTTTCACTGGCTTATGAACCTTCCGTTTAGGATCCTATCAAAGAAAATTTTTAGGGTGTTAAAGAACAACATAAGATATTAGATACCATTAGTTTTGGACTCTAGAACAAATAAGCAGAACAGAATTTTAAATTGAGCGAATTTCTTAAGGGATTATTTCAATTTCACTGAGTTCATAGTGCACTAAAAATACAAATCTCGGCCATGAGGCAATTCAATTCTCTATTCTATTTTTGAGAATAAAAAAACAAGTTAAACAGTTTCAGGATTTCCAAATGCCAAATATTTAAAAAAAAAAATTGTGCAAACTACATGATTCAAGAAGAGTTGGCTGGTTTTTTGGAGGGGAATTCGTCAAGTAGATAACTTGGAGGAGTTGGCTGTTGGCTTGTCAGGTGAATTATCTCCCAGTGAAATACCTAGGGCTTCCCCTTGGGGCAAAATGTACCTCCTCTTCTATTTGTGACCCAATAATTGAGCAGATGGAAAAGAAATTATCTTCCTGGATGGCAAAATATCTCTCTTCAGAGTGTAGAGTGACTCTTATAAAGAGTACTCTTTCAAACGTTCCTACTTATTTTCTCTCTTTATTTCCTTTCCCTTCTAAAATAGCCAAGAAATTAGAGACCTTGCAGAGAAGCTTCCTTTGGAGAAGCTGGGAAGAAGAAAAAAAAACCCATCTTGTTAATTGGGATCAAGTCTGCTTGCCAGTGGAGGAAGGTGGCTTGAGAATAAAGAAAATAAAGGTATTTAATACTGCTCTTCTGAGCAAATTGGCTATGGAGATTTGGGTCTGAGAAATTCTTGGTGGAGGATTCTAATAGCCACTAAATATGGTGTCGATTGGGGTAACTGGATCTCCTTGGACCCTCTACCCAGCTGGGGTTGCTCTCTCTGTGGAAAGGAATCATGAAGTCACTCACTGTTTTATTTTATCAAGAAGTCACTCCCTGTTTTCTCTGAGGGTTTGGGTTTCAAGATTAGCAGAGGTGATAGGCTGAGATTCGAGAAGTATCCATGGTGCTTGGATAGCCCTTTAGAGGTTTTCCCCCTCCTCTTTCAGTGTTCTCTGTTAACCAAGATGCCTCAGTAGCTGACTCCTGTGATATGACTGAGAGTTTCTTGTCCTGGAGCCCTCAGTTTAGATGAAACCTTTTTGACTGGGAATTGGATGAGATGTTGGGGTTGCTGCAGCTCTTACAGAGGCAAGCTATTTCTACAAACCTTGAGGATGAGTAGAGATGGAAGTGGAGTGGAAATGGCTGTTATTCAGTTAAACCCTTGGCATCTAACCTTAGCAAGGCAAACATTATTGGCTTCCCTAGCAAATAGGTCTGGAACCCAATGACTCCTTCTAAGTCAATTTTTTTGGTCTGGGTTTTGGTGCTGAATAAACACCTTTCTAAAGCCAATCTGGGTAGGCAAGGGATGCAGCTCCAAGATCTGAAGTGTGGTCTATGTGGGCTCCTTCCTGAGACTACTGATCACCTAAGCAATCATTGTTCTATCTCTGCTAAGGTTTGGGAGCATTTCCTCAAGGCTACTGGCATTTGCTGGGTCATGCCGGGTTCTGTCAAAGATTTAATATGTTGCTGGAAGCTGCCTAGTTTGAAGAAGAAAGGGAAGCTGATTTGGAAAACCATTCCTACAGCTGCTCTTGTGTCAATCTAGTCTGAAAGATGAGCTAGTCCAGAATGCTGGGAACAAATTGATCTCTTGGATATTTGTAATCAATGAGTTTAAGCACCACAATATGTTCCAGTTGATTAACTCTCATTCTTTGTGGAATTTGTAAGCTGGTTTTTTTTCCTGGTTAATCCTCATTCCTCTGTCTGCCGGGAAGTTGCTGTACTATTCTCCTCTTTCATCAATAAAATCTTTACATTACCTTTCAAAAAAAAATTTAAGGGGTGAGGTGTTGATGCAAATATGCAATGGAAAAATGTGTGATTCACAATCTTCACCATTAAATTACTGAAGAAATGTCCATCACCCATGTCATTACCACCAGAAAGAAAACAGGACTGAATACAGAGAAGAAAGCATAAGCTGTGCTCTGAATGCAAAATAATTTGAAGAAAGATATGGAAAAGGGGGAAAACAGAAAACAGAAGAGGAAAGGACAATGTCAGCTGGAAGACTCTTTCCTCAGTAGCTTTAACTTCTATGTCATATAGACATCAAGTTCAACTCAACAAAGCCCTGTCCCAACTATATGGGGTCGGCTACATTAATCCTGTTCCACCATTCTTCTATGCTCAGTGCCATGTCCATGTCTTGATGTATGAATTAAAAAATTAGATGGTTATCGTAAGCCACCACAGAAACTTAAAAAGGAATATAAAACCAAAAGATCGAGCCATATTTGATTCAATTTGGGAGAACACAGACATTAAAAACAATAAAAAAAGAAAACAATAGCCACACCTGAAGTGAGTCCTCAGTATAGCATTCTTTAACCTTATTTAGGTTTGAAATTTCGACAACACAGCTTTCACTTGAATATTGGGTTGGTTTCCCATCTAACATAATTCTTGTAACAGGTTCAGCACTCTCTTGGGAACTTGACACAGACATACTAGCGGCAAGGGGGCTGCTAGGAGAGGTAGCACCACCAGAAGATGCAGCAATGTGGTTATCAAACAGTGGAACCAAAGCCCAAGCAAAAGACTCTCTGTAAGGCATGATTCGGGACCACACTTGAAGCTTCTGCCTTTCTCTCTCAGTTAAATGGACCTGTTAAAGTAGAGAAATTGCAATAATTAGAAATTATAAAGGTATCCAATAGCAGGATCATAGAAGTAAATTTGATACATGCCAATAGCAACTGAAAAGGATCTGAATTTGCATGTTATAAAAGTAAATAATTAGTTTAACAAGACAAAAGTTGCATATCTCGTCATCTCATTGTATTTTTTCACTTAAATGCAACATTAAGATTTTATTTTTTTAAAGAAATACAAAGTCATATAAAACATATAAGCAAAAAATTAAAAAAAAAAATATTGCGATCAGAAAATTAAAAAAAAAAGGATTTTGCCAAACAAAAGTTAATAAGTCCATTCCCAGATGCAAGTCATATTCTAAACAAGATATCATGGAGCTATGGGTGACCCATTACACCACTCTTATCTCACGACCCAGATTTCACCAGCTCATCATCGTAGCATTCAAGTATCTTGTTATCCATCTCATATCAGGATCAAAGGTCTGGTGAGTTTGAAGATTAGGGAGGCCAGGAAAGCAATGGTTTTTCTGGAAGGCCTTGGAGTGATTTAATGGTTGCAGGACTTCGTTACGTGAGCAAGCTCTAAAGGAAAGCAAGAAAACTACAAGGAGTTTCACTTGGAAGCAAGAAAGAGGTATGTGCTGGAATGCAAAAAAGAATGCCAAATGTTCCTACATAGCATTACAGGAACACTTTGATAAAAGAAGGAAGCAGCTAGTTTGCTTCCCTGAAGGAAAAAAGGGTCAAGGATGGAAGGAAATTATAGGGGTGCTGAGAGATTGTGTGCTTCGACTGAAATCCAAACAAGCAGAGTTAATGACAAAGGCTAGAGAGCTGGAGAGAAAATCTAGATTAGAAGATATCTCTGAGCAGAGTTTGGTAATTGTGGGAAAGGGAAGAAGAAACTGTAAGTTAGTAGCCTCAGCTGGAAAGGAGGAGTGGGGAAGGAAGTATGTGGTTGAAACACCAAGCCCACCAAAAGACTGAAGAAGAATAGCACAAGTGATTCTGAGTGGAGAAGAATAGCACAAGTGATTCTGAGAGGGTTAAGACTGAAGAACTCGATTGTTATCACACCCTATGACAGATGCAAGGCAGTGCTTGATTTGGGTGATAGTGAAGTAGAAATCATGGCAAAAAAAATTTCAGTCAGAGGCAGGTTCCTTCACTGTTTCAAATACAAAAATTATTGATATTGAGGATAATGTAACTGTCTGGTTGCTTGGCCTTCCATTCAACCTTTGGAAGCTAGATATGTTGCAGTCCATAGATTCCATATGTGAGGCCAAGTTAGATGTTGTTTTTGTCTATGATCTTCACTCAGCTGCGATAAAGCTTGGTGGAGTAAAACCTTGTGACATTCCAAGAAGGATAGATTTACTGGTGGATGGACTTCCATGCCCGGTTTGGCTGGTGACCTCCATTGAAGCTCGGTTGTGAAAGGAAGGTCGCAGGGTAGAAGATGAGGAGACAGAGCAGGTCTGCTTGAGAGGACTGCAATACAGAGATTTTAGCATAAAATTGGCGAAGTCAAAAGTGGAAAACAAAAAAGAAAAGAAGCAAGTTGATGATTTTAGCACCTGGGGAAACAATGTTGAGCGGAGAAGATAGACATGTGGCAGTTGCTATGCCCAGGTGGTGACAGGAGAAATTAATGCAAGGCATGCGCAGGAAGTTCAAAAGATTACAAAAATGGAGCAAGGATTGAGAGAAAATCAGGGTTTGGACCGGAATGGGTTTGAGTCAGGTGGATCATCTGAACCGGGGTCAATCACGTGACTCTTTAAGCAGTCATGTCGCGGGGGAGGAACATTTAAAAGGTGACACAATTGAAACAAATGGGCTGGTCAACAGATTCAGTGGGCCTCATACTCTAAAAGAGGCTGGCCCAGTTCTTAACAAGACACACGCTGCTTTAAAAGGGCACGTGACCAAGCCTGTTGGGGCAACGATGGACGCTAAGTTTGGTCCATCATCATCCCCTTCGAACACCCTTCAACTCTCTGCAACAGGAAACAGCAATTCGGCAGCGATTTCATCTTGTTTTTGGGTCCCAAGCAAAGGAAAACAAGCCATTTCCCCAGAACGACGCAATCCAAAATACCAGAAGCCTCCTTCGCATGCTCAATCGAAGTCTTCTGAGGTTTCAAAAGCGGCAGGTTGTAGTGAAACTGAATTCATTAGAGTGGAGTTCTCGTCGGAGGAAGAGAACTGTTTAGACTCCGACACTGAGGATACAGTTAGTCTTGGAAGCGTAGATCAGCAGATGTTAATGGCCTTTCTTGAGGATGAAGGTTTCAACACCGAACAATTGTTTCTAGAAGATAAAAGCTCGAGCTCGATAGAAGGTATCCAAATAAAGCCCTCTCAGTACCCAGTTTCACCCAAGGAAGCGAAGTTCAATGAGTTGATTAAATGTTGCGAGTTAAAGGAACTTCCTTTGCTACAAGCTCACTTTAGATGGTCTAATTACCAGGAAACCCCAACTTGTTCAAAGCTAGACAGATTTCTTTTTAATGAAAATTGGGAAAGTCAATTGGAGGGATTTGGTAGCTAGAGCTTTACCCAGAGTTACTTCTGACCATTGCCCCATTGAGTTAGGACAGGAACCTTTTAGGCTCGGTCCTCGATCCTTCAGATTTGAAAACATGTAGCTAACACACCCTGACTTCGTGAAGAAGATTGAAGAATGGTGGAGGGAAGATATAAGTGGGGTGAGGTGGAAAAGGGTGAGATTCCACAAAAAAACTAAGAAGTTTGAGATCAAAATTAAAGGATTGCAATAAAGACCACTTTGGGAGATTAAAGGAATCAAAATCATCTTTGCTAACCCAGATAGAGGAGTTAGATGGGAAGGAGTCCCAAAGAGCCATGAACATGCAAAGTGAGAATTGAAGTTGAAGGGGGATCTAGAAGAGGTACTACTAAGGGAAGAAATTTCCAGGAGGCAAAAATCTAGATGCAAATGAATTAAGGAAGGTGATGGAAACACTAAATTCTTCCATCAGATGTCCAATGGGAGGAGGAGGAAAAACTTGGTGACTAAGCTTGAAGTGGATGAAGTGACTTATGAGTCTCAAGAGAAGATAGCCAATTGTTTTGTTGCCCACTTCAAATCTATTCTAAAGAGGCCTCTAGGTAATAGGGTGGAGTTGGAAGGTGTTATTTGGCAAAGACTTTCTGAGGAAAATAAAGGATAGTTGGAAAGGCCCTTTGAGGAGGATGAAATTAGACTTGTTATCTTTTCTATGGATAGATCTAAAGCCCCAGGGACGGATGGCTTTACCATGGCTTTCTTTCAAGATTGTTGGAATGTCATTAAGGATGATTTGCTCAAGGTCTTTACAAGCCGAGGAGTTAATGCTACTTTTTTAGCCCTAATTCCAAAAGATTTTAGACCTATCAGATTGGTGACTAGCATTTACAAGATTTTGGCCAAGGTCTTGTCATTAAGGATCAAAAAGGTGCTCCCCTCAATCCCCAGTCAAGCTCAAGGTGCTTTTGTTTAGGGGAGACAAATAATTGATCAAATTTTAATAGCAAATGAATGTGTGGAGGAAATGCGAAGATCAGGTAATCAAGGCTTTGTTTGTAAATTGGGTCTTGAAAAGGCCTATGATCTAGTAAACCAACGTTTCTTGTTAGAGGTGCTCAAGAAGTGCGGGTTTAGGAATAAATGGTGTAAATACTAAATAGATGAAGGGATACCTTTCCTCTTGTCATTTTTTTGTTCTAGTCAATGGGGTAGTTAATGATTTTTTACCCAGCCTGTAGGGTCCTAAGACAAGGTCATCCACTATCCCCTTTCTTATTCACTTTGCTTGCTGATGCTTTTAGTAGACTTTTATCAAATGCAAATAGGGTTGGGTTATTAAGAGGTTGGAGAATAGGTAGAGATACAATTCCGATAACCCACCTTCAGTTTGCAGACAACATTATCATTTTTGTGAGGGTTGTGATTTGGTGGAAGTAAGAAACTTGAAGAATCTAATTATCCTCTTTAAGAATGCCTCTAATTTGAAAATCAATTTTGAAAAGAGTTGTGTGGTTAGATTGAACTTGGATGAAGGGGTTTTGGAGTCTATCGCTGCCTGCTTAGATTGTTCCTATTCCAAGTGGCCTTTGACCTATTTAGGACTTCCCCTAGGTGCCAACCCAAAGGAAAGTCAGTTTTGGAACCCTGTAGTGGAAAAGTTTGGAAAAAAAATTGGCAACTTGGAGGAGGAACTACATTTCTTTAGGGGGTAGAGTGACCTTAATAAAAGCTACACTGGCTAATCTTTCAATTTATTTCCTGTCAGTCTTTAGGATACCTAAGCAAAGAGGATTCAAAAATTGATGAGGGACTTCCTGTGGGAGCCAAGGGAATGAAAAAAGGATCATTTGGTTAGTTGGGAAGTAGTGAGCTAAATCAAAAAAGAAGGGCGGCTAGGGCTAGGACAGATAGCTAGGAAGAACAAAGTTCTTCTAGGTAAGTGACTTTGGAGGTGGCCCTTGGAAAGAGAGAGGTTATGGCATGAGGTGGTGGCTAGCATTCATGGTTGTTCTGAGACTAGTTGGGATGCGGGGGTATCTCGACGGGCTTCACTCACAACCCCTTGGAAGGCTATTTCAGGCACCCTCCTTAATTTCCTCAAGTATGTAAGATATGATGTCTACTCTAGTAATTCTGTTATTTTCTAGGAAAATATTTGGATGGGCTCTCAACCTCTAAAAGATCGCTTTCCCTCCCGTTACACTATCTCCCTCTTTAAAAAGGAGTCTGTTTCAAGATTTCTTTCTCCCCCAGTTCTCCCTTTGTCTTTGAATTGGAATTTTGGGTTTCATAGAGGTTTAAGGGATGAGGAATCTGATTGTGTCTCTGAGATCTTGCTTCTTTTGGACTTTGTTTGTTTGGACCTCTCTAAACCAAATAGAAGAATGTGGACCCTAACTCCTAATGGCTCCTTTACTTACGCTTCTTATCTCGAGTCCCTTTATTCTGCCCCTCCCTCTTTAGAGTTCCCTATCAAAGAAATTTGGTCAAGGCCCATTCCCCCTAAAGTAGTTGTTTTCTGTTGGGAAGCTTTTTACGGTAAGATCAATACTATGGATAACCTACAAAAGAAGAGACCTTTTCCTTGTATTACTATATCCCAAACTGGTGTATTTTGTGTAAAAATGCATAATGAGGATCACCACCACTTGTTGTCATCTTGTGTTTTTGCTGCTAATATTTGGAATTGGGTCTTTATGTTGTTTGGGTGCAGGTGGACCTTGCCCTCTGAAGTAAACCTGCTTTTTGATCCACCTACTTTTGGGCAGCCAACTAAGAGAGGGAAACTAATGTGGAAGTGTATCAGAGCAGCCATTTTGTAGACTATCTGGGAGGAAAGGAATTTTAGAATATTCCAAGAAAAGGAAAGAAGCATTGGTGAAGCAAAGAAGTGCATTATGACAAGAACAACTCATTGGCTAAAAACTTTAGATCTGTTCAGAGGTTATCTTTCGATGATCTCTGGAAAAGTTGGGCAGAGGTGGCCTCCATAGCCCTCTAAAAGAATATACTACAGATAGAGTGGAAACCTCCTACAGAGGGTGTGGTAAAGCTAAACTTTCATGGTAGCATCTAGGCAATCCAGGGCCTTCGGGAATAGGAGGGAACTTAAGAAATAAGGATAGAAACATCCTATCCCTATTATCAGGACCAGTGGGAGTTGGAGATTCAACAAGGGCTGAGATACTGGCTGCGGTGCAAGGAATACATGCTGCAAACCAACTAGGAGTGGAAAATCTGATAGTTGAGGGAGATTCTAAGGTGGTAGTAAGTTGGTTGTCGAATCCAGAAACAGTTCGATGGGGCTACATGGATCTTCTTAAGAAAGTTAATTGGCTCACAAGGAATATGTCAATCACCTATCAGTGGGTCAGAAGATCAGCAAATGCCGTGGCAGATTCTTTGGCAAAACAAAGGAGTCCCAAGGGTTAAGTTATTTTCTACCACTCTATGATTGTATTCAGTTAAGTTTGGTTTATGCTCTCACCTCTAAGGGGAGGTAACATCTCGTGCTTCCTCTTTGGGTGAATGTACATTCCTTTTCTTATTAAAACAATCATTTTTCACTTATAAAAAAAAAAACACTCTGACAGTGGATTTATCAAATTCAACTTGATGGTTATGTTTTCGGTAATATTGGGTGTCGAGCATTTCTTGTATTTTTGTAAACCAAGAAGGGGCCATTCTCTTGAGACTCCTAGATCCAGTGCAAGAAGGTAATTCACTAAGGGATGAACTGCTTACTCCTCTTCAAGGATAAAAGTTGGCTTTTTCTTCAGGCTAGACTGAGTTAATGGCAGAACATTGGTTGGGTTTACATGCTTGTGGATGAGCATCTAGCCCTTAGGTTTCTTACAAGAGAGCTTAGAGTATTAGCTACTAGCTTGAATAGTTTGTTTGGGTGGATTCTCAGGTCAGCTAATGCCTTGGCTGATTTTCTTACAAGAGGGTGGGTTCCCATGTACATGAGGATCATAGCTGCAACAAGCCAATTTTTGCTGCAATGTGATTTGTATTGTTAATGATTTTGGTCAGCAATAAGCAATTTGTACATCTTGTTCCTAGCTGTTGGAATGTATCAGCATATCTCTGTTTCTTATCTACTGATAAATAAAAAACTCTTTAGATCATTGTTATTGGTCAGAAAAGAACATGAAAAAGATGTCCCAATTTAGAAAACATTATATAAGTGTGGAGTTGCATTAAGTAAGGATGTTCTATAATTGCAAAGAACAAGATGTGTATAAACCACCACCACCACACCAAAAAGGAAAATTAATATTTCTTAGAGAGAAAAGGATAACTTTCATTAAAAACAGATAATGTACATGAGGAGATGTACAAAAATCACCAAGGATTTACAAAGGCATTGAGAATCACTATGAAAAAAAATCCCTCCTCACCCCAGAGGAATCTCTAAGAATCCATCTAAAATGACAAAAAACCGAGGACAACAGGTCTTTGATTTCATTAAAGATGAAGCTGAATCTCCATGGACCATCTTCTAAATCCTTCATACAGCTGGTAACCATTTTAGAATCTCCTTTCACCACCAGATCAGTTAAATTCAGATTAACTGCAGCTCTCAAACCCACAAGCAAGGCATGAACTTATGCTTCTGGCCTTCTGCTGAGTCTGTTATACCAATCAATCCACTGAACACCCAGAGCAGCTCACCGTTACCTTTAATAATTTGACCCCCTATCCCAGCCTGTTCCCTATGGCTCAAAACACATATGCAGCTGCCATCAAATTGAAGAATGACATGCACCAGAGGTCTGGGGGACTAGGGGGCGGCCAAGAATTAATAATATTTAATATAGGCAATGTGACACATTTAGAGGCTGTTTTGTATCGGTGGTGTTTAACCAATAAACATTTTATACGAAGTTGCCTCAAAAAACAAGAAAAAAAATTGCCTTTATACATTTTCTTACAACTCAGCACCACTAGGTGCCATTAGGAACCACATGCATCAAACAGTAAAAAATTGCCCATAGATCTGAAAGAATGTCATTTTTGGCATTTTTCTGATAAACAGCTCTCACGTAATCAGAGAGAAACATTTATCACTTAAACGGCTCAACCAAACAATAAATGGGTCATTTTTCTGTAAAATGCCTATTTGGCGCTGAGCTGGAACCATTGCTCCAAAAAACGCCATCCATACCAAACACCATCTAAGTCTGGAGAATGAATATTAATTTTTCAAGAGATCAAAAACATGCTTACATGATTGTAAAATGAGAAAACAACTAAAATAAAGAACAAGAAAAAAGAAACAGAAAACAGAAATGAAGTGCAAGATAGTCTAGAGATGGCACAAAGCAGAGCAGAAACATCCTTTAACTTACTGGTTCTTTGCGTGAATATACAGAAGGAGTAACCCCTCCTTCTTCTGTTGCTGGCCTCTCTAGCTGTATCAGCAGGCAAACTGCTGGTGATGGAGCATCTAAAGAGAAAACACCGTGTCGCTCAGAAGAAAGTCTATCCTGGCAAGTGAAAACAAACAACAAAAAATTAACTTTTCTTAACCATCTAAAACAAACTAAGACATCATAGCAACAAATTACTCCATACCAGAACCCTAAAAAGCACAAACAGTTGAAGGAGTCAAGACTCTTAAGAAGCAAAATAAAATAAATACTATCAATAATCTTCCAAGCTTACATCCTGTATGTCTGTTGGTAGCACACGAAAATAGAAATCCTCCGACAGTTTCTCTCTTCTCTCTCTATTATACAAGCAAATTGTACCATAAAATGGCTCTACAAGACAGACAGATTTAGATAATATATCATTAGAAGAGTAAAGCAGCAAGCAAAAGTCAGTAAAACCAAGGAGGGACAACAGAAAGATCATTTTAAGGACTAAAACTTACCAACAAGCCCAGCCTGAAATGATAATGACAAAAGTTTCACAGAGATCTTCAATCCACTGGGACAAAGAAAGCAGCACATTTAAATACCTCAAAACAAGGTGTTTCTATAAAAACACGAGAAAAAAATTGAGCCTGGCCACCACAAAATTTGACACTATTTGCAAGATACTCATGAAAAAAATTTTATTCTGAAATATACAGTTAAACCTTTTATACTGCATTGGATGACTTTCTGGAGTCCTTTGCCCAAATATTTTTGACCTCTCATTTTCCCAATCAAAAGCTGGCTCATAAGCAGGCAATGGAGATTCACCAAAATGCTGGAAATACATTTTTCAAGAAGAAAAAGAACAAAATCCATGTCAAGTTTATGTTGTAATGAGTAGAACAATCACTATATCCCAAAATCCAAAAAGGTAAAGAATAAGGAATGAAAACAAAATTAGCCATTTTGTGCATAAGGGTCTCATTTATTGATATTTGGTGCTGTGGTGCATACCTTCAAAACCTTTGAGTACAGCATGTTAGTTGAGCCAATATCTGAGGATTGCCTTCCTGAGGTGCTAGGAGCATCATCATCAGTAGCATCTTCAGCCTTGGAATGCCTTACATTGGCAAGACGCATCTCTGCAGCCAGATCGAAAGGAACAGAAAAAAAGTTGACAAGTCACAAGAGGAAAACATGAACTCCTCTCTGGCAACTAGCACAAAAGAGTAACATTTCCATTAACCATTCAGAAAGTAGCCACAAGCAAATCAGTCTGGACTCCAACAATACAGGTTAAACTTCTGTCCAGAAACCCCTTGAGATATGACCAGCCAAGGGCAGGAGTTTATCGTGGTCTATTGGTCAAACTGAATCTCTTCACAGACAATTTTTTTTATCAATAACAGGAAGATTTTATTAAGTTAGCAATAAATATAGATTTACAATCCAGGCAATAACACAGCCCTGCCCAGTCAATTACATCACAGCCCAAAACAACTAAATCTCTTCACAGATAAATTAAGGCTTACAAGTTGTGTAAATATAATATATATATATAATTATATATATATATATTTGGAAAAAGATTTCATAATCAGATCAAGTATAGAAGCCTGACCAAACAACTACTCTATTTCTGCCACAAGGATAGATAATGTAGACTATCCAAATTGCCCACTGAGTAAAGAACCCTCTAGATAGACCACATGCTTAATCCCCCAGTCTACCCATATATCCACCTTGTATTGGTGACTTGCCCAATTAATATAAGCTAACAGAGTTTTTGAGAAGTAATACAAGCCACCAAAGTATATTTTTTTTAGCATAACAAACGTTGCATATATAAGAAAGGGATTATTTTAGAGATATGGCACTTTTTGGGGGACAAAAAGTTTACCACATGGAAGATTCCTAGGTCATTTAGAAGCTTCCCAAAGCAACTCAACTAGCAAACCTATTCCCTATAATGTACATTGAGCAGTAAAAACAGTCCCTAGAGAAACATATTAGCTATTTAGTTCTCATCAAACTACTCACCCGTTTCTACATCAGTATCAGGCCCTTCAAATAGCTGATTTTGAAACAAAATAGGAGATATGCTTTCATAGTGCCCATACTTGTTTTCATCCTTTACCCAATCTGCCTTATAGCATTGAACCAGTTCATTGAGATGCGGCCACTGCTCCAAATTTTCATTGAGCTGACAGAAAAACAAAACGTAAATGGCATTTACATGGAGAAGAGAAAAGTGTTTCTTTTGCTTACGCAGAGTAACAAGCATTTCCACATAACATGATGAAATTTCATGAATCTATTTGACTTGAGATACTAGCAATGGACTATTGAGTGTTACCAAAGATGTTGGACAATAGATGTGCCAAGACATATAGCTGGTTACCCACCGGCTGTGTGTGTGTGCAGATATGTGTATGTCACATGCAAGAAGAGACACCGGAAGCAAGAAAGCTCAAAAGCAATACCAGATCATCACAATTTAATTACAAATTGCCCTCCCTCCCACCATTCCAACAGTGCCCCTCCCTTCAGAAGAAGCACTCCATATTCATATTTTCATTAATAGAAAATTTTAGATACATGAAACATTCCATCTCTAGTGCTGAGAGGAAGAACCAATATGGTACAAAGAACAACCCTTCACTGCAACTCACTGACGATTTTATACATCACACTCCATGGCAAGTCCATCCTCCACTAGGAACAGAATCTCCAATTCTTTTTAATCATTAACAGAGAAGTTTTTTTTCCTTTTTTGGATAGGTAATCTGAAGGGTTTCATCAACAGAAACAAAAATACTACATATATATAACAGTACTCGCCAATTAAGGGTGAGGCTGTGTTTTTCCTCTCTTTGGCTGATTGTACACTCTATTAAGAGTGAGGCTAAACCTCACGCCTCCCTCAGGGATGCTTGTAACAGTTCTATCTTTTGATTTAATAAAATAATCTTTCAATTATCAAAAACAATAACAATAACAACAGTACTTTCCAATTGGAGTACAACCCATAGTAAAACAAATGGAGCCACACACTCCATCTCAGCAAAAGCATAGCCAAAACACAGGATCAAACCCACAGAACTGAAGGCTCAGTTGCACCTGCTCTGTCCCCAACTCATGCCCCTACTAACCTCTGACCAACTAACCTGACTATTCAGATACCAAAAAAAAAGAAAGTTTCCATCACCCTTACTCTAGCCTTCTGACTGTCATCCCAAAAGGGCCAGAGTACAGCTTTTTCTCGATCACCCTCCCCCATGCAATTGTTCTCTCCAATCCCCCTCATGTTAATTCATCAGCTGAAGGGTTAGGACCTTGATGGTTATCCAATCCATCCAATCACCATTGCTGAATCCCACTTGATCTCCAAACTGTAGGCCAAATATTCTTATACTTTTTTCATCAATATAAATTATGCATATCTTATTTTTTTGGTATTTAATGCAACACATTAATAACTCTCAAAGGTGGGAATAGCAGGACTCCCAAATCTTCTTATACTGCTCAGTCAGCTTCCACATTTTTGCAAACTTTTTCACTTGTAATTAACTTCAACTGGTGCTGTCCAAAATCAGTGGTCGAGCTACTTCAAGGGCAAAAAGGTGAAAGGTTTAAAAAAGGCAGGATCTTGTGGAGCATCATTACTTTAGCAGTAATTACAACTTGGAGAGAGAAATTTCTTGAAAGCAAGATCTCTACAGAGGAGAGGGTGACTAGGAAGGCAGTAGGAAAGGTGATTTACATATAACTCATGTACAGTGACCTGATTTTGGCAGATAACAATAAACTTTTTTGGATAAATAATACAATAATTTACCATTATCAAAACAATTATCAAAAAAAAAACTACCATTATCAAAAGATTGATCAAAACAATTACCATTATCAAAAGAAATTACACATAACCCAGCTGCCCCCATATCCTTCCATCCATTTCATCCCTTTTCAGATCCCTAATTAAAGTATTCTAAATCCCAATTGCCATCAAAAGTTGTCATGATTATGTACTTTTATCAATTCTACCCCTTCCATACCATTAATTCCCACAAATTTACAATAGTTTTACTTATTTTCGCATCAATGTGGCTTTTTCCCTAAATTTCCCCACTAGTCCTGCATTAATTTGTCCCTTTTTACTCCATGGCAAACACATGTGGGTCTTAAAGTACTCTATTGTATACCTCATTTTCATCATCACCATCATCTAAGCCTTGTCCCAACTATATGGGGTCAGCTAATATGAACCCTGTTTTGCCATTCTAGTCTGTTCAGTGCCATGTCCATCATCAAATTATGGGCACTTAAATCATTTCTTACTGCTTCTACCCAAGTCCCTTTCAATCTACCACTAGCTCTTCTAGCCCCTTCAACTTGTAACAGATCACTTCTTCTAATGAGTGATGTAGATGATCTTCTATGCATGTGACCAAACCACCTGTATCTAGTTTCTCTCATTTTATCACCTATTGGAGCTACTCCTATGTTCCTTCTTTTTTTTTTTTTTTTGATAGATTACTCCTATTTTCCTTTTGATTCTGGTTTTACTACTCATCCAATCATACGCATTTCTGCCAGTCATTTTTTGGACATGTTGTTTTGATCATTAAAAACATCACAATAGCAATCACCAAGGTTCAAAGTATCGGAAAGACAATTTTAAGAGATGTATCGGGATACGCCTTGGATGCGCATGCGTATCGGAGAAAAACTAAGATACGCTTGGAAACACTATAAATACTTTAATAAATCATAAAAATACATCAACAACACTAAATATAAGACCTCAATGAGGTGTATATACATTAAATTAATATATTTTAATGGTTTTATGAAGAAATATATTGTAGCTAATTATTATTTCATCAAAAATCCTATGCCTAACTATAATTTATAAATTATAATTCTTAAGTTTTAATGTTTTATGGGATGGGAAAAACCCAACTCTCCTATCCAACCATAAAACATGCATTGACACAACTTCTATGTGAAAATATAATTAATAATTATTTATTATTTAAATAATTATGATTTATTATTCATTTCCAAAAATTATAAAAATAAATAAACATTATATAATATATTCAAAAAATAGTTATTAAAGAAGAAATTTCAATTGCTTTGTGGATATGATAGATCATCCATAGAATTATAATATATTCAATCATTGTGATCAAATGATAAAATATAATTAATTATTTATTCATTTTTTAATTCTAAAAATATAAAAATAAAAAAAATATTAAAGAAATTTCAATTGGTCTGTGGATATGATAAATCATCCATTGAATTATAATATATTCAATTGTTGTGATCAAATGATAAAATATAATTAATTATTATTTATTTTTTAATTCTAAAAATATAAAAAATCAAAAAATTATATTAAAGAATAAATTTCAATTGCTCTATGGATATTATAGATAAATCCATAGATCTAAAACATATTTAGTCTTTATAGGCAAAGATAAAATTACATTTTCAAATTTTTTGTTAATTTATATTTCCCCAAATATCTTCATGAAATTTCCATAAATCTACTAATAACACAAAAAAAGTGTGATTTTGAATGTAAGAAATGTAGATCAACATAAATTTAAGCATTCAAGAGAAAAAAGAAATCACAAGATATTATAAAAAATTGAAAAATTTACCAATTTTGCCATATTTTTTCAAAATTTGAAAAATCTTTAAAAAAATAACGATTCACACTTGTTTCTTGCAAAATTTTGCAAATCTAGCACTCTAGGAATGAATTTTGGAGTTTTAGAGTCATTTGGGGGTGAAAGAAGGCTTATTTCGGGGAAAAGAAGCTCGCTTTCCCCCTTTATTTTTTTTTTTACTCTTTGGCCGTATCTTTTTTGTCGATATGCTACCGATACGCCCCAATACGGGTCCAATAAGCATGAAAAAAGACGAAATGTCCGATTTCCATGCATATCCCGTATCTATTTTTCATAGATACAATACGATACGCCCTGTATCGGGCATATTGTAGCGAAATTTTAAACCTTGGCAATAACAATAATAGTTACAAAAACCTTGCATTTGGTGCTGACTTTTGATTGACTTTGGACTTATTTATTGATGGTGTTTAGCAGGTTATTTTTCTCTAAATTGGACCAAAAACTTTTTTTAGGTTAAATCTCTTCATCTGTTGTTCTTTTGTTTTGTTTAATAAAGTTATGCTTTATTACCAAAACAAATTTAATATGACAGCAACCAAAAAGAAAAAAAAAATATAACCTCCTAAACACATGAAAAAAGGAGGAGAAATAATGGCAACAAGATCTTCTCAAACGTGCAACTTCTGATTACAGAAATTTTAAAACTTTATCAAGTCCACCACAATAATCATTCCTTTTTTTTTCCTTTAACAGTCATGACTTCATTATTATTTGATTGGAAATAGGAAACATACCAGTGGATCTAACTCTGGACAAGAATCAAATAGTTGGTGTGGTATTCTTCTAAACCGATGTCCACCAGATGGTGATTCTTCCATTGCCTGAAACCACAATCAGAGATGATTAAGTACATATAATATACAAATATGGAATCACTGGCAAACACTGTCCAACCAGAATTACCAAAGAAAAAATTAACTAAGAAGCAAATAGAAATGGAAAGAAACAGGTCGTTCTATCCAACCAGGACTGGATTCTAGTACATTCTCCCACCCTGTATTCCACTCCAAAAATGAGAAGTCAAAAGGTTTTTTTATGCCTATCCACACAGAACATCCATAGGATGAAGTAACCAGGTCAGGATCCTGAGATCATGTATGGACCAATAGATCGCAGCAGTTGATCACTAATGAAGAACCCATATCAGAATCAATCCTCCGAGGCTCTGAAAGCATGCCAATGTAACCAAAAAAACAAGTTTCTCCACCAAAGCTAATCTTGCAATTTTTGCATAATTATAACTTTGGTCAGTTTATTTTTAAGAGTTACTTTCTAGTGTGTTGATGTCATAGGAATAGAGAGAATTAGAGAAAATGTCTTAAAGGGTCAAAGACTAAAAGCCGCCTAAAGAGTAAGTAGAGAACATTTGGAATTTTGAGTAGTTAAAGTTTTAGGTTCCTCATTTTTCTTTCTGCCAAATTTTCAGGGGACAACTTGTCTATTTTCTTGACTTTGGTGCCATTGGATAGCTTCCTTCAGTTACCTATTCAACTCAGCCTTAACCACAACTATTTTGAATCAGCTACACGAATCCTGTCAGGTCATTTTGCACCATTAAGAGCCACATTTTCTGTCAAATCAAAATTCTTTAGATCATTTCTTACCAGTTCAGAGTCTTCAGACAACATTTTCATTGGTCATACCTTGCTCTTTTCAAGCCTTCTATAGTTCTACTTACACCAAATCAACCCTTCTCACCAGTGAAGTCATTAGTCATCTATGCACATTATCAAACAATCTCAACAACTGAGGACCTGGTCTAAAGTCCTGGAGAAAAACCATCAAAACCAACCCAATTTCCACCCAGGTTCAAACTATGTTTCTCAGTAAGTTTCAAGTGTGTTAATAAGATATAGAAAAGTACAAATAAAGCTTTAAAATAACTTTGTTGTTGATTAGGACAACTAGTTGTCATTTGCCTTGTCAATGTAGTTAATGGACAATTGTCCAGGTGACTAAATCATGGGTATTGATTGACTAGTTAGTGATGCATCAGCATGGGCCCTAACTGACAAGTCAGGAACTAGAGATTTGATTTTCTTTATCAGTTTGATGATTCTTCGATAACAATGTATACACTACAAAGAATGAAAGTGTTACCAGGACACCTCAAGAACACAACCATGCGAAAACTTTATACTTGGCACAACACTTCTTGTGACGTCTTGATAATGCTCCAACTGAAGTTAGCAAAAAACTTTCACTAATGACTTGTCAAAAATTTTATCTTCTTATTTTCCTATGCCTTCATTTTGGTTTTTTTTTGTATAACTTGTATTTTTTCCATGTCCCTATTCCATGATTTTCAAAGGTTGACATGACGGATGCTGGCCCATGGACACCTGGGTACTTTGGCAGCAGTTTCATGCACCAATACAATAGTGGATTGCAGTGTCCCCATTGTAGAATGCATGCTCCTCCTACACAACCCTATGATCCCTCTAAAACACATCTGTTTCCATTGTTGAACTCAAAAATCTAAAGTCCTTTAGATGAGCAAAAGAACTCCACACAACAAACATTCACATTGCAGAACCGTACCTTTAAAGTCATTCTCCCCAAGTTCCCTCAACCCTCTAGTCCTCTACCCAAGCAAAGATTTTTAACTTGTTCAAACATAACTTCTAAGGTACATAGTGGCAGACAACAAACTAGATCCACTAGGTAGACAATACCTAAACCAATAATCCTAGCTAACAAATAAATGATAAACAAGTTCAAACACCGAATCCTTTAGTCTATCGGATTCAGCCATCAAATGTCCAATATCACTAAAACAAAGTAAAAGAACAAAAGAAAAATAGCAGCACGTTTGCATTGTAAGTAAAACTTCTTCAGCACCAATCCCCTGCATTATGCATCCCCAAAGGAAAGATAGAAAAATAGTGACAAAGTATAAGGGGTATGAGCTACATTTCCAAAAGCAAGCAACAAAATAAACCGTTGCAACAACCTTTAATGAAGATATAGCAAGGGACACCACACCGTTTGTTTGGTAGCAGAACAGGGAAGTGCAGATACACTAATGCTCCCTCCAAAGCAAAACACCAGAAGCCAGCGTTCTAGGTGGAAGTTTGGAACTGAAGCTGGAAGCTCCCTTTCTGCCCCCTACACTCTGAGGTTTTGATTTCGAACTAAAATGTACCGAAGTAGAAGAAGAAGATGGATAGTACCTCAAGCACAGGAGATGGTTCAGAAACGAAATGAGTTCAGCAACGCTGTAGCAGTCGAATTTTCACAACTAAATGGCTTGAGATCAAAGCGTGGTGGTCGGATTCTCAGTCACAAAGTCAACATTGAGCCACCTACTCTCCTACTCCAGATCTGCGGTCTACTAAGCTCCATTGCACTCGCCGTTCCTCTAGGAGCTCAACTATAGGATTTAGTCAAGGGAGGATCCATAAATCAGACGGTATCGTTGAATAAGTTGTCAATTCAGGCTACAACCACCAATGGTTATGGCATGTCATGAAGACAAATTGATACTTCCTGGCATGATTTGCACATAGAATGAACTCAAAATTAGGGTTTTAAGGGATCTCTTGCACCTTTATTTTAAGTGATCTATCACATTTCGTTCTCAGAGTAGGATCTGACACAGAGCAGGTCTGAACGTCAGATTTCATCATGCAGATCAAAAACCCTATGAATCTCAAAGAAAAATACATACAGCGAATCGTCTGAACCAGATCTGTCCGAATCTTAGCTCCGTTGCCCTCGCCAGACCGGGGTCGACCGTTGGACGTTATCGCCGCCGCTTCTAGGGTAAGAACCGAGGTAGCAACGGCTCTCTAGAAGGGGAGTGAAGAGAAAGGAGGGTAAAATAACTGTTTATCACCTCCAGCGAGACAAATTAACATTGCTTTTCGCGACGCAAATTTACCACTAACCAGTTAACCAGCGACCCTTTTTTCTTTTGGCGCTCAAACTAAGTGTAACCAGTGCGAGCAGCAGCAGGCAGCAGAGAGCCACAGACCCTGCTGATGTTAAGAATGTCCTTATTCGTGTGTTTTATTAATTATTTAAGGTAATTTTTTATACATTCTCATTTCTTTTGTAAATCTTCATTTTCAGGATTTTTTACGTAGCTGAGATGCCTAGCCTCCTGGTCTTGGTGCTATTCAATCTAGCCACATTAGCGGACAGAAACCTTGTTCATGCAATTGAGATTTGAGAAATGCTCTCTCAAACTCCGAGCCCCAGAGGTGTTTGACGGATGCTTTTTACTGTGAATCAGAAAAATCCAATCCTTCAATTAAGCCTCATTTTTTGTTAAAATGTGTCTGGTCGAGATTTTTGCTTATTAGGCGTTTGGTCTTTAAAGTTTAAAGTGGTTTGTTTTTTATATTGATAAATTTTGTTTTTATTGGAGATGTGACATCTCAGAAAAGTACTTATGCTTTCTACTTTTTTGTTTTTAACGTGAAGCAAGTTGGCAAGGCATTGCTGCAACGCCCTCCTTGTGTAGATGCGTTAAAAACTTAAAATGGTGATTCAAGTTCATCCTCCCGCTCAATGTCATAACTCATAAGAGAACCATTGAATCACCGTTTCTGCATGAATCAGTATTACCAAGCATGTTTTTGTTGTTTATGCTGCATAAGTGCTGACGTAGAAGTTGGTATAACAAATTGCTCATGGGTGAAATTTTTGTCAAACACCATCTCTTATGCGAAGGGGCGTTTACTGTTTACTGTTTAGCTTCTCTGAACACTATTTTGAATTTTTACAAGCTTAGATGAGGATGAAAAGCAGAAATAGCTCTATAAAGCTGTGTTTGGTTTAAAAGAGAAGGTAGAGAAAGGTAGAAAAACCTATAATAATTTAATGTGATGCATTATAATGTAAACTATGAAAATCAAGATGTCAGGATTAAATAAACTTGATAGCTGTTATAAATGCAAGTGAGGGATTGAATGATTGTGGGCCATATGCACTTTATGGCTGGCGTGGAATAAAATAATTGGTCCCAAAGCCTACAAAAATATCTATCAAGCTCAAGCTCAGCTAATCCATTCTCCCTAATACAACCATAGATGAGATAGAACACAATAGTTGTTCAGCCTGTTGAACAGCTATTGAGTTTCTTATTTTTTATTTCAAAATCTGAATTTGCCCAGCCTGAAGGCCTGGGCCCAAAACAGTATAAAATGTTAACCTGAGCCATTCGGAGGCTTTGTGTTGCTAATTAGCCCAGTAGTTTTTCTTTTCTGGTAATATAAATGACTCAGTCGTTGAGATGTTCACTTAGCAACCCTCCACATATAGAGGTTTGAGATCAAAACTGTGTAAATGCAGGCTCACTCAAGGTTAGTGGACCTTATGTACACCCTGAGCTATTCCCACCCTATAATCCCGTGTAACATGTAATATTTAAGGCCATTCTTTTTTTTTTTTTTTAAGGCAATGGCTAATTTCATTAAGAATGCTGAGAAACTCAAATACAATTCATGAGAGTACAATCAGCAAACAAAAAAGAAAAGATAAACCCAATACAAATTGCAATAAATCCTGAGCACCAAGAAAATTTCTTGTAAGCGCTCTACAAACGGCGCAAAAAGATGGAAACGCCAATAAAGGAGGACTGACCTCCAACAGAATCAAAACTCCACAAGAAACTCCCAAAGATGTGGGATACACAGAAAAATTTGCCAAAGTCACCTGTTCTAAGGCAATCGCAATTAAAAACTTCAGACTTAGAGGTGAAAAGAAGAGAGTCAACCATTGTCTCACCCAGGCTTGGACGTAATAGTTATCTTGCAAAGTAAAACTCCTTCCAAGGCAAACCGTCCCTAGGCATGAGGCAAGAAAAAGCCACATCCCCACTAAAAGATAAGATGGTCCAAAAAAAGTGCCAAAAAACGGTTCCTCCAATAACTGAAAGGCTGGATAGTGCCGGAAACTGAACAGAAACGATTGAACTGCACCAGAAAGATATGCTAGAACAAAGAATAATCCTCCTCACTTAAGAACAACTCCCTGGAATACACCACACCAGAAAGCATCCCAAGGAAGAGGATACGCCCAAACATAAAATCGTCAATAAAGCATCCACATATTTCTTTCTAGAATAGACGTCACCATTCAAAGCAATTTTAGAAACAACCACATCTTCAGCCTTCATGAAAATAAAGCCAATGAAGAACAAGTCGTAGAGGATGAACCACTTCTCATAACAAAGATCAAGCCATCATATTTTGAACTTATAGGGAGAAACCAAAGGAATAAGAAAACAATCGACCAACAAAAGAAAACACCAAAAAAAAAGCAAATAAAACAACAAAAATTCACCCTGTCTATCAAAAACCTATCGTAATATAGGAAAACTTGCATCAAGCGATGGAAGAGGGATACTCGCATCGCTGATGTGAGAGGGAGAGACCCCATGTGATATTTGGTCAATGGGATTTTGGTTCCTATTTGAACAAAACACCCATGTTCTTTTTTCAGATTTATGTGGGGTTTAGGACAAGTAATACCCATCTCCTAGTCCTATGTGGGTAAATAACTTTCCCACGTTAACGGCTAAAATATCCATTTTCTTATTTACTTGAAAAATAAAAGAATAAAGATAAATGTGCTTACCCAAGTAAGTGTTTCCCATGTAACTTCCCAAAAAGAAAACGAGGCCTTAATACAAAGAAAAAAAGCTCATGTATATTGAACAAATTAATATGGCTTCCATGACAATGTTATTTCACATACAAAATACAAACATGGTTATTTCACATCATCCCATTATCTCTTGTCCCCTCAAAGTTTCCCTTTTTCTTTGTTTTCTAGTAGAAGAATAATGAAATTATTTGGCTTATAAGTTGGACCTATGTAGCCAATTCTTTGTATAAAGTAAACCCTGCATCTTACTATATTATATTTCCCTTCCTAAATTCTATCTTATTTAACCATTTAGATGAGGAAGAATCAAAAGAAGATTGAGATGAGAAAACTCGTGCAAAAACAAAAAGAAAAATGCAATGGAAAGTGTTCACTTTTGTTGATGCTCGGGATGGTCGAGGACAATAAAGTAATTTTTCCCCTAGACTCCAAGGCTGGCCGAAGGCTTTGAGGGTTCAGAGAGCTTGTGACGAGGCCGAGGTATGTAGGCCAAAGCGGAGAGGGCTCCGAATACTGTAGAAGCCGAAGGCAAGTGGTCAAGGTGCTTCAAGGCATAATACGTCAGAGGCCCTAGGTGAGAACCCGAGGCAGAGTCTCCGACAGTCAAGTTAGTATGGGGTACAAACAAGGGAGTTAGAATATAGCTTTTGAGATCAGTTCCAAGTTCAGATGCAGATTGTATTCAATCCCTCTTACCTGGAGGGGGGCACCCCTATTTATACTTGAGTTGCCTGGAGGTAGGTGGAGATGAACGCCTAGGATGGGTGTCGTACGAGGGCAGTAAGAGTGCTCTACGGGGACGCGTGGGCGCTCCGCGATTGGCTCCGTACGAGGGGGAGCACATCACTAGTGCTCGTGGGCTGGGCCTCCCAGCCTCAAATGGGCAAGGTTGGGTCACCCCACATCACTTGCCACCCACTCCCGAGGCTGAGGAGAAAAAATTTGGCTTCGGCTTATGGGAGTAGTAATGGTGAGCACCAATGGTCCTGGCAGCCGAGGTGTACCCTACAGCGGCGTCCTCTTTCGCATCTTTTCCTGGTTCATCTTTGTAAGTTGGGCTGAGGCTGTGAGTGGTTTACACTACTACTGCTTCGGACAAGTAACCCAGGGGGCGTGCTCAATGCGGACGCTCTGGTGCCGCCATTTGGGCTGAGGACCTGTGAAGCCGAAGGCTGTTTAATCCGAGGGCCTATGAGGTCCGAGGATTCATGCACAGGATGACTTTCTGGTCGGACCGGTACGCATAATCGCGTGGCCAGGTCACATAAGCCGGTGGTTCATAGTGGGCAGACACGTCAGTTCACCCTGAGCGTCATTTCGCCTTTTGAGGACGGGTGTTCGGGGGTGCGGTGCGACTAGATCGCAGGTATGGAGGCATTTTGCGTCCGTTGGATCAGGGATGATTTGTGTCGTCGCTAGCACATCGTTTCGCCTTTCAAGGGTGAGAGTTACGTGGCGCACCATGATTGGGCTATGGAGGCGGTGGATCTCGAGAAATCTAGGCCATTCGTTCTTCTTAAAATAGGGCCCTTAGCGACAGCATTCTTATTGTTTGCCTCTAAGCGCCTTTGCCTTCGAGTGAACTCAGCTTCCAGACTCTCAAACCTTCAACACTTCACTCTCACTCTTTCTTCCTCCACATTTCTTAGGTAACTTTAAACGATGTCTTTCTCAGATTCTAGTCCTGAGTGATATGATCTTCCGAATGAATCAGAAGGGAGATCTTCCTGTACCTCTTCTCTCCTTTCCCCTTTGAGTCATTCTACTCTTGCCCCCCTTCGGTAGGAGGTTGAGGTTCTTCGGGGGAGGGTAGCCCATGAGGGTGCCGAAGGCAGCCATCGAGGCGAGGACCCTCCCTGTGAGAGTGCCACTTCTGTGACACTCAGGGAGGCCGAAGGGTCCTGCCCAGCCGAGAGGGAGGGAACGCTATACCATGTTCCTGGGACGAGGGCTACCCAGGCAGTAGCTGAGGCTAACGTCCTCTGCCTGGGTCTCGAGAACTCTCTGGATGAAGACTAGGTCAAAGCTCTATCAAGGCTACTCTTCATTCCCTCGCCCTATGGTATAAGGGTGCCCGAAGTAGGCAAATGGCCGTAGACTCCTAAGGAGGGGGAGATCTGCGTCTACCAACATTTTCTCCAATTCGGTCTTCGGTTTCCCCTTCATCTGCTGATATCCAAACTACTGAGGGCGTATGGGATTACTCTTAGCCAGCTGGTGCCCAACGCCATTAAGACCATAGTGGCCATGCTGGTGGTGGCTTGGTTCCAGGGGGTGGAACTGACACCAAGGCTCTTCCGAGCGTTGTTTGTGCCAAGGAGGCATTCTTCCGAGAACAACATGTACTACCTCCAACCCCGTAGGACCAAGCTGATAGACAACCCTTCTTTCATGCATAACTGGAAGGGAAAATTCTTCTTTTTGTCATGTCCTGAGGGTTGGTCCTTCAAGTCGGGGTGGGGAGAGGTTAGCAGGCTGCAGAGAAGAGTGTCCCCGTGCTCAAGAGTGAGGAGAACAATGATCTTGTGCAGTTGCTCGACCTGGGGATAGTCCGAGCTTAGCCTTTGGTGGAGGAGGAGGTCCCACTAGTTTTGGCGGGGCTCAGCCCTGCTCCCCTTGGTAGGAAGACCCTGCGGTCCCTTAACACGTCCTTCCCCACCCTTTTTTTCTTTTCCTGCATTATTGATGGCTTTGCTTTGTTTGCAAAGGTGTCGATGGATGCCCGCAAGGCTGTTCTGGAACGTGCTCGTGCCGTGTCGAAGGAGCGGGCTAAAACGCCCTAGAGGCCTTTTGACGGGTAGAAGGAGAAGGTCCCTACCCCTGCGAAGGGGACGTCCTCTCGTCAGGTCCCTGGTAAAGGGACCACTCCAGTGGCTACTACTAAGGAGGCA
>NW_010729202.1:132204-187220 GCF_000365185.1 Nelumbo nucifera
GAGGCTCGCTTGGCTCCCATATCCCTGCATACTTGTTTAGACAAGGTTGAGCACAACGCTCCGAGGAGGCTTGCTTCCTTTGCTTGTAGCGCTAAGTGTGAAAGTTCAGGAGGCTTGCCGCCGCCGAGGTGGGGTGTTAAGGCACATGGGGCCTCAGCCGTCCTGGTATATTCTGATGCATTAAGTCTTTAGCTAGGGTGTTCGCTACTTTTTTGTTAAGCCTTGGCGTCGGCCTAGCAAGGAAGTATAGCCCTTAGAGGGGGCTATTAGCCCCTGCTAGTCGCGAGGCCGAAGAGTTGTAAGAACTTAGTAGGTACACACGCTGAGCATTGAGCCGAAGAGGAACTTTGCTTCATTCATTCTAAAATTTCAAAAAGAAGTTACAATCACTTGTAATACATTTGGAGGTTCTCCGAGTTCCATGTCGGAGGTACAACTCTTCCATCTAGGTGTTCTAGGTGAAAAGTGTCAGGGTTGCCGACTCGCTTGATTTTGTAGGGGCCTTCCCAGTTGGGGCCCAACTTCCCTACTATAGGTTCGGGGACTATGACTTTTCTGAAGACAAAGTCTCCCTCTTGATAGTGTATTTCTTTTACCCTAGATTTGTAGTACTAGGCCACTCGTTGCTGGTAAGCAACTACCCTTATTTGTGCTTGCTCTAGGGCTTTTTCTAGTAGGTCTAAGTTTGCTCTGAGGGCTTCACCATTCTCAGCTTCATTGTCTGCCTCAACGCGGAGTGTTGGTTGGCCGATATCAATTGGGATTACTGCTTCTGTGCCATAGGAAGTTTCTCCCGTGTTTATCCGAGGTGTAGTTCGGTAGGCATAGAGTACACTATTAAGTTCGTCAGCCCATAGGCCTTTTGCTCGGTCCAATCTATTCTTTTGTCCATCTAGTATTGTCCTATTTGTGACCTTGGCTAGGCCATTGGTTTGAGGATAGCCTACCAAGGTGTAATATTGCCTGATGCTGAAGGAGGCACACCACTCCCAGAACTTGGCATCATCAAATTGCTTCCCGTTGTCAGTGACCAGCATGTAGGATGGGCGGAAGCGGTAGATGATGTTTTTCCAAAAGAAATGTTGGATGGCTCGCGCCGTGATGGTGGCCAAGGGCTCGACTTTTTCCCACTTAGTGAAGTAGTCTACTGTAACAACGAGGTACTTTCTGCCCCTCGTGGCCAGAGGAAAGGGGCCAAGGAGGTCCATGTCCCATTTAGCAAAGGGCCAAGGGCTGCTGAGAGCTGAGAGAGTGGTGGCCAGCTTGTGGCATAAGTTGGCGTGCCTCTGTTATGGATCACACTTTTGCACCAATCTAGTTGCGTTCTTGTGGATGGTAGGCCTGAAGTAGCCCTGCCTTAGGGCTTTTTGGGCTAGGGCTCTCCCGTTGAAGTGGTTACCGTAGATGCCATCGTGAATTTCTTGTAACACATAGTTGCCCTCCTACATACGAAGGCATCGGAGGTAAGGCAAGGTGAAGGATTTTTGGTAAAGCTTTCCCTCCAGCAGGGTATGGTGGGTTGCCTGCCGTCTGAGTCATTTTGGCTCATTTTTGTCTTCGGACAACCATCCATTTGATAGGAAGTTGACGATGGGATCCATCCATGAGGGTTCGGCCTCTATTGGAAGTACTCGGATTTCTTCAATGGAGAGCCGCAGTAGCTTTTCGACATGTATGGTCTGGCCAAGGGATCCGCTCGAGGTGCTTGCCAACTTGGAGAGGGCATCAACTCGTGCGTTCTCGACTCGAGGGACCCGTTGCGGGGAGAAGCTTCGGAAGTGGCGGGCTAGATCTTGGACTTTGGTGAGGTACTTGCACATACTTTGTTCCCTAGCCTCGTACTCGTCGTTCACCTGATTCACCACCAGCTGAGAGTCGCTAAAGACTTTGACGTATGAGGAGCTAAGGTCCCTAGCAAGCTGCAGACCAGCGAGGAGGGCCTCATACTTGGCTTCATTATTTGATGTTGGGAAGTCAAACCTTAGCGCGTACTACAGGTCAACATCGTCTGGGGTGAGGAGGATGAGGCCTGCTCCACTTCCTTTAGCATTGGAGGAACCGTCGACAAAGAGCTTCCATCGAGGTTGAGCCTCGTCGTCCACATTATCCCCCCTCGGCGTTTTCTGGGGGCTAGCGAGGGGCTCGGCTGAAGGTGCATTCTACTATGAAATCTGCTAGGGCTTGTGCATTAATCACAGGCCTCAACAGGTACTGGATGTCAAACTCAGACAGCTCGATGGCCCACTTCGTCAGGTGCCTCGAGGTCTCAGGGTTGACAAGGACAGCCTTGAGGGGTTGGTTCGTTAGGACCACTACAGTGTGGGCTTGGAAATACGGTCGGAGTTTCCTTGCCGAAATCATGAGGGCGAAAGCCAACTTTTCTATCTTTGGGTACCTGGTCTCGGCATCGTAGAGGACCTTATTGGAATAGTGCACTAGCTTCTGCACGCCATCTTCCTTGATGAGGACTAAACTAACTGCTTCATTCTCGATCGACAGGTACAGGTGCAGGGTTTCCCCTTCGTCCGGCTGGGTGGGGAGGGGAGGCGAAGTGAGGTACACTTTGAGCTCGTCAAAGACGTGTTGACACTCCTCCGTCCATTAAAACTCTTTCAATTTCTTGATGGCACGGAAGAAGGGTAGGCAGTGATCGACTAACTTTGACATGAAGCAATTGGGGGCTGCTATTCGGCCGGTGAGTTTTTGGGTCTCCTTCACCGTCTACAGGGGTGCCATGTCTATTATGGCCTGTATCTTCTCAGGATTAGCCTCAATACCTCTCTGAGTGACGACGAAACCTAAGAACTTGCCTGATGTGATGCCGAAAGCACATTTGCTAGGGTTGAGTTTCATGTTATACTTCCGCAAGGTGTTAAAGGTCTCGGCTATATCCGAGATGTGGGTCTCGGCTTTCAGGCTCTTCACTACCATGTCGTCCACATAGAGTTCGACGTTCCTACCCATTTGTTCTTTGAACACCTTGTTGACAAGGCACTGGTAGGTGGCCCTAACACTCTTGATGCCGAAGGGCATCACACAATTGCAGTATGTGCCATGTTCGGTGATGAATGAGGTCTTCTATTCATCATCCGGGTGCAACATTATCTGGTTGTATCCGGAGAAGGCATCCATGAAACTAAGTAGCTCGTACCCTGCAGTGGGGTCAATGAGGTGGTCTATCCTCGGCAAAGGAAAACTGTCATTGGGGTATGCTCGATTAAGGTCTGTGAAATCAATACAGATCCGCCATTTCCCGTTAATTTTCTTTACCATAACCACATTTGACAACCAGTTAGGGTAGTGTACCTCTCGGATGAAGCTGGGGTCGAGTAACTTTTCAACTTCCTCCTCTATGGCCTTCCAACGCTCTGGTGCAAAGTTCTTCTTCTTCTGTCGAACTGGCCTAGAGCTCGGGTCCACGCTCAGCCTGTGTGTAATGACCGAGGGGTCAATTCTGGGCATGTCAGTGGCAGACCAAGCAAATGTTAGACAGTTGTATGCCCTTAGCTCTAATCAGATTGATGTACTTTTGACATTTATTGTAAATGAATAAAGTGCATATTTGATTCATATTCTTGTGGTGTGTTTCTGTGTAATACCCTTAAACTGGACACTTAATGAGACTTGTGTTAGTTTAGAATATTCACAGCGTTGGATAAGTCTGGGGAGATTTATCCTGCTAAGGCTGACACTGACGTGCCGCCAAGTGTTTGGGTGGCTTGTCTCAGCTGCCAGGGTGAGACCCAAAGCACACGCGGTGTAGGTTTACTTGAAACCCTGAATCGAACCAGATTTCCAATATTGCCCTGGACCTTGGAGATTAGTGGGCAAAACTAGAAAATTACACCTGACCCCTAGACTCGATTATGATACTGCACTAGGTGTTGGATTGGGCTGTCTTTGTATGCCAATCAGTGAGATCCTTAGAAGGGGTCAAAACCTGGGTATGCTAGGGAGTTGCTTTGCCCGACTGAGGTGTCAGTTCAGGGGAGAAGACATCCATTCTCCCTAGGCAGTTGCTTTGCCCGACTGAGGTGTCAGTTCAACCTTCCTTAACCTATCGGAATTCGGCTTTGATAGCACCGAGCTCAGCTCAGAGTTCAATGAACACGGTAGTGCTCGACACAGACTCCAGAGTGCTCGAAGTTGAGACCACATGCTTCGCGCTTAGTGCGATAGTTGTTTAGGATGTCCTCGACCCTGGAATGGGCGTTGGGGCGATCACGTCCTCCACCTTTGTCCCTCAGATTGGCCCTTCGGCATTGGTGATGTTGCTCAGATGGCTGACGGCTATCCTCCTGTCATTCCGGCTCCTCCTCCCTTCGTCTTGCAGGTCTGGAGTTGTCCTCCCTTCGGCTAGGAGGTCTGGTGGTTCGGGAGAGCGGGTCGGCTGATCGACTGCTACTAGACTCTAAGGGCTTGGTCTGTTGCGCGTGGCTGAGGCTGGGGACCGATTGGCTGGTGAACCCATGCTGGCCTGGTTGTGTTGACTCCTCGGCGGGGCGGCCTCCTGCTTGGGTGTAGTTCTGCTCGACTCGTTGTGTCAAGTGTTATAGGTGGTTAAGCATGGCCTGGAACTGTTCATTGGTGACAAGATTTTGTGTATTTCTTGTTCTTCGTACCATGTTGGTTGGTTGGAGCTTGGGGACTTGTTAGCTTGTTAAAGTTCTTTTAGGAAACATCTTAGCGACGGTTCCCACAAACAATGCCATATGTTGATGCTCAGGATGGTCGTGGACAACAAAGTAATTTCGCCCCTAGATCCCAAGGCTGGCCGAAGGCTTTGAGTGTTCAAGGAGCTTGTTGCTGAGGCCGAGGTATGCAAGCCGAAGCGGAGAGGGCTCCGAATACTATAGAAGCCGAAGGCAAGTGGCCGAGGTGCTACAAGGCAGAATACGTCAAAGGCCCATGGTGAGAACCCAAGGCAGAGTCTCCGACGGTCAAGTTAGTACGGGGTACGAAGAGGGGAGTTAGAATATAGCTTTTGAGATCAGTTCCAAGTCTAGATGTAGATTGTATTCAATCCCCCTTACTTGGAGGGGGGCACCCCTATTTATACTTGAGACGCTTGGAGGGAGGTGGAGATGAACGCCTGGGATGGGTGTCGTACGAGGGCAGTTAGAGTGCTTTGCGGGGATGCGTGGGTGCTCTGTGATTGGCTTCGTACGAGGGGGAGCAAAGTAACTCCTGCTGTAGCGGATCTTGTTCCCAGGTCTGGCGCTCGTGGGCTGGGCCTCCTAGCCTCAAATGGGCTGGGTTGGGTCACCCACATCAGCTTTTATTTTTAATATATGAAGCATTTTTTGTTTACTTTTCTTTTGCTGTTGTAGTTTTCAAAGGTGATTATTGCTTTTTTTTGCACGTAGTTTTTTTACTTTGATATTTATTACCACTATTAAAAATGAGAATGATTAATGGCTCTTCGTTGATCACCCTGATTTTTATTTCTAAATTTACACTTATTATAATAATACAAATTTATTATAGCCCTAAAAAGATGAATGCATGGACATTCAAATTCTCGACGTAATGGTTACCCTATTAAGGTAGCCATGGTGTTGGTTAAATTTTTATCAAATATCAATGTGGCTGAACCATGATTACCGGACCAGAAAAACCGAGAATCAATCAAGTGATTGGTTCCATTTTACCCCACAACTGTTATTTCCCCCCAAACCATAGATTTGGTCAATCAACCACTGTCCCGGGTGGTTGAACTATTCAAACCGTTCAATGGTTTGGCCTTTTTTTATTTTTTTTTATCAAAACGGGTCATTCATTCGTTTCGAACGATCGGTTTGTTTGACCCTGAAATCGGACCCCTGACTGGTTTGTTGTTCGGGTAAGTTTTAAAAACCTTGGGCTGAACAACTATCACATTACTGTGGATTGTTTTCATGATATTAATTGGAATCAAATCATCATGATAAGTTCAAAATTTCTCCTTCAAGGATAAACTTAATTGATAAGTTGAATGAATGTATCTCCACATTTTTAATAAAAATGTGATCAAGTTTATAAAAATCCTCCAATTTGAACCTAAATAGGGGTGTAGTAGGTTATAGGATTTGAATGCTATTTTGTTTTACACAATCAATTTAGAATAAAAAATAAGAGTTCATTCAACAAAGTAGTTAGTTTATTATTATTTTTTTTATTTTTGTCTAAAATTCTAAATTTTGATTTAACTTGCACTCTTTTTTGGTTTCTCTTTTATGCTGGTCTTTTTGGTTAATTTGTTTTTTGTGTATAGTAGTTTATATGAAGAGAAAGGTGATTATACAACCCTATAACTTGCAACTGAGATAGTGGTTCAACTCTTCACTTTTAAATAACTTTGGGAAGACTACTATTTCTGTTTTGACATGGTCGTTTTGGACTAGTGGTTCAACCCTATAACTTGCAACTGACATGGTCGTTTTGGACTAGTCTATATGGTATGCTTTTAGATGGAAGGAACACCGCTATTAAATTTATAGATCAAACAAGAAAACAAGAAGAGGAGTTTAAATTAGAGAATGATCGAAAAATATTTGAACTTATATTTTGCATTTGTGTTATTTTTTCATGCTCAATTGGTAGGTGGTGTTGCTGAGTCATTTTCGTTATGTTCACTTTCTAGCTTAGTAGCTTTGATTGATTACTGTTCAAATAATGATTATAATGCTAAAGTTAGATTATAAATTCATAGTGAATTTAGTCATTATTATCGTTGTCGGGTTGTTTTGTGTATTATTTTTTTGGTACTTGAAAATCAATTATTTTTTTTAGTCACTCCAATTCAAATATGTTATTTTGACTAGTTAGGGGTGTTCATTATACGGTTCAAATCGCGAAATTGAGTCAAACCAAACCGAGTTTGTGGTTTGGTTTGGTTTGAGAATTTTCTAAATTATAATTTACAATTTTGGTTTGGTTTATTTAATTTTATAAACTGAACCAAATATATATATATATATATATATATATATATATATAATATGAATATATGATATATAAATATTATATATAATATATCTAAATAGAATACATAGAATTATAAATCTATAATGAGCGCTTTAATAAATAAAAGTTTTTAAGTTTTACTTTTTAGGGGAGCTATTTGAGCTTTCTAATTGGGTTAATCCCAAAAGAACATAGAGTGGTCCAAAATCCCCAAACCTTATTAGAAACTGCACCAAAATGTAATAAAACGGTTTGGTTTGATTTAAAAAATTCTCAAATTGTAATTTACCAGTTTGGTCAGAGATTTTCTCTAAATTGCACTGAATTGGACTGTGAACACCCTAATTTTGGCAACTGAAACATACATAATTTTGGCACGTGCACCCCCCCTAGTTGGAGTAAAAATAAAAAAAAAAAGAGAAAAAAAACAGATGAGTATCAATTTTCGTAGATGCTTCATTCATAGTCTTTCCACTTTCCACCCCGAAAGAAATCAGGATTAGATATCCTTTCTTGATTTCTCTTTAAACAGGAAACTGCTGCTAAACATTTATTCAATATATACACAAATAAACCGAGCAAAAGTCCTGAACTCAATCATCTCTTATATTATTCGCCTTTTCATAGATGAATGATCAAATACAAGTTGGGCACTCACCCTAACGAATGGCTACCATCCTTTAATTTCTCATTTCCTTACACTCGTCCTCCTTATCCAATAGTTTGTCGTTCAGAATTTTTCTTAAACATTTACAAGTCGTTCAAGTGAAGAAATTCCACAACTGAGACGTTACGTTATATACCCAATGATATCATCTACCTTTTAGACTTTTCGCTTCTTGAAGCAAAGAGTATTTGAAAAGAAGATGAAAACTGTGCATCCATCATTCCCCTCTCATTGTACAGCTCGGTTTGGGAAGAGTATAAATACAATAAATGTACAGTGCAAATAATGTATTCAGTATAAATTCTTGTATATAATATTTCTAAACTTTATATTTGTAATATACATATTTGCATTTAGACTGTTACCAAACTGGATCCTCACTGCGATAATGCCAGAAATGCTTTTTAACATAGGGTGCAACTTGGGCTGGGCCCGGCCCAAATGTCTAAGGGCCAAGCAGTGGAAAACTGGAAATTCTTCAAATTGATTGCTTGCTAGTTGCTTTATGTTTGATAGGGATGCCTCACGTTGTCAAATTGCATACGATCATGCCAGATTGTGACCATGTTAAACTGTGAATGGGCCCGGGCGCCCGGCCCGACTTGCACATAGACGTAGGAGTATAGGACATAGCCCATAGGTGGGACACTTCTTGATTCTCCTTAAGTTCGGAAGATCAGTGATGATGAAGCTTCTTGTTAGTTGGTACTCAAGAATTGGAAGATCAGTGAAATACACGGAACATAATGACATAGCACTTTGTATTGTGGAATTATGATATTCTAAATCAAACCATAATCATTATCACCACATTCAACCATCGTAATAGGGTCCCCCCTGCCTGCCTCCCCACGTCCCCATATAGAATTATAAACCAGTGTGGATAATATGATCCCCTTACCACTACACATGTTTATAAATTGTGGGTCCCAATCAGTTAACACTTGACACATGGCAATTCATATGTTATTGTGGGTGTAGAGGTGTAAATCGGGTCCAGTTGTGGGCTGAATGGCCCGGTACAATTTTGGACCGGCTAGCACAATGGCATAATCGTGTGGGCCATGCTGGGCAGAGGGTTTTAGGCCCGCGGGCCGGTATAGCAACCTGTTCAAGAAACTAGACGTTGTGGTCCTTAGGGAAGCCCCTGAAAGGCTAGTTTCAGCTTTTTTTAGGGCATTTTTACAGAAATACCCCCTCAATCAATAGTTATATACCTATATAGAAGGGTATTTATGTATTTTGGCTTTAGGGAAAGAAAAAGACAACAATGCCCCTCCCATAGCTATATCTTATATAACAACTAGTTTTAGACTTTTGGGGCATTTGGGTAAAGTGATAAATGATTTTACAATGACCAAAATACCCCTTTCAACAACTAAAAATGGCTAGTTTTTAGGATATTTTAGGTAATTGAATTATTTTCAATTCTTATAAATAGCGCTATCCTCCACCAATTTTATCACACCAATTTAGCAATTTAGGAGGCTTTGAGGCTTCAACAGTTGAAATCAAGTTAAGATTCTGAATCGGCAATTCGGTCATTCAGGTTAGTGCAATTAAATTAATTTTTATATTTTTAGAATTGAAAAAATGGTTGGCTCCTCCTCCCGAAACCAATTCCACAACAATAAGTTCACTAGCCCAATTTGGAAAATATTTAAAGTAGAGGAGGTTGAGGTGAAGGGAAAAAGAGTCATTTGCCAAAAATGTAAGATAGACTTTAGCTTTAGTAGCAAGGGTGGTATTGACCACTTGGGCAAACATTTGCTCTTCCATGAGAAACCAAAAAAAAAAAAAAAAGACATTTACTTTACTTTAAAGATTTGTTGAATGTTGAGGATAAATTAAAAGACAAAGGAGGGCATGACACTACTACACCTGATGAAACAAACGATTAAAGTCAAGGAGATGGAGTAATCTTTTCAATTTATTTAAATGATTTGTTATTTTTTCAACAATGTAATTTTTTTTTGTATTTTAAATGAAATAAATTTCTCTTTTTTCTAATTTGTTGTCCATTTTGTATTTTGGTAAGTATTTTTTTTTCATTTCTTTGTTATAATTTTTATTTTTTCAATTTGTTGCCAATGGAAAGTTAAGTGTTTTAGTCTTACTTAGAAAAAGAAATTTAAAAAATCAAAATGTTAAAAATACCAAAAAAAGAACAGTATGGACCTTTTTAGCTTGGTTTGGCCTAGGCCCAAGACCCAACCCATAGCCCCACCCAGCCCCCCAAATTATCCCAGAGGAGGGAAGTACGGCCCAGCTCGGCCCACTCTTTACACAGGTCACATGCGTGTCATGCCATGCTGGCCCAACACAACCAGATTTACACCTCTATATTGGTGCTATAGGCAAGATTGGAAGGAAACGAGATTTACACTTGATATGCTCCTTATACCAACCTCACAAGTTCACTACAATTCGAGCTAACATTGGAACATCTCCCTTACTCGTCTGTTTCATTTATGAGGAGATGTTTATGATGCGTGGTTGTTGTGAGATGTGTGAGGAACGCTAGGTGAGAAGTAGATCGAGTCCAAAGTTTTTGCTTACCAAGGCAACAAACGACCAACACAACACACTATGCCTATTTTTGAAATTTTTATTTCATATCATTTTTGAAACAACCAAACATGCTCTCCTTCCCAATAACCTAAATATTCTCTTCTCCTAAAATTTCTTCTAAACTACCTCCTCCACTGTCCCCCACTTTCTCCTAAATTATCTCTAATTCCTATTTATCCACTCCCCCACTTCTTATCTATATCTATCTAAAGAAAGTTTGAATTAAAAAAATTCAGAATTATTTAAATATTCTAACGGAACTATATAATGACTTTAAAACATTTATTAAAACACAAAAATAATTATAAAAGATTTAATAATATTCATATTATCAATAATTTTATATTTTTACAAAATTTATCACAAAATTATGTTCTAATAATATAAATTATGATTTTCTGGATTATACAATTTAAATGTTATTCAAATAATAAAAATTTAACATTAAAAAATAGAATATTATTTACACATTTCAATAACTAAATATCTTAAACATCAAAATATTAAAAATAGCTAAATAATTATATAACAAAATATTTAATAATTTGTAATAACTTTAAATAAATAAATTCAAATAAAAAATTTTAAACAATTTACATATTATTTAAATATTTAAATAAATAAATGTTTTAAATAAAAAATATTTAACATAACTATATTTTAAATAGTTAAAATAACGAGATTATGTAATAAAATAAAAAAATTAAAAGTATAAAAATAATTATAAATAATATATTAATTATTAAATAATTAATATTTTAAATAATGATATTATTTAAATAACTAAATAATATTGTAAATAACTATTTTCAATTATATCTATTAATAATTCTAAAAAATATCTTTTTATGAAATAATATTTATTAATAATAATTTTAAAATCTTAATCTATATTTATTATATATTTATATATAATAAAATTAATATTTATTGTATTTTCAGTAATTATTTTTTGCTCTTTTTAATATATATTTTCAATAATTATGTATAAATCTATTTTTTTTTTCTTATTTAACAAAAAAATTTCAATAATTATTGGAGATTAAACTACTATTACTTAACTTTTTAAATTTAGTTTATTTTATTTATTATATTTTTATTATAATTTATTTAGTAATATTTATTAGAGATTAAACTATAATTTGAGATTACACTATTTATTGACTAATTTAATATTTTTTTAGCATTTATCATATCTTTTTAATTATTATATTTATTGTATTTTTATTAGTTATTTATTGTATTTTCATTATCAATGTATTTTTAATAGTTGTGCATTTATTAGAGATTAGACTTTTAATTTAGTTGAGATTAGGAGGTTTCACAGGTTGGTTAAATTTGGTTCTATGTTGTTTGGCCAACCAAATCAACTTGGTCAGATTGGGGAGTTGGTCACTTGAAATCGATTTAGCTGGTTTATCGTTTCATCAGTTTGATGAACAACCCAAACTGAAATTAATTATTGTTATTTTTATATTATAAAAAATAATATATAAAATATAAATAATTATTAATTATTTGAAAAGTTAAAAATATAAAAATTATTTAACTTTTGCTTAACAAATCCCGTGCATCGCACAAGTCCATACAGTTAGACATTAAAGAGTTTGGGCCATGGACAAAAGCCACCAATTAATTTGTTGTGGCTATTGAGTTTTTTTATTTATTTATTTTTTTGGAGAGAATCCTTTTCTTAATATGTATTTATTGAATCAGGATTTACTCTTACATAACGCTCTTCACACTGACCTTATAACCTTATCTTATCGTGTATTGAAAATATTTCCTTATAAATAATAATACAAAGTATGGGAGATGTTCCCAATGTGTGAGGGAAAGACATTTTGATGTTGGTGTGAGGAGCATATCTGGATTGTAACTTTGGTGTGAGGCACTATGTGCGTCACACGGACCCAACAATCACATCCCCCATGTATTTAGAACATCTTTGAAAAATATGGGAGAATGTTCTAAACGCATGGGCGGATGTGTCTGTGGGGCGCCCTACAAAGGGACTGGGAGCCCATCCAAACTCATGTAAAAGGTTGCGTCCAGAGCTTGTGTGTCAAAGTTCGTTGGGCTGTCATCCATAAAAATAATTTGTCACAGACTGATAATTAATTTTGTACAACAAATCACATTTGGGTTGGCATATCCAGATTCATATTCACGTGGCCACCAAAGCTTATTACTTCTCTATCTTTTTCGAGGGGTTAGAACTAGAAATGTCAATCCCTCATAGAATTATGGAAGTTAAAACAAAAAAAAGTTTTTTTTGATCGGTTCTCGATTTTTCTGGTCTGATGTTCAGTTTTGAAAACATTGATTATCATAAAATCATAGAAATTAAAAAAAAGTTTTTTTTTCAAAAAATAATAAAATAGATGAAAAAATGGAATAAAGAAAAGGTGCAAGCAAAAGTTCTATTTTTTTTTTATATATTGGATGCTATGCACCACTAAACCTCCCACTAATCCTTTTTTTCCCCAAACTGATGATTGTGAGATTCAATTCTACACCATTACTGAAACAAACTAGCTAATACACCAACGAACCACTTGTTGATTGGTAGCTAAAGTTATCTTGAGTGGTTATAGTAGAGACTTGGGAGTTGGAATTGAATCCTGTTTGGGGATGACTTCCTCCCCCAAACAGGATAGCTATGTAAGTGGTGTTCGTCGCCTCATAAATAGAGTAGCTATGTAGGTTCATCACCTACATTGGGTAGCTATGTAAGATGCACTCTAACGATCTAAATATGCCACTGGGTAAACATGCCACAATGCCATAAACTAACACTAAATAGCCCTTGGACTGAGTTTGTTTATTTGATTTGGAAAACTAAGATTCCATTTGTATGTTTTTGGTATTATATATTATACATTATAAGAAGATTAAGGGGGTGGGGATAAAGCAGGGTGCAGGTGTGGGCCAATGATAACCACAGAAAACATGCACTTATACAAGTTTGATCCATGCCTCTTTGTTAGAGGGATGCAGAGTGGCCATCTCAATACCATTTGTGATTAAAAAACCGATCTAAAATTAGAAAAGCCTTGTACGATGCACGGGATGTTGTTAAAGAATGATCATATTTTGTAAGGGAGTGATTATAATTTTCTAATAAAAAGAAAACTGGGCCTTTTTTTTTTTAATAAAAAGTCAAGGAATAAAGAGAATAAGCTTTTAGAATATAGGACCTTTGAATGTACCATTAATTTAAGATAGGAAAGAAAGTTAGACTTTGTTTGATCAAAGATAGGGATCATATGTCTAATATATTAATTTTTAACTCAAATTTAATCAGCCCTTTTTTAGAGGAAGACCTAGTCACATGCATCGTTTTTAAAACCGGACAGGATTGGACAATCGGACTGGAAAAACCGGGAACCAGTCAGGTGACCAGTTCCGTTTTACCCTAGAACCGTTATTTTGCCAAAAACCGTTGGCTTGGTCAGCAAACCATTAATCTGGGCAGTTGAACCGTTCAACGGTTTGATCATTTTTTATTTTAATTTTTTTTTTTCAGAATGAGCCGATTGTTTGGTTTGAATGGTCGGACCGTTTGACCTGGGAATGGACCCCTGACCAGTTCGTTGTCTGGTTCAATTTTAAAAACCTTGGTCACATGTATAAAGGAGAAATATGAGAAAAACAAAGAGAAATCTAACTAGCAATAAGATGCTCTTTCTCTCTCTCTAAGATGAAGGGGTGTTTGCCTGTTTGGTACAATATCTATTTCTACTTGAAATGTTTTGGGTTGATCAGACAAATAGTGAAAGACATGTATTGTCACATCACATATGAGACTTAGTTCGGATTGTGTTTAGTATTCATTGTTGTTTTTACATGAGATATTTTAGGTTGATCAATACAAATTGGTGAGAAACATGTATTGTCACATGACATAAAGTCCATTCAGCTAGAATGATCAGAGTTGTGTTTGTTGCCAGTGTTGTTTCTACTTGAAACATTTTGAATCGATTAGGCATACTACATCAATTCAACATTTCACCCCGGAGCAAGAAGCATCAATTTGACATTTCTACAAGCAGCCTCCCACAGCATACATTTTTAAGGTTATGCATGTTTCAACTATAAACAGCCTCAAATTACAGTTGTATGCCTTCATTACACTAAAACGTAAATAATAATGGAACCAAACACATCTAAAAAAAAAACTTGAACGGCAATTCAACATCTATCAGGGAACATAGTACCCAAGTATTGTAACCACAATGTACATTAAATTGTTTGTTAGGCTATGTTTCCATGCAGTATAATTTGCACTACAAATGCACAATACCACGATCTATTTCCACATTCCTACCCACTGGACATTAGAGTTGTATATTAGGTTATATGTCCCTTGTCATTCATGGGGAAATGTTCCCTAGACACAATGGTGGTGTTTTGTGGGTAGGGGTGTAAGAACAATTTGTGTGTAGCAGATCTGAAGTGATCAGACCATCACTCTCCACTCTCTAGTCACTGAAGGCATGAATTAATTGATTGGGTAATTTTGCACGACAGCCATTAGGGCCCTGTGGAATTCTTTTGGTTCTAGACTTCTAAGGGCTAGAAAGTAAACTCTAGTAGAAATTTGACTAGGTTTGGAATTAGAGTAGGGATGATCATTTTCAGCCCGGAACCTGGGCTAAGTCAGGCTTGGGCCGAGCTAAAGCCCTTATCACAGGTGTAAAGCCTAAACCAACCCTACCCATGAGCACCACTAATTTAAGGCTGCAAGTTGGGTTGCCAAATTTGAAAAATTTCAACTTCCTTAGGCTTGGAGTAGAATTCAAACCCATTGAAAAATTTATCAAACTCGCAGCCCAACCCAACCCAAGTTGCACCCCTATTTGGGTTTTGTCTTTTGATATCACTTTGTGTCATACCTAGGATCCATTTTATGGTTGGTCTTGGTTTGGTCCTTAACCTAGCCCAATCCCTTAATTTTATACTTCTACTTTATTAGAGAGAGAGAGAGAGAGTAATAGATTTTATTAAAAACAATTAAGACCTTAAAGGGTTTTTACCTTGACTTCTTATTTTTCTCATAATTTAATTTAAAAATAAATAACCACATGTATGATAAATGAGAGGAGGAAGAGGGAGATTTGTGGTGAGAGGACCCCCTCACATTCCCTCCTTTCTCTTTCTAATATAAACATAAACATTGATGACTCCACCAGAAACCCCTGCCTTATGCCATGGTATATATACTTATTGTTGCTTTCATTAATTTCCTTTTTTCTTGAGTTCTATTGCCATCTTCATCAAGTTGACTCAAAGTCAACTTTGGGATTAGGCTTTGGACCCAACTAATAAAAACCAGATTTAATGCCTTTTTAGGGTTGACCCTACACTGAAGTGTCATTTTAGGCCGTAACTTGTAAGTAAACCTGTTCATAGGCCGGGTTTAGGTTTGGCTTTTATCAAAATAAACTCAAGACAGTGTAAAATTGGGCCCGAAGCCTGGCCCATGGACAGGTCAATGTAAACTTAAGACACCAAATATCAGGCGTTCTGGCTAATCTTATCCTGGTCCATTCAGGAGGTATGTATAGATAAACTTCACCAAAAAACATTTCCATTTTTTAATAGGGCTTCATTTGTTTATGTGTCCTTTATATGATAATATAATGGAACATAAAGAAATTAACTAGTAGGCCAGTACATATTTTTTTATTGGTTCTTCTTTTTTAATTTTTTCTGTATTAAACAATAAACACCAATTATACTGTGCGCTTAGTCTAATCTCTATCAATATTGAAAATTTGAGATGAAGCTCTTGAACGAGCTTTTTCTCAAAGGGCATTCTATTATAATCACGTGGCACACTCCTTTGCACAGAAGATTTGCATTTTAGTCAAAATATTTTCTTTCTTTTTTAACAGTAGAATGCTGGATGAGTTTCCTAAAAAGCAGTTACATATTTTGTGGGTAGCAGCTCTGAGTTCTTAGCAAGAGTTCAGCCAAATTATCTGCTTAAGGTTCAGAGAATGAGAGGTTGTGTTTGGTGTGTTAGTTGTGCCTCTCACAATCAACATGAGGGTGTGTGATTGTTCTTGATTGAAAATAAACACTAATCCATGGCTTCACGCACGATTAATGGAGGTAGGTATGGGTGTTATTCGAGTTGAAATAATCAGTTGTATGTCTTCATCTAAACCTCTCATAATCTCAACTAATTTATTTATTGATGAGAGGGAGAGAGAGAGATGGGATGGACTAAAATTAACTAGGTTATACGATAGAGTGCTGACTGAAAGTTAATGCATTCTCTCTTCGTCTATAATCATACCTGCAATCTGGAATTTCACCTAACATCCTTGATTATGAATTTCTTAAAATTTGTATGCATAGGTTGTGCACAGGGGTGATCAGTCCAGCCAAAAATTTTCAAGCTTTGTCCTAGCCCTACTATTAAAAGTGTGAATCTATATCTATATCTATCTATATTATATATAAAAGTGCAGATGTAGAGTGAAAGTATTTTGTGTTAAAATTGTCCTCTATTTCTTTATTTCATAAATGTTATAAAAGTCATTTTATTATAATTTTAAGGGAGAATGACCAATCAACCCAGATCAGAATTTTATAGCCCCAAAGTACAGGGGGAATGCATCCTGACCGTGAATTGATGCCAAATTCACGGGTAGGATGTGGTTTATAGGGGGTGGGGGTGGGGCTGGAATTCAGAATTCTGCATCGTGTGTATCCGTACTTGTCCGTAATTTTAATGGCTAATAAAATACCCATATATGTGCATTTAGTCCTTCTTTAATTGTAAATGTTTAAAATGTAACTTCAATTATTACTTTCCATCTCATTTAATCCCATCTTTTTAAGTCTTATACTTAAGGTATTGATTTTCATTTTCTCTTATAAAATCCTATATTTAAGTTATTTTTCACTAATAAATGCTACTAATTAGATCTACGACAATATTTTTAACAATACAAACCCATATATTTTAAAATCAACTAAAAAATAAAACCATTCTTTATCTAAGTGGTAGTTAAGCAATTCAACTATTGAATCAAATTGATCAACATATGACGTTATAGGTAATAATTTTTTTTAAATAGAAAGAAATATAGAAATTTACAAAAATGTAGAAAAATCAGGCACATTTTTCATATTTTTATTAATCAAATTAAAAAACTAAGTGTAATAAACAAGAATTATTTTTACTGATAGTGAAAATGAAATACATAATTTAGAATTGACCAAAAATGAAATTATTTTATTGTTTAGAAAAGATCAATAGTTCAACTTTCGGGTCAAATGTCTTAACCTTTAATATCATAGATAACTAATAAAAATTAATAAAATATAAAAATGAAAAATACATAAATTTTGAAAAAAAACAAAATAAAGATATACAACTTTATCTAATTATTACATATTTGGATGAGGTATTTATGTAATCAGATTTGGATTTTGCAATTTATATCTTATCAATAATAACAAAAAATAAAAAATACATAAAATTTATAGAAAATTTTGAATACATTATTACTATCATTATCATCATCTAGAATTGTCACGTGCAAAGCACGTGCACATTTACTAGTACTATATATAAAAGTGTGGATGCAGCGTGAAACTTTTTTTTGGACTAAAATTACCCTCTATTTTTTTTTTGTTTGAGAAAAGGGTTTATTTTAGTTTTAATGGCTATTAAAATGTTTATATTTGTGTATTTAGTCCATGCCTAATTATAAGGATTGAAAGCGTAACTTCAAGTATTACTTTCCACTTCATTTAATCTCTTCTCATTAAGTCTTATATTTAAGGTATTAAATCCCATTTTCTTTTATTAAATCATATATTTAAGTTATTTTTCAATAATAAATGCTACTAATTATATCTATGTCAATATTTTTAGCAATATAATCCCATATATTTTAAAGCTGACTAAAAAACAAAAGCACTCTTTATTTAAGTGGTGGCTAAGCAATTCAACCATTCAAATCAAATCGATCAATTATGAAATCATAGTTAGGTAATAAAATTTTTAAAATAGAAATAATTATATAAAATTACAAAAATGTAGGAAGAATTACACATTTATGATAATTTTATTTATGCCAATAAGGTATTTAATTTGTGCTCGTCGTCGTTCATTGTTATTGGTGGTGTTGAAAAAACCCGGCATGTATTAATGCCAATAAGGTATTTAATTTGTTATTGGGTGATGGGGATTCTAGTTATTCTGGTGAAATAGGATGATTTTTATTTAATTGTCTTAATTGTTTGCTAATGGAAAGCCTTGAGCATTGTTGAGGAATGCAGAAATAGTAAGCACGTTCAATAAGCACTTGATAAATATTTTGACAACTATAAAAAGTGGATTTTAATATTTTCCAAGGATAGGTTGGGGGTATTTTAATTTAAGGGACAGATGCCAAATTTTTTTTAAGTGAATGTGCTTATAACTTATAAGGTTGTGCCTACGTGATCCATACTGTGTCTTTTCTCCCCCATTGCTGTAATCACACTCTCCTGTACCCGCTCTTTTATCATACTTGTAATGTTGTATTATATTATTATGTTCAAATGTATCAAGGGGTGGCTCAATTGGTATATTGGTTGGTTAGATTCAACATGGATGCATATTAGATTCCTGCAACCATCAACGTCTGGGGAAGAGGAGGGGTTATTAGTGTAGTTTGTATCACCAAATACCAAAATAATAATAATAATAATAATAATAATAATAATAATAATAATAATAATAATAATAAAAGAGATTAATCGGATGTATTGGGTTGGGCCTAATAATCCCAATGAATAATTGGATGGGTTCTGAGTTTATCGTTATAGACCTTACGGTTCAGTTTGGAAGGAGCTAGAATGCACTAAATCGTGCATACTTGGACTGTAGGGGCTGATGCCCTTATATAGTTGGGCTGCCGTGGGTCTCATGAAACACCTTCAAGATCCTCGCCCCGCGCTGTTAGGAGTCTGTTCTGCCTTGGGAGGTGGATAACGTGTTAGCTGATAAGGCCTATCGTATCCGTCCAATCCGAGTGGGATATGAATAAGTCCCTCGGTCGTGACCCCGAAGAGCTCGGATGCAGCTGGCATGCTTCTAGAAGTTTGACATGTCACCTCGGTAGGTTAGGCGATCTTGAGCTACCCAGACCTCGATCATTGCCGAGGTGCTTGAGACACTTGAGGTGGCTTGGCTTACCTAGGTGGTAGGTGGTGCTGAGGTGGCGGTGAGTGCTGATTCACAGTCTAGTTGGTAGGTCCTGTCCACGTGTCCTCTGTTTAATAGGTCGGGCGAAATCACCCCACATCAATTGCCCCCCACTCCTCGTGCTAGGGGTCTGACTTGGTGCGGGGAGTTCATGACGAGCTCAGGTGGATTTGGCCCGGTTTCCTTCCGAGTTGATGTTCGGTCCAGCGGTTAGACTGTGATAACCCGCCTGGCTCGATCACAAAACCAAATTGCGTATTGGGGATGCATAGACGTCACGTAGGTTAAAAACTCCGCGGATGTCAAAACGTGTGCTCAACCGATTTTGGCCTCGGGAGACGTGCAACCAGTTTTCATGAGAACCGTCGGATCACGTTGATCTGGAACGTTTAGAGTCAGTGGCTATAAGTCTGGGCCTTGGGGTCCCATTCGCCTCGCCTTATATTGCGTGTTCGAATTCTGGAGGTCGTGCATTTGCTCCCAAGTCGGTGCTATCTGCCTTTGTCTTCGAGGTCACTCCCTTCCCTCTTTGGTCCTAGGTAAGTCGCCTACTTTGTCTTAGTCTCCTTGTCTATTTTCTTTCCTTGGTTAAGTATGTCTAGCAATAGTATCTCGGGTAGCTTGCTTGACACAAGTGGTGAATCCATCAGTGCCGAGGTGGATGCCTTGGTCCCGAACGTAGAGTTGGGTCTTGCCAAGGTAGTAAGCTCGACACATAGTTCTGAGTCCAGCCCGGCCGAGGAGGCCACTTCGATACAAGAGCGTTAGTCTGCCGGGGAGGAAGCCTCAACATCTCGCTGCTCTCAGGGGCCGGATCGCTTCAGTCCTTCTGTCATGATGGTAGAGAGAAGGGTATCGTTGGGACCATGATCACGACGTGATCGTGGTCTTCGAAGAGTAGTTAGTTGCCAGACTTCACTTCCCGCTCCATCCTTTCATTATCGAGGTCATCAAGTTCTTTGACATCGCCATAGACCAGCTCCATCCCAATTCAGTTCGTACCATTGTATGGATCATTTCCTTCTTCCATGACTATGGTAGGCCTTTGAACTTAGATATCTTCAGCTCGATCTGTTCTATCAAGAAAAATCCCGCCAGCCTCCATTCGGTGGAAAAGCACAATTATTATATCTCCCCTCGACCTGGGTACAAAGTCTTGCATGGTTACCCGAACAAGGTTTCAGCCTGGAAGAGACGTTACTTCGTCATTACTGTTGTTGGGGGGTGGCCGTTTCTGACGTACTGGAGGACGACCATTAGTGACCCCAGTGTTAAGCTAGATAAGCATATCAAGAAAGAAATCCGTTCTTGGGTGAAGCTTAGATTAAAGTTGGAAGACTTTTTGACTGAGGAGAAACTGGTTAAAGCTGGCTTGAGTCCTCCAGGTAGGTCGCCACTTCGGTATGCACACACATAGCCTTTCTCATTTCGTTACTTCTGCTAATTGGGCACTTTTCTCCTCACAGGCATCATGGCTGATATTCTGATCTCGAAACTGTTCACTGACATGAAGAAGAAGAAGAAAAGGAAGATGTCCCATACTGATACCCCAGCGGCTGAGCTCGCCATCGTGCCCTTTACACCTGCTACTTCAGCAAAGGGGGAGAAGTCCTGGTTATCGATCAGGTCGAAGAAGACCAGGGAACCAAGTCGCCACTCTGTGAGCCCGAGGTGGCCCAGGAATCCGAGCCTCGGCCCAGTCAATAGGAGGCTGTCGCTTCTAGTGCGATCCCCAAGGAGGGCCAGAGTATTTTCGATGCCCGGGTAGCCACTCTCAAAATCAAGGAGGCTCTCTTTCCCGCTGAAGTCTCCAAGTATGCCGGGATGTCACATTCTAAGCTCGCTACCACAGCTTGGGGTCATGTTATGGTGGTATGCTTATGAACTCACTTCCCTATTGTTCGTGTTTCCCACCTTTCTTAGTGATCTGGTCTTCTTGCAGACGAACTCAATGATCCACTCACTAGTGGAGTAGTCCGACTAGCAGATGGCGTTGCTGCAAATCTTTGAGGCAAAGACGAAGGCTTTAGAGGCCAAGGTGCATGTCATTGAGGCCATGACAGAACTATTGAAGGTCGTGGATTGTGCGAGGAAGTGGAGGCCGAGGCGAAGCGAAGGGACGAGCAGATTCGTGAGCTGATGAAGGAGGTCGAGGAGCATAAGACTTCCCTTGTCGACCGTGAGGCCATTTTAACTCAGGAGATCAAGGAGGTCGGAGCTCTTGCTGTCAAGGCTTATAAAGCTTCTCTAGAGTTCGACAAATTTGTACAAGATACTGCTACCTTGGCCTTTTGTAAGGGCTTTAAACTTTGTCATTGGTTGGCCAGGCGTGTGCTTCCTTAGCCCAACCTTGGACCACTAACCACTACTGGGGTTACTACGGAGATGGCGATCCAATCAGAGAAGGAAGACCCTGACTCCAAGGAAGAAGGCGATGATAGCGTCGGCGAGGAGTTTGGGGAGAAGTCGGGCAGTCTGGATGCAGTAGTCGACGAGGTCATGGAGACCGATGAGGTTATTGCTACAGATGAGTTTATGGAGGTTGAGCCAGCCAAGGACTCCAAGCATATCGATAGTGGGGGCGGGGAGCCCCATGAAGATTGATGTTTTGCCTCTTTCTCCCTCTCTCTCTCTTTTTTTTATTGTATTGGAACTACTTTTACAAAGTAATGAAATGCCACCTTTTTGTCACTTCGTGTACAATAACATATGTTTGCAAAAAATTTCAAAAAAGTATAGATTACCCCAAGGTGTTGAGGTGACGAGCTAAGCACAGTTAGGAGTGACCTGACGTTGATGTAAGTCGAGGTGAGCAGACACTGTAGGGTATAGGCCTAACCTGTTTGCGCACTGATGAAGTGTAAGCTGGACTTGTCCGTTGCCCATGCTTAGAAGTGACTAGGTCTTATTTTAGAACCGGGGTCACTTATTAGCTCGGTGCCATGGCCCTTGGGCATTGGGAGCGACTCATAGTCCACTCTCCTTTGTGTGACCTAACCAGCTCGCTGGTCTTCTAGATTTTGAAAAGTTTGTGGATGTCTTACTCTTGAGCTCATAGGTAGTACTTTTTCAAATTATCAATGTTCCAAGCACGAGACACCTGCTTCCCTTCCAGCGTCTCGAGTTCGTACGTACCTTCACCGAAAACCCGTCTCACCCTGTACTGACCCTCCTAGTTCGGTTCGAGCTTACCCACGTCGGGCTTAGGTACCATGACCTTCCAGAGTACTAAGTCGCCAACTCGGAACTGGTGCCTCTTGACCCGGGCATTGTAGTACCGAGCTACTCGCTATTAGTAGGTCATAGTCCGGATGTAGGCCAGGTTGCATACCTCTTCGATCAGGTCGAGGTTCATCCATAGTTCGCTGTCGTTGGCCTCCTTGTCATACGCCTCAAGCTGCAGGGTCGGTACTTCGATCTCGGTTAGGATGGCGGCCTCCGTACTATACGTAAAATTGAACGGTGTCTCACCTATTATAGTCTTGATAGTTGTTCTGTAGGCCCAAAGGACACTGGACAACTCGTCCGCCCACAAACCTTTAGCTCGCGCTAAGCGAGCTTTCAGTCCGCGGAGGATGGCCCTGTTCGTCACCTCGGCCTGTCCGTTTGCTTGCGAGTGTGCTACTGATGTGAAGTTTTGCTGGATCCCCATCTTGGCACACCAGTTCTAGAACATGATATCTTCGAACTGCTTCCTGTTGTCTGATATCAACACCTTGGGTAGTCCGAAGCGGCACACTATGTTATTCTAGAAGAAATTCTGCATGTTCCGGGCTATGATCGTCACCAGCAGCTTGGCCTCCACCCACTTCATAAAGTAGTCCATTGCCACGACCAGAAATCTCCTTTGCCCGGTTGCTGGTGGGAATGGACCAAGGATATCTATTCCCCACTAGGCAAAAGGCTACGGGCTGGTTAAGTACTTCAAATCAGCGACAAGCTGATGAAGGATGTTAGCATGCCTCTGGCAATTGTCACACTTCTTGACGATTTCGAGTGCATCCACTTTCATTGTGGGCCAGTAGTACCCTTAGCTTAGCGCTTTTTGGGCGTGCGCCCTACCCCCTAGGTGTCCTCCACGGAGACCTTCGTGGATCTTGTGCAGTATCCGGTCTACTTTTGAAGGCCGCAAGCAATGCAATAGGGGAGCATGAAGGATCTCCTGTACAACTACCCGTCAATAAGGATGTACTGGGCTGACTGACACTCTACCCTCCGAGCTGCATTGCGGTCTGCTGGGGGTCCCGTGGAGCAGATAGTCAACAAGCGGGTCGACCCAGCTCGGTTCTGCTTGCAACATAAGAGCAACCTCTTCTGCCCCCCCTGAGAATGATGGGTCGAGGTAGGTCTTCTATGTACACCGTCCTCATTGTATTGTCGCCTGTGCTCGCCAACTTCAATAGTGCGTTGGTCTCGGCATTCTATGACCTCGATACTTACCGGATGAACCAAGAAAGGAAGCCGGGCAAGAGTTCTCTCACCTTGGCCAAGTAAACCATCATGATAGGTTCCCATGCCTCGTACTCACTGTTTACCTAGTTCACGACCAGCTGGGAATCACTGCATACCATGACGTGCTTCACGTCGACCTCCTTCACCAAGTTCAGCCTGACTATCAATGCCTCGTACTCCTTCTCGTTGTTCGATGCCTCGAATATGAATCCAGCACCGCTTCCTCGCTGATTAGACGAGCCGTCAATGTGGAGGATCCAGGGCTCCTCATCCCAGATCAGGCCTTCCCTGACCGGAACTGGTGCCACTCTGGTTGACGCCTCCGACGTACTAGTCGGCTCAGACACCTTAGGGGCTAGCGCACTGAACATGCATTCCGCGATGAAATCCGTGAAGACTTGGGCTTTAATCGCTGGGCGTGGCTTGAACTAGATGTCATACTCGCTCAACTTGATGGCCCACTTCATTATTCTGCTTGAGACCTCGGGCTTCTGCAAGACGTGCCTTAGGGGTCTATTGGTGAAGACAATGATCGTGTGAGCTTGGATGTAAGGGTGTAGCTTCTGAGTTGCAATGACCAAGGCATAGGCCAGTTTCTCGATGTCGGGGTACATTGTCTCAGCTGCCTACAAAACTTTGCTTACATAATAGACGGGCCGCTGGACCCAGTCTACTCCTCTCATTAGTACCGAGCTGACCACCTCGTCACTCATAGAGAGGTACAGTCTCAGCTCGTCTCCTACTTCAGGTCAGGTTAAAATCGGTGGTATACTTAGGTATTTCCTTAGCTCATCAAATGTGAACAGGCACTCGTCGGACCATTCGAAGTCCTCATTCTTCTTAATTTCCTTGAAAAAAGGTAGGCACTGATCCACTGATTAAACTTTGCCCATCCTCGGGCAAGACAAAACTCAAGAAAAAATAAAACAAGAACAAACTAACTATCCTACCGATTTTTAAACTCAACTCTCATTCATCTTTCTCCACAAATATTCTAGGTTAACTATTGCAAACCATTAAATCAAAACAACCAATTCATACACGACTCATTCATCAGTCAATCCAATTCTTGCTACTACAAACTAGGTAGTAAACTAGGGAAAACATTTTCATTTCCTCTCTCTCTCTCTCTTTTTTTTTTCTTTAAAAAACATGGTGGAAGTGAGTGCATTTTATGCTCCATCTCACTTTTAGGATTACTTGGTCAGTAGGTGCATTTTATGCTCCGTCTTACTGTTGAATTTGCTGGATAGTAGGTGCATTTTATGCTCCATCCTACTGTTTGAATTGCTTTTGTTGGTAGGTGCATTTTATGTTCTGTCCTACCAATTGAATTGCTTGGTAAAATATTTACCCTATTTACTTAAACCTGAATTTAGGACTAGCTTAAAAGGGATGGTTTCAAATGGATGATGTACTCCTTGATCATATTTTCCCAGAATATTGTTTCAATTGATTTCAAAAGAGTTGAGTTTTTTTTTTTTTTTTTTTTTTTTTTTTTTTTTTTTTTTTTTGCAGAAAAGCACGGCCTAAATAAAATTTTAAAACACAACCTAAATTCTAACCTAAATACTAAATCCCCTCCCCCACACTTAAAACTTACATTGTCCCCAATGTAAGGTTAAATTCAAAGAAAGGGTAGAAAAACTAAACTAGAAATGTAAAAACAAACTTCCCTATTTTTAATAATCCTGAAATTGGATCCTCTAACTCTCGTGGTTGCAACTTTCGGTGTGCTCCCCTTTCATCCATCATGGGCGGGTTCAAATATGGAATAGGGGCCTGCAAAGCAGAGGGTAACCGTCTCTCATTAGAAATCGACAACATAATATAATGAGCATTACCTTGTCTTGGCTTGAACTCTTCTTGACCGGCCTCCAAACAGTTCAAAATCTCCTTAATTTATTCATCCAAGACTTGTACATTTTTACAAGAATTAGGAATGCAGCTTCCTAAAGGATCATCTAATTTAGATGCGTTAATTTCAGCTGCGCCAATACCAATGCAATCGATTGCATATATTTCATGTTCAATTGTGTTGGGATATTTCATGGTTTTAAATACATTAAACACCACTTCTTCACCATTGATTCTAAGGGTAAGTAGACCTTTTCGCATATCAATTAAAGCATTACCAGTAGCAAGAAAAGGTTTCCCTAAAATCAGAGGCATTGTCCTATCTTCCACCATATCCAACACAATGAAATCAGCCAGAATAATAAAATTGCCCACTTTGACTAAAACATCTTCTACTATTCCCCTAGGATATTTAATGCTTATATCAGCTAATTGCAGGGTAATAGTAGTAGGTGTTAGTTCATGCAATCCAAGTTTTTCGAAAATAGAATATGGCATTAGATTTATACTGGCACCCAAATCACATAAAGCTTTTTCAAATTCAGTATTTCCCTATGGTGCAAGGTATAGAAAAGCTCCCTGGATCCTTAAGCTTTGGGGGCAATTTATTTTGGAGGATGGCTGAGCACTCTTCGTTCAATTTCACCATCTCACATTCCTCCCATTTCCTTTTGTTCGACATCACCTCCTTCAAGAATTTGGCATATTTTGGCATCTGCGACAATACATCAAGAAGAGGGATGTTAATATGTATCTTTTTAAACACTTCCAAAAATTTCTCAAATTGTTTATGCATGTTAGCTTTCAAAACTCTTCCAGAGTAGGGAAGGAGAAGTTTAATAGAATCTAAATTCAGTTTAGGTGTACTCCCTTCAGTCTCCTTTTGTGAATCGGCTACTTCAGCTTCCTTGTCATCATTCTGGGTCTCGCCAATTGTCTTCCCACTTCTCAAAGCTATAGAGTTTATTTGCTCTCTTGGATTCTTCTCCGTATTGCTGGGCAGCCATTCCTCCTTTCTTTCCGACAACAGATTCACAATCTGCCCCATTTCGACTTCTAAGTTTTTGATTGATGCTTCTTGACTTAAGAATCTCTTATCATGTTCTTGGAGCTTTGCTTCAGTAGYATTGATGAACTTAGAAATCATTTCTTCCAAATTACTCTTCTTTTCTTGTGGGGGCGGCTGTTGTTGGAATCCCATGGGTGCTTTTTGCTGGTTGTTGTTCCATGAAAAATTTGGATGATTCCTCCACCCTGGGTTGTATGTGTTTGAGTAGGGGTTGAAATTTGGCCTGCCAGTATGAGAGATAAAATTAACATGCTCATGTGAAGCAAAAGGGTTACCTAATGGATAGTTAGAATTAGTATGTCCTATTTCACCTTAGAAATCACATGGGATGCTAGATGATGTATTCATTGCTGCAATATTAAAAGTATCAAATTTTTTATTCAGACTAGCAAGTTGAGCAGATATGGCTAGAAGGGAATCGATGTGGTGTACTCCCCTTCGATCAATTCGGTCATTACTCCACTGGTAGCTGTTCGACACCATCTCTTCTACTAGATCATAAGCTTCTTTTGGTGTTTTTTTCATGATTGTGCCACTTGCAGTTGCATCAATAATAGAACGATTAGAGGGGGTAATACCATTATAAAATGTTTGAATTTGACGCCAAGTTGGTATCCCATGGTGAGGACACTTCCTAAGCATCTCCTTGAATCGTTCCCATGCTTCATACAGAGATTCTCTCTCTAATTGAGCAAAAGTAGTGATATCATTAATTAATTTTGCTGTTTTAGAAGGTGGAAAATACTTAGCCAAGAATTTTTGGGTCAGGTCATTCCAAGTGGTGATACTTCCTGTAGGGAGTGAGTTAAGCCAATCTTTAGCTCTATCACGCAATGAAAATGAAAATAGTCTAAGCCTAATGGCATCATCACTAACTCCATTATGTTTAAATGTATCACATATTTCCAGGAAGTTAACAATATGTGCATTAGAGTCATCATTTGGCAACCCACTAAATTGAATACTTGTCTGAATCATTTGAATGATTGCAGGCTTGATTTTGAAATTGTTGGCTTGAATTGTGGGCTTGCAAATACTGGAAGTAGCCCCATCAATGGTTGGACAGGCGTAGTCCAAAAGGGTGCGATTTGCTTCTGCCATCTCTTCCTCAACTTTTATTGCTAGTTTGCCAATTTCAACATCCTCCCTCGTTTTGCCTCTTGTTGGCTCTTTGCAACAAGCGAAGGGTCCTGTCTATTTCAGGATCTAATCGTGCTAATCATTCTTGTCTAGTGCGTGTCATGCACTAGTGAATCTAAACATAGCTAGAATTCGAACAAATAAAATAAAAAAATATAAACAGAAATAAAAAGTCCAAATTAACCAAGGTTAACAAGCTCTAATATTATTTTTGGATTAAATCCCCGGCAACGGCGCAAAAAACTTGATAGCTATGATTATAACCCTAGCAAGTGCACTAGTTATCAAGTAGTATAAAAATATCATTCCTACGAGGATTTAACAAAATAAGTATTAGAATTACAGCCTTCCCTAATTATTTGGACAATCAAATTTCAGATTTAAGAGTAAAAGCTACTGAAAAACAGAAAAAGAAAACAAGAGCAAGAGTACCAATGCTGAAGTATGCAACGATTGACTGAATTCGATAGGACCTTTGGTCCGCCTAACCATTCCAATGAATGGTAATAGATGAGATTATACAAGATAACTTGTCATTCCCATAAGCTGAAGTTTTTCCAATTTTATTCAATATTCTTTCTCAAGATATATCAAAACTACTTMTATCAGGTAACCCCTCGATCTCTCGACTAGAGTTCTCAAGATAGAAATGCATTCAATTCATGGAAAAACTATTACATTCAGATGAATCATGTATATATACCCCTATATAACATTCAATTCACACTATGAATTATTTGGTCTGCTATATGAATTCTTCTCTTGATTCATTCACATAAACCAAATCAATTAAGAGATGGTCACTCCTAATAGCATTAAGCAAGATAACTCATAGATTATATGGAAATCACAATCTTAGAAAAAATCAGAATAAACATATATTCATTGTTATGATTAGGTTTTCCACAGCCCTAGCTACAAATAAATCAGTTCATACTAGAGGAAATAAAGCAAACAAGAGGAAAGAAAGAACTCATGGTATCACCCTTGGAGCTGAGATTTCCACTTCTCCTTGTCACCACCTCCTTCTTGCAGTCTTCTTGCTTGATAGATTGGTTGCTCYTYTGCTTCTTGATACMTCTCTAGTCCGCCCCCCATCCCTTTATATAGCTTAAAGGGGAGGGGGTGGTCTCCAACTCCTTCTTGGAGTTTATCTTTCAAAAATAGAAAGTCCGAGTCTAATCCTACTCTTATCTCTTTATCTAGTGAACTCAATCTCTTTATCTTTCTAGGATTACATCACAAATTTAAATTTGGTAGGACTCTTCTCAGTTTCTTGTTCTTGCATTCATATTAGGCTTCCACTGCGAATTGGGCTGCTGCAAGGCTTTTCTACAAGTTGGGCCTTCCTACGAATTTGCCCCGACTTCAGGACCAGATTTGACTTCGATTCTGGCCGAATCTGCGAAAGCCCAAAATATGAAAGTTGTAGCTTTCTCTCTTATCTTTCTAGCGAGTCTTGAATCAGCCCCATCAGATCTATGAGAGTTAGGCCCAGATTACCGAACAGTGCCGAAACTGTAAAAAATCATCCGATTTGCCTTGCTTTTCTCCTGATGTTTTTTTTCATGCCCTGAACCAAAATACAAGAAATATGAGTCCAAATAAGTATTAATTCAGTATAAAAGACTGAATATTTGGGGATAAAAATATGATAAATTTTATTCTCATCATTGATTTAGACCTAAACCAATTTAAGGCGGCTACCTGGCCGGTTAGTCTTTGCACTTCCTTTATGTCCCGAGGTGGTCACATATCTAGTATAGCCTTTATTTTGTCTGGGTTGGCCTTGATGCCACGTCGATTCACTATATAGCCAAGAAACTTTCCTGACGTGACCCTGAAGACACATTTATTTGGGTTGAACTTCATGTATATACTTCATTAGAATTTGAAAAACAGAACTTAAATCATCGATTAAAGAATTTGAAAACTGGGTCTTCATGACCATGTCGTCAATATAACATTTAACTTTATTTCCGATAAGTGATTCAAAAACTTTGTTTACAAGTTGCTGGAAGGTTACTCCAGCATTTTTCAATCCAAAGGGCATTACTTTATAGCAGTATAAGCCTAGTTAGGTTACAAATGCAATTTTATCTTAGTTTGCTAGGTCCATCATAATCTGGTTGTAGCCGGAGTAGGTGTCTATGAAGCTCACCAACTCGTGCCCTGGGGTCACGTCTACTAGGAGATCTATTCTGGGAAGGGGGAAGCAGTCCTTTGGCAGGCTCTGTTGAGGTCTGTGTAGTCGACGCACAAGCGCCACTCTCCGTTAGCCTTTTTCACGAGCATTGGGTTGGCCACCTTGCTCGGGTACTAGACCTCTTTAACAAAGTCTGTTGTGAGGAGCTTCCCAACCTCCTCATCAACTACCCTCAACCGCTCCGGGGCGAGAGGTTCCATTTTTTTTTGTCTAATTGGCCTAACTAAGGGATCCACATTAAGTTTATGAGTTATAATACTTGGGTCAATGTCAGGCATTTCTTACGCGGACCAAGCAAAAATATCTAAATTACTAAGTAAGAAACTTACTAGTTGTGACCGAAGTGGTTTGCTTAGTAGAGCGCCGATTTGGAGGGTCTTCGTCGGCTCGGCGTTAGAGATTGGGACCTGGACTATCTTCTCCATTGGGACAGCTCGCTCCTCTACGTGTTCGGGGGGCGGCTCTAGTTTGACCGATTATTTAATTCTTATATATAATATATAAAATTTTTAAATGTTTTATATAATTTATATATATAATAATTAAAATTATATAAATAATTTATATATTTATTAATTACCTAAAATAATTAATTAGTCGAATTCTAATTGAACCAAATATTTGAATATTCAATCTGATTCAAATTCGAATGGAATCAAATTTTTTAATCGGATTCAAATTCAGGATTCGAATTCAGATATTGTCTGATTCGATTTGAATTCAATCCGTTTACACCCCTACCACTAGTGGTTCTTTGTTTTTTTTCTCTCTCACCATCCCTCCTCTCTCTTCATCTTCTCTTTCTTCTTCCCCCTTTTGCCTTCTAATTCCCTCTCTTGCTTTGAAGTTCCATCTTCTCCACAACAAGCGAACATGGGAGAATTTGAATTGTTATAATATGGGCAACCAGTAGACACCTTAAAAATAGTGAATTGTTATAATTATCAATTTTCAACGGTTTTAGTAGGTTGAATTTGAATTATAAATACGGGCACCTTTGGAATCTTATATATATATATATATATATATATATATATATATATATTAATAGGATAGGGGTGCTCCCTCCGTGAGGAGAGCAACCTATTTCCTATATATAATTTTTTTGTTAAAACGGGTTGACCGTTCGGTTCAAACAGTTGGACTGTTTAATACAATAGCCGAATTCCTGATCGGTTTGATCTCTGGGTTAGTTTTGAAAATCATGATGTTATGTCATTCGAGCGTGTGATTTATAGGACTAAAAAATGGAACCGTTTTGGCCACTAGTTTTCAGGTTGATGATTCGACTATTCAGTTCGAACGGTCCACTCTGACAACAAAAATGAAAAAAAAGGCCAAAAACCATTGAATGGGTCAACGGGTTGATGGTTCGACCACTCGGGTCAATGAGTTGTTGACCAATTCAACGGTTTTTGGCCAGGGACCGGGATTGGTGTAGAACGGAACTGGTTGCCTAGACGGTTTCCAATTAAAAAAATAAAAAAATGGATGACCCGTTCTGACAACAAAAATTACAAGAAAAAAAATTGAGTGTGTGAGGTCCATTAAGTTGTACAATACGTGCTATGTCATTCGAGCACGTGACTCATACGACCTGAAAACGGAACCGTTCTGGCCACCGGTTTTTGAGTCAACGGTTCAACTGCTCAGTTCGAACAGATGGCTTGTTCTAACAACAAAAAATAAAAAAAAAATAAAATATGACCAAAAACCATTTAACGGGTCAATGGTTTGACCACCTGGGTCAATGGGCCATTAACCGATTCAACGATTTTTGGCCAGGGTCCGAGATTAGGATAAAACGAAACTGGTGGCCTAGATGGTTCCCAATTAAAAAAAATAAAAAAATGGCCGACACCACTGAATGGGTCAACGGGTCGATGGTTCGACCACTTGGGTCAATGGGTTATTGAACAATTCAACGGTTTTTGGCGAATGACTTGGTTAATGATTCCATTCCAGCCCCTGCGAAGCAATGCCCCTCTGCTAGTATATCTTTTAATAGGAAAGGGGTGGTCTCCTCTTTCGCCAAATGGCAGTCTTATATTTTACATTGTTTATTCTATAGGTTTAAACCATCATGTGAAAAAACAATTTTTTTTTTTTATAAATGAGTGAAAAACCTAGTCCATCTATTTTTCTCTTTCATACAGTATTCATCTCTCCCATCTTCAATGCTACATTCAATATAATAAGTAAAGAAGTAAAGATAATAAATAAAGCTTTCCTCAGTTGTATGCACTAAAAAATTCAAAAATTTTGGCCTTTTTGTTTTGGTGGTAAAACGGAATTGGTTGCTTGGACAATTCCTAATTAAAAAATAAAAAATGACGGTTTGATCGCCCAATTCAAAAGGACGACTCATTTTCACAACAAAAATTATAGGCAAAAAATTAAGTGTGTGAAGTTCATTAAGTAGTACCATATGTGTTATGTCATTTGAGCATGTGACTCATACGACACGAAAACGGAACCGTTCTGACCACTGGTTTTTGGGTCGACGGTTCGACTGTTTGGTTTGAACAGGTGGCCCGTTCTGACAACAAAAATAAAAAAAAGACCAAAAACCATTGAACGGGTCAACGGTTCAACCATTCGGGTCAATGGGTCATTGACCAATTCAACCATTTGGCCAAGGACTGGGATTGGGATAAAACAGAACCGGTTGCTTGGACGGTTCTCAATTAAAAAAAAAATAAAAAAGGCGAAAAACCATTGAATCAGTCAACAATTTGATTTCCTGTGTTAATGGGTCATTGACCGATTCAACGGTTTTTGGCTAGAGACCGGGGGTGGGGTAAAACGGAACCGGTTGCCTGGACGGTTCCCAGACCAAAATGTCTGTTCGTCCAGGTCAGTGGCGGTTCAAAAACCATGGTTTTTATGCTTTTGGATTTTCACTATTCAAAGGTTTCTTCTACTATGGGCTTTATTCGAACGTGTGCGATATGTTCCTTTTTTTTTCATTTTCTACTTTTGTTTGTTTGTTTGTTTGTTTGTTTTTTGTGTTTGGTCTTCTTATTTAAGATCCTCTAAAACAGTCTAGGGTTTACCACAATTTTATTTCTTCCTTTTTGTTTTTTCTTTAGGTTTTCTTGTGCAATGTTTTTTTTTTTTTTTCTTATAAGACGACCTGCTTTGTCACTTTCTTTGATTGCATGTATGTTTAGCTCCGTCAAGGTTCAAAATATCAATACTCCCGATATGTCGCTAGGGGCATATTGGGCATTTCGATACTTGTTATTTTACTTTTTTTTTTTTTATTTTTTTCCAAAACTAGTTCAGGGGAGCCGGTCTAGGACCCCTCTAGACCCCTCCATCCCCTGAACTGGTCAGACCCCCGATACACCCACTGTAGGGGCGTATCGGAAGGGTTCATGAATGATACGTATCGGTCGATACGGGCCGATACGTAACGATTCTTTGAACCTTGAGCTCCGTCTCAAAGCGGAACTTTGGACTCGATTTTCTGGTTTTTTTCCTTGGTTTTTCCAGTTTGGTGGATTTACCACCAATTTTTTCTATGTTTAAGGTCACTTTGACTTTATCTTTCAAGGTTTTGGAATCCCTTGCAATGTCTACCCTTCCCATGATTACGACTACAAATTTATTTCATCTAATTATTAACATCTAGAAAAAATGACCCGAAAATGGAACCATTCTGGCCATTGGTTTCTAGGTCAACGATTCAATTGTTTGGTCTGAATAGGTGGTCCGTTCTGACAACAAAAATTTAAAAATAAAAAATGGCCAAAAACCATTAAGCGGGTCAATGGGTTGTCCACCTGGTTCAACGGGTCGTTAACTGATTCAACGATTTTTAGTTAGGGATTGGGTTTGGGGTAAAATGGAACCGGTTGCCTGGACGGTTCCCGTGCCGAACGATCCTATTGTTCGGATCAACTGGGAGTTTTCGCTATAATACAAATGACAATTATGAAATAGAACTCAGAACTATCACTATATGATCGTATTCTTTTATATGAGATGCTTTGCTGAAACAATATTTAAAAAACGAGTACATGATTATCTCTTTTAAGTCTTTCTGAGCTTTTAAGACTTGAATACTTTAATTACAAATTTCTTATTAAGAAATTATTATTTTTTAATATAATAAATTGTAATGTTACAATTCTATGCATTCTAGCCCCCCTCCGCTAGTCCATATTATTGTGTTTATATGAGTGTCATGCAATGTAAGTGTTTGGAATACTTTTCCAAAACGTTCCAACATTACCTATGTTCACATCTTACCATGAGACTGATCCATTATAGTGAGATGTGTGGTTAGGATCGTACAATTGTGTATATATATATCATCCCTTACTTTGTGTTTTGTGAATATGATTTTTGGAAGAAGCACAATTTTGACGTTTTTCGTTACTATTGAAAGAGCGTATATGCATGCATACAGTAAAGAATAATATTTAGCTTGAATTTATAAATTATATCAAAATCAACTTCCTTCTTTGTTATATTATAAATAGTAGAAATTTTCATTTCATGTGTGTACGGTGCCTATATTAAAACAAATATAATTATGCATTATATCATGTGTCAAAATATTACCGTTTTAAAAGCTGGCCTAGAGATGGAACGACTAGCCACAGGTTTCTAAGTCAGCGTTTCTATCGTCCGGGTCTAATGGTTCGGATCAGTTACATTATTAGGGCAATTAGACTTTTAGGTAATTAATTTTTTATGGGAGCCCGTGGTTATGATCAAGAAAGAAAGAAGAGAAAAGAAAAAAAGAAAAGGAAGGAGAGAGAAAGAAATAAAGGAAGGAGGGAAGAAGGAAGAGGTGGAGCGGTGATGATGATAGCAATGGTGACGATAACAATAGAAACGCAGATCTCATATCTGAGATCCAGTTTTTCTCCGGTCTCCAACCTCTACAATCTTCTTCTTTTTCTTCTCTTTATTGTATATGGTATCTAGTGATATGAGATCTGAGATGTTCTTCTCTCTCTCTATTATATCCGCAAACTGCTATCTTGGTTTAACGGGTTAATGGTTCAATCGCTCGTATCAGTGGTTTTTTGACTAAGTTATTGGGTTTTGGCCTAGGAACGGGCTAAGGGTGAAACAGAACTGGTTGCCTGAACAGTTTGCGGGCTGAACGATCTGACCATTCAAGTCAAAATGCGATTCAAAACAATGTTCAAAGTATCAATACGTATTGGCCCGTATCGACTGATACACATCATATCGGGAACTCCCAATACACCCCTACAGAGGGTGTATTAGGGTTTTGACCGATTCAAAGTATGTACGAAAGACCACCTTAAACCGACCCCTTTAAACCGGATTTAAAAAAAAAACTAAAAAAAACTATCGATACGCCATGGAGCATATCGATATTTTGAACCCTGGTTAAAAACACTGCAAAATATTCTATTTTTCCAATATTTACTGCTTTAAATCATGTACAAACAATGATATAATATATATGGACACGTGTTGTGAATGAGTGGTTAATTTCAACCTGATTCCAGCTCCCATTGTCCTCCGGATTAATTATGGTTAGTGGTTAGTGGGTGGGTTGATTTTCAACTTACACCCGATCCATCCAATTGCCACCCCCAATTGATCCTATCAGTAAGAAAACCTTTTTTTTTTTTTTTTTGAGAAACTAGCAGTAAGAAAACCTTGGGTTTACATGTTCGATGTCGGGTGAACCCTGCCAACTTGGCCTGTCGAATTTTAAACATCCAAATACCCTTATCTTTTCACTCATGCTTAACATTTTCACCAATGAATTGGTATCGAAGGCTTGTAGCGGGCACATGACAAGTGACAAGATAAGGTCGGACAAACGATGTCAAAATCATACAGTTTCTGGTTGGGTACATGACAATTCAATAACTAATACCACCGCCGTGAAAGAAGCTTCTCGCCATTGGGTTGGTGCCAAATGGGTCGTATGACAAGGTCTGGTGGTTTTGTAAATTCAATCTTGATTAGTTAACAACACTAAATTCTAACCCACCTACGCTAGACAACCAATGGTTATAAGTAGTGTAGACGGAAGGGGAGGGGGATATGAAGAAAAGCCTAAAGTTATCAAGAGTCAAAAAGATTGATTGAAAGTTGAAGGTTGAAGCCTAATATCATCAGTAGTTCAGAGGTCAAGTTTTAAGTTATTAGTTTATCAACATGGAATCGCTGACGCGGAAGCCTCTGCGTTCTTGCCAGAATAAACAATTGGCCTTCTGGTTCTACAGGGTACTATCGATCTTTTATGATTCTGCTAAGAGTGTCATGTGGACGGAGTCGATGAGGGACGAAGCTCTAGAGGAGCTGGACTTGACTGAAGAAAATCTCAAGGTGGTGGACGTTGGAGGTGGCACCGGTTTTACAACACTGGGCCTCGTACGCCACGTAAAACCTGAAAACATTACTCTGCTCGATCAGTCGCCTCATCAGTTAGCCAAAGCCATGGCTAAAACACCCCTCAAAAATTCTACTTTTGTTGTGGGCAACGCTGAAGATCTCCCTTTCCCCGACGATTTTGCCGACAGATACGTCTCTGCCGGAAGGTACCTTAATTACCCTGTATTTTAATTACTAATTTCTACCAACCTCGCTATGTTGCTATTATTATCGGTTGCACTCACACCCATGAAAGTATGTATAGTTCCCTTTTCCCTTTTGTACTTAGATCATCATCAGTAGGTACTGTTATTTCTTCTTCATTTCATTCCTTCTTTCGGAGGTTTTTAATTGGCTTGGTAAACTTGGTGCACACAGCATAGAATATTGGCCAGATCCACAGAGAGGGATCGCGGAGGCTTATAGGGTGGTGAAGAAGGGAGGAAAGGCGTGTATCATAGGCCCTGTTTATCCGACTTTCTGGCTTTCAAAATTCTTCGCAGACCTTTGGATGCTGTTTCCTAAAGAAGAAGATTACCTCCAGTGGTTCGAGAAGGCTGGTTTCACCGATGTAAAGCTCAAGAGGATTGGACCAGAGTGGTACAGGGGAGTCCGAAGGCATGGCCTGGTCATCGGCTGCGTTGTCACCGGCACCAAGGCTGATCATGGTCCATCTGCTCTCGAGGTGAGTGACACACTCTCACGAGTTCCGGATCACCTGTTTAGCGAACCCGATGAACAGACAAAACACGTAACCTCTAAGCAAGGATGTAGGATACGAACGAATACCACTCGTCGAGTTAATTTTTCGACGTGTCTGCATATCCATACGAACGAATACCACTAGCGGCAGCGACCGCTCTCCGTCAGATTAATGCGTCCTTCTGTTATATATTTTATTCACGTTGTCTTCCGTTATTTATTCTCGTCTATCTGGAGATTTTGAATCTCTGACAACAAATCAAGTATTAACTCCATGTTGGGTAGAGATACTCGATTCAAGCGCCATGCAGCTGCTATATGTCTTGACACCACCCAACCAACCAATCTATCTCGTTAATATTTATAAGCTTTCAGACAAAGATACAAGAGAATTTATCTTCAAACATATGGTTGGGATAATTTCTAGAAGTGATTTTTTTTTCTTAATATTATCCTCTTTTAATACCACATGCAACCTAAATGCTTTCCAACTTGTCTAATATTAGATCGACAATACAAATTAAAAATTAATTAAGAGAGCTAAGCATCTCCCTTCAATGCTTTTAAATCATGACCTTAAATTTATTGCTGTGGCCCCACCTAGATGCATCTCCCTTCATCTAATCCAAAGTTGGGCCATTATCAATACATCAAATACTTTGATTTTATTGTTTCAGTGCAGCCTCAATCATGGTTATACTGCTTTTCTGCCTCTTTGGTCTAGAAACATGGTGCATAGACGAGGTCTGTGGGGTCGGTGATGCTCAATGTTTTTAAATTATATGCATCTCCCTTAAATTAAAAGGGTATTATTGCCTATTGGACAATATGAGTTTTATTTTCTTTTCACTTGTTTCTAGAATTATCATGTTAATAAAAAATAAAATATATCCTCTAACTTTTATTTTTTGTTATTTTTTTGAAATAGAGGTGCAACTTTTGGGGGTTGGAGTTGGGATTTTGTTAAAATTCAAATGGGCCCAATCCGAAGCTCGAACCCGAAATAGTGTAAACTGTTAATTTGTGTCAATTTGATTCTCATTTTTTAGAATTAAAAATAAGATGATTTACTTTCAAAAACAAATTATATTTTTGAAACTATTAAATTATGTTTTCTAAAAAATAAATTTTCACTCCACTAAGAATGATGTTCGGTTTAAAAAACAAAATCAATTGTGAAAACCTCAGATTCACGAGGTGTGGGTTTGCCGCCTTAAATTTTTCCTCTCTTTCAATTTTCATACTACCCAAATAGTTATTATTTATTATTTTTTGTATTTTTAGTCATTTCTTGATATGTATGATGAATATCAATATTTTTTATTTATTGTACTTATTTTTATTTAATATGATAAATATATAATACTATAGATATGATTAATTTTTTATATTTTTTATATAATTTACTTTTATATTTTATTATTTAATTTATAATATCAATAATTTGATCGTTAAACTGATAACCCGTCACCGGGAAATTAAAAGTCGGTATATTTTCAAGTTGCTGGTTTCAAAAATATAAAGGGAATGGTGAGACTTGATCTTTAATCTGAAGCCACAATTAAAGACAAGCCAACGGCACAGGAATTTTACGACTAATATAAGTCAACTGAATTAGGGGTCCGGAATCGGAATGGGTTATTTCGATTCATACTTTTTGGTTGGTGGAATTTGAATCTCATTTCTCATTCCTGCTAGTATTGTATTTGAGCAAATGATCATTCTCTGTTCTTCTCTTAGAAATAAAATATTATTCCTGCTTATTCTAATTTTTATTCACATTCTTATCTAAATCAATTAGATTATGGGAATAGACCATTTTAATTCTGATTCTAAAATATTTTGATTCCAATTTTAATTTTAATTCCAAACTGCAAATCAAAAGGAGCCTATAGGCTTTATTCACAATTGACCGAACCTCTGAGATTGAACTAATTAGACTCAAAACCAAATGAGATAGTACTAAAGAATGTGTATGTGTGTATGATGATCTCTATATTAATATTAATGCAGCTTGGGAGCAAAGTAGAAGAAAAGAAGGTGGGAACGGCGCAATTCATACTGCTCTTCATCATCGGTTACATTGCATCAGCATACTTTATGCTTGTACCACTCTATATGTGGCTCAAGAACATGTTCGTTCCACGTGGCAAATCCATATAGGTTATGGTTATTATTACTAGATGTATGCGTATCCTTGCAAGGTTGTCTCGTCGTCATTATCGTCTCGTCATGGTCAAGGTTTGTGGTGGTCGTCGTTTGTTGTTGTTATTGGTGGTGTTGAGCAGACGGCATGTTAAGTCACTAATAGATATTTAATTTGTTGGGGGATTTGGATTAAGTTTAGTTTTTCTCAAGATAGTTTTTATTTAATTGTTACTGGAAATCCTTGAGCGTTGTTGAGGAATGCAGACATTTGCTTTCTTGTAATCAAATGTTATCAGCTGTTTTTGTGTTGTAATTGCGCTGCTCACAAGCTCGCTACATTGGCTGTTAAGTTGGGGTGAACAATTCTTGGATTAAGTTCCCTTCATTTTGTGAGAAATTACTAGTGATTTTTCGGAAATATTTTTCTAAATAAGAAAATGACTATTTTAGCCATAAAAAATTATTATAAAAGAGACATTTTGTCCCATCCAAGTATTGATGACAATTTTCTGTGCAAATGGGTATCAGTTACCCAGATATGTAATGATGAGGACGAATTTGACCCTCCAATGACATTGTGACACATGGCATTCCGAAACAGCTAGACGCCACCTAAGTGATGATTTGGAGTCTCAAATTGTAGTTCGTCTTCGTCCCGACCTGGCGAGTTGTCTTTATTGCCAACCTAGCAACTTCGACCACAACTTAGGCCGGTTAGGAGCACCTCGTCTAGGGCTGACCTGAAGCACCTCATCATTGACCGATGTGACCTCGACGCGAAGAGTGACCTCCCTCGAGGGCTTGCCGACCCGACTGAGGTCCAGGAAGCGACATACGAGTTGTGCTTGCCAACAAAATTGGTATGCATATCCCGACACTCCCAAGTTTCTCAGAAGTTGGCCTACGTACCGAGTGTTCTGGAGGATGGCCAACATGCCTAGCGGTTACCTCCAGGGATCTTGGACTGGTTAGGCGACCTCCCAGAAATCTCGGATGCGGTGTGTGAAGCCCACGCCAAACAAAGCTTATATAAAGGCACCAACCCCAATGACACGAAGAGGTACGTGTGATTAAGTGCATTCTAGCTCTCTTACTTCTCAAACTCTCAAATCGCATATACTATTACTGACTTAAGCATTAGAGCGACCTCGTCGGGTTAGCCACCCCGAGTTCTTACCTCCCTTTCTTTGTAGTTCGAGCAGTCTACTTGGCGGCAGGCATTTGAGCTGCACTACAGCTAGGAGCATCCAAATCGCACACTATCAATTGGCGCCGTCTGTGGGAAATGCTACAAGAAACTAAGATCTCACCTTCTAAAAGGCTAAGTCCTCATCTTCCAGAAAACTAAAGATCTCACCTTTTAGAAATTAAAATTCTCACTTTCTAATTTCCATTTTTATGAACTCAAAGGCACTTTTGAGCAGCATCAACACCCATAACGAATACTGATTACTGGGGGCAAAAACATCTATGATGAACCTAGAGAACTCCCCTGTAACAATCAGACAAGTTCAGGCCGAACTCAGCATCCCCAGTGCCCCAGATAAATACCCCACTACCACATGTTAACGTCCCTTTCCCCGCGGTAGAGCCATCAGTAGTTCCTGCCGGGATCGAAGCGCGGCAGTTCCATGAGATGAAGCATGAATTTCTAGATGTGAGCATGGGAGTAGCTCGACGTATTCATGTCGCTGCAGATTAGGCAGCAGCAAAATGACCTTAACAACCAGCAGCCTGGCGACAGGCACCTCGGAGTAAGCTGTCCCTGTTGGTCGAGCTAGTTATGGTTCTCGCAGGAAGTTGATGACCAACAGACTAAGTAGCTCTTCCGACTTTATTTCAGCCCAGATAAGCCTCCTCATAAGTCCTCTTCGCGAGGTCTCCTCTATAGATTGAACCCTTTGTAGCTCCCGCGGGAGTTAGCAGCCTACGAACTATGCAAACCCCCTTGTGGGTCGAGCCCCTCAAGGCTCCCGAGCGAGTCGGCGATCTACAGTTAGTAGAGCTGACCCTAGAGGTTGCTCCTTATGCCTTCTCGTAGGAGTGGACAACCAACATCATTACGAGGCTGATGTAGCGCAGCCGTGGCCCCAAACTTCTGACTCACATCGACAACAACATTATGCCCTCGCAAGGGGGGCAAAACAAGTACGTCGTGGTCTCACAAGCACTCATGTAGGAAGATAATCCCACGAGATGACGTAGAAGTAGCCATATGAGAAGTTACTACAGAATGACCACCCGCTTCGGCGGAAAGGTCAGGCCGCACGTCGGCTAAATTAGGATAAGGAGAGTGGACTGCAAGTTGCTCTCAGAACTTAAGGGCTAAAGTTCCAAGATAATAAAAGACCTTGGCACTACATGAGACCCATTCGCCTCTTTGGCATGGGTAGATAAGTCCTAATCGCCTCTTTAGCATAGGCGTGCTATGTCCCAGTCGCCTCTTCGACATGGGCAAATAAGTCCTAATCGCCTTTTCGGCATAGGCGTGTTAAGACCCAGTCGCCTCTTCGGCATAGGCGTGTTAACCGAACCATGGCACTTTTTTGTAAACCGAACCGGTGGTACCGGTTTTTCCAATTCTCCAAACCGAAATCGAACCGATACCAGTAGTTAATCGGTCCATCGGTTTCAGTTTTTGACCGGTTCAGTTCTTTGGTTTTTCGGTTTTTTATATTTATAATATATATTAAACAAATATATGTATAATATTATATAATAAATAATAAATGATATATAAAATATTATAAATATTTGAAATATATATAATATATTTATAAATATATCATTATAAATACAATATAAGTATATATTTATATATAATACATAGAAAATATGTGACATATATTAAAAATATATATAAAATATACATAAAAATATATATACCGATCGGTTTGGTTAACCGTCGGTTTTTTTTAGGTTAACCGAAAACCGAACCGATCCTTCGGTTTTTCAAAATTCCCAAACCGAAACCGAATCGATTGGTTTGATTAACCGCATTTTGGGGTTTGGTTTTCTCGGTTCGGTTCGGTTTTTTGGTTTTTTATGGACACCCCTGCCTAAAGCCTAAGGGCTAAGGTGCTGAGCTGATAAAAGAGCTCGGCACCACATAAGACCCAGTTGCCTCTTTTGCATGGGCAAAATAAAAAGCAGTTCGCATTCATCACGAGAAAGAGAACAAAGGAAAGACTAGTTTGCTTTTAGCACCATGACAGACGCAAACTTAGTCGATCTCTTCATAGTAGACCTCCACCTCTGTTTCAGGCTCTGCATCGAACTCGCTGGCTACTCTTTTGAGAACCAGCTCGAAGGAAGTTGCATCGAAGTCTACCTAGGTGGAGCGACTTGATAAAGCAGTCACACAGAACCCTCTCTTGAGGATGGCATGATAAACTTCGCTCTTGAGGTAATGGTCGGATTGCTGAACCCCTTGACGGTTCCATCCCTAATAAGGAAGATGTCCTCGGGGTACCTGCATCACCTTTCCTCGAACGGATGAATTCGCTCTCGTGCCCCGATAATCAAGACGACGAGGTCCTGCGTAAGGCTGCAAACACTTGGACTCTTCCGACTTGAGAAGCAAATTGGACCGATGCTTACGATTAAGAGCTTACCAAATCAGTCATTCCGAGGCAAATGGAGCGATCTACTCCCTTCGCCGAGCTACTTTCAGCTCGGGAGTGGGGGGTAATTGATGAGGGCGAATTTGGACCTCCAATGACATTGTGACACATGGCATCCTGAAACAGCTGGATGACACTCAGACGCCACCTAAGCAATGATTTGGAGTCCCAAATCGTAGTTCGTCTTTGCCCTGACATGGCGACCTGCCTTTACTGCTAACCTAGCGACTTCGACCACAACTTAGGCTGGCTAGGAGCACCTCGTCTAGGGCCGACCTGTAGCACCTCATCATTGGCCGATGTGACGTCGACGCGAGGAGCGACCTCCCTCAAGGGCTTGCCGACCTAACTGAGCTCCAGGAGGCGACTTGCGAGTTGTGATCGTCGACAAATTCGGTATGCATATCTCAACACTCCCAAGTTTCTCGGAAGTTGGCCCATGTACCGAGTATTCCAGAGGATGGCCAATGTGCCTTGCGGTTACCTCTGAGGATTTCGGACCGGTTAGGCGACCTCTCGAAAATCTCAGATGCGGTGTGTGATGCCCACGCCAAATAAGCTTATATAATGGCACCAACCCCAATGACACGAAGAGGTACACACGATTAAGTGCATTCTAGCTCTCCTACTTCTCAAACTCTTAGCTCTTATATACTTTTATTGACTTAAGCATCAGAGCAACCTCGTCGGGTTAGTCACCCCGGGTTCTCTGGTACCTCCCTTTCTTTGTAGATCGAGCGATCTACTTAGCAACAGTCGTTCGATTTGCCCTACAGCTAGGAGCATCCAGGTCGCACACCATCTTGTAATACCTAAGAAAAATAAATTTTGCATAGACCTCACATAAATCCAAAAAAAGAATATGATCAGTTTCTTAGTCAATAAGAACAAAAATCTCATTGAGAAGGCCCTAACATTATCCTCCCCTTGTGATTGAGGGTGTTCTTTTTCTTAATGTTTCCACAAAACAACATTTAGGCTAGTTTCATTCTTCAAGAACCAATGAGGATTGAGTAATGGAACTCGCCTAAAGGCTGTTTTATTGGAAAAAAATTAAAAAGAAAAATGCAGAGCAAAGGAAGATTCCAAACCCTATTACATGCTTCAATTCTGAATCCAGGTAATTGGATTTATGGATACTTAGGCCCTGTTCTCTTTTTGGTAAGATACTGACCCGAGTAAATGCAATTACCTAGGTAAGTTTTTCCTGGGAAACATTTACCCAAGTAAGTGCATTTACCCATGTTCTTTAACTTTTTATGCAAATAAGAAAATGACCATTTTAACCATAAAAATCCATTACTAAAAGGGGCATATTTGTCCATTCAAGCGTTGGCAACCCCGTAGGTGAGAAAGTTATTTACCCACCTAGGAGATAGATCCAGGAAAATAAACTTTTCTTGATCCCTACATAAATCTGAAAAAAGAACATAAAATTCTTGGACAATGAGAACTAAAATCCCATTGACCAACTTCCCCCTCTCAAAATCCAAAAAAAAAAAACGTCCCCTAACTGTTTCTTATAACTACACGTTTTTTATTGCTTTGTCTTTCTTTTCCCTTTTTTTGGATAAGCAAACTCTCAAATTCATAATCCCTTCTCTAAGTTTCAAATTTACATACACATGGTAGACCGCATACCTCTTGGCCAAACCATACAAACATCATCCCTACCAGTCATTTAAATTATTTAGAGAGAGAGAGAGAGCAGACATTCCTCACCAGCTGTTTTCTTCTGATTATCTTTATACCTTTTAACTCCCTGAGCGCCAAAAGAAAATTAACAAAAACAAATGAAAAAATAGAGGCACCACAAAGAGAGAAAATGGTCCACATTCACCATGGAATTCTCGCAACAAAAACCAATTTCAGTGCTAATTACAGCAGTTGGTTCAGTAGAATCATGTAAAGCGAAAAGAAGCAAGAAGGTAGCCGACAGAACAGAAACCCAGCATTTCAGACTTTTCAGTGAACTTGGTTGATCAGTACTGTTTTGTAGTTACAGAAATAAACTAAGATGGCTTGTAATATTTTGTAGGAACAAATGGCATTTTGGTGACCACACCATCATAGGATTTTCCACGAATTACAATCTTCACCTTTGTTCCTGCCTTGTGTGATCCAGATTTTACGTAACCCATGGCTATGTTCTTCTTGAGGCATGGACTGAATCCACCACTTGTCACTTCTCCAATGCCCTTGCCTGTACCATCCACAATCTCACTGTGGCTCCTTGGAGGTGGGCCCGAAGAGAAAAAACCAACACGTCTGATTGATGGACCCTCTTCAAGTTGTTTGAGGATTGTCTCAGCACCTAGAAACCCGCCTTCTGCTCTTCGTCTTTTTCCAATGGCCCATGTAAGCCCAGCTTCTACAGGGGTTATGTGCTGTTCCATGTCATTTCCATATAAACAAAGTCCAGCTTCAAGCCGGAGACTGTCACGAGCACCCAACCCAGTCAACCTTATTTTCCCTTCGGATTTCTCCAAAATTGCCTTTGCAAGATCCACTGCATGCTCTGAAGGAACAGAAATTTCAAAGCCATCTTCGCCAGTGTACCTGAAAAAGTGTATGCAAAGTACTGAGATGTGAGGCAATGCCCACTATTCTTCTTTAATAAAAAGTAACACAGAAAAAAATCTTAGTAAAGGGGAATAGCAACTGGAGATAAAACTTGTATGTTATGTCATTTTGACACCTTTGGCATCAAGTTCCATAAAATGCGACCACGGAACTTCCTACAGAGAACAGAACTTTTAGAAAGAAATATACAAATTCCTTCATTTACTGAAATGGCATTGCAGTATAATGGTCTTTGACAACTAATGATGGCTGGACAGCTGGACATGCCCTTAAATAATTCCGAAAGCCTATCCAGTATTTCATCATAAATAAAGATTTGTGGATCCATCTAGTTGTCAAAATTTTTCATTTCATATTTTTGGGTAATAATGTTCCTTCTACCAATAACAAAAACAGCACCCGGCACTTGTTTGTTTTTTCAGATAAAATAAGTTTTATTAAAATAAAAAGAAATTACAAGGAAGATGATAAGGAATCACCCGAGAGTAGGCCATCAAAACTCCCTCTCTTTCTGGGTATGGAGGAAGGGACCCTGCCCCTTACAATATTGGAGTGACTGAACAAGATATCCATTACATAAAAAATTTCAATGAATGATTTGATTGTCATCGCCAATCCCTATCACCCAGTTCAGCTATATTGAAGAATCCTATAATTGCACTAATTAATCATCCAACTGATTTGGCTCACCAATTAGTCATAGACTGTGACTTGGTTTCAGGGGGAAAAAGGAGAATTTGCCAATCTCTTTGTACCTAGGAATAGAAGTAAAGAGATTGCCCTACTTAAAACCCCATACATCCCAAACCCAGCAGGATTGGAGTCCCTACTGCAGCAGTCAAAGTTGTTCAGGTTCTGCTATTATGTAATTATGAAAAAACCTTTCACAGTGTCACTACAAAACAAGATTCATGAATGTTTTACTCCTCCAAGAAAAAAAAAAGACAACGCTATTAGAAGTATATGCAAGATGTATTTTTGGTTTCTGAAGATTTTTGAGTATGATGAGAATAGTGACTCCTTTTATGGTGGTGAGACTACAACATCCATTAGTTTAGGGATGGATAAAGAGATTCTGTCCCACTCCATGTTTTTGTTTGTTTTATTCTTTTCAGATTTTACAAGAAACCATTGAAGTTTTTACATCTCTGATTTCAAGGTAGTACTCCCTTATTTTCCTTGGCCATAAGTCCAACTCCAAGCACCACCGTTCGAACTAGCTTGAAGTCTTTACCCCTAAATCAGTTACTCTATTGGTAGGATCATAGAAATGCTTAAATACATAAGTTCACAAATTCACGGAGACAATTGCTCTAAGCAGCAAAGCCAAACTCATACAAACAAAGATGGCAATGAAGGGAAATGGGTACTTAGCTCAACAGAGAGAAGAAAATGAGCTATAGCTGCCTCATCATGTATAGTCAGCTGTAAGAAGAAACCTATCTTTTTTGGTAGAAAACTGCAATCAGAAACCAAAGGAAGCAACATACCCAGTTCTAGTAATAAAGCAGTGCACCCCATTGATATCTATCATTCGGAATTCCCCGAAGTATATCTTGCTCAAATCATCTTTTGTCAAATGTTGGAGAACAGGTGCAGCAAGTGGACCCTACACCAGATCCAAACACAAAATGGTAATAGATATCACTAAAAGCCAATAGCCAATGAGATTGAATATAGAAACGAAATTGGCTGCTTAGGCCACTTCCCCCAACACCCATGGAATGCTAATAAGTCAGTATATTTATTTGCTAAATTATAGAGGGAGCAAAGAAAATATCAATTGTAAATATTAAACTTTAGTCTCTAATGTTTCAATCTTATTTTTCCTTCTTTTTGAAGTAAAGTTTTTACAACTTGCACATAACAGAAAATTAACCATAGTTATTTAGCATAAAAACATGTAAAAACAGCATTAACTATGAGGCAGTTAAACCTTCAAACATAACTTACAAAGAAGGATAAAATAGCTCTCCTATGATAGAAGAACCTATGAAAGATGAACAGAGAGAGTTTCCAATACAAGATGGTAAGACAAACTGACTGTGGCTCAGTTGGTAGGATCTCTGACTCGTTGTAGCAGAGACCTGGGATCAAATCCTGCTGCCACCGGGGTTGGGGGGGGGGGTTAAGGGGATGGGGTATGTGTTACCGCCTGTTGTGTAGCCCCATTAAGATTTAAAAACACACACACACAAGATGGTAAGAGTAAGAAACAACTGTTTATAGTAAGAAAACTCGAAAAGATAATTATTTTTAAAAACACCAAGGGAATTCAGAAAATAAAAGAACCGTTGGTCAAAGAACAAGTCAATCAGAAAAGAACCAATGCTAATTCCAACCAAAGAATAAAACACCATCAAATAATTGTTCAAGAAACACGGGAAATCAAGCGAAACTCTAATTTAGAAGGAAAAAATGCCGAAATTGAGAACTACTTGAAGGATCAATCCAAGTGCAGAGAGATCGAAAAAAGATTACTAAGGACATCCATGACAGAGGGAACAACAGAAATGCAAAAAGTAAATAATAAGGGAAAATCTATGATGCGGGAAAGATATGGTATGCAAAGAATTTTGACCAATTAAAACCCACCCGTGAATTTTGATAAATAACACCTAATTCGCTACCATGTTTATGATTCCAGTTAATTGGTCGGATGTTTTTCGGATATCATATCTTTTCCATATCATAGTTGAACCCAAATAATAAATATCAATATCATCGGCATTAACCCCAAAGCTAGGGATGCCAGCAGCTCTTTCCTCTATCTAAAACCATATGTTCTGTTGAAGTATCAAGTCTTAAAGAATACTTGATAGATATGTCGTCATTAGATGAACCCAGGTGCCATAAATAAAATTGATAATTAACCTGGAGGGCAAGAAGAGATCTCTCATCGTGGATGTGCCACGTGACATCTCCTCCTTGGGCCTTGAATGATTTCATGTGCTCCTCAATGTGTGCCAGGTCTTTATCCCTACATCCCGCATTAACAACCAGGTATATGTGATCATCCTTCACCTTGGTGATGACAGAATCATCAATTGCCCCTCCCTTCTCGTTCGTAAAGACAGTGAGTGTCCCAGTCCCAGGAGCGAGCCCAGCAACATCAGCAATTACGAGCTTTTCCAAGAATGGGACGCAATCCTTACCCTTAAGACTGAGACCACACATGTGGGAGACGTCAAAGAGGCTACCTTTCTCCCTGCAATTCAATGTGGAGTCCATGATTGAATCCTTGTATTGAATTGGCATGCTCCATCCGGCAAAGGGAACCATCTTCGCGCCATTGGCAACATGGAAGTCGTGGAGAACTGTCTTCTTGAGTTCAGCTTCAGAGGCGAAACATCGGCGTGCCACAGCCTTCTTATCAACCTGATTAAGGCGACGTGTGATGATTTGCCCAAGCTGCCAAAGACCTCCACCTTTCATCTTATTGCACAATAAGAAGCTGATGTATTACCAGAAAGAAACAGATAATAAAACACATTAGAGAAATGGATAGTGATCTCTAAACAGGTCTTTCCAACACATCCAGAAATTTGAATTTGGAAATTGTACAACTTTCACCGCCTCCACCGTCTCCCTTTCGTGGGGAAAAAGAGAAAGGAAAGAAGAAGAATAGATAGATATATTGTGGTCTTATAGTGTGTCTGGAAACAAGTAAAAGCACTTGAGCAATCAGAGTAATGGTTATATGGGAATACACTCAGATCCACTAAAACAAAATCAAAGAAACATGTCAGAGCAATCAGAAGCGTGTAGGTGAGAGAGAACCATGGAAAATGCAAGAAATATAATCAAATCGAGGCAGAATATCTTGACAAGCCAATAAATTACGCAAGTGTCTATTTGTGTATAACAGTAAACTTGGTGTACTATAAAGGAAGCAGGCACCAGCATGAATCATGTGAAAACAATCACACAAAGCTGTTCGATGGATATCCCAACAGATAATGCAGATCAAGAAAGGAAGTAAACGACTTACAGAGACTCTTCTCTTCCTCAGAACAAAGCAAAACCCCGAAAGCAACGCAGAAATCAAGCGGAAAGCATCTGTTCCTCTGCTGCAAGCATGGAGTTGGTGAAACACTATTTTTATTATATTTATAGTAATATAAAATTGAGATGTTGGTGGTGTGTAGTGGGTGGCGGAGGATTCCTCAGCCAGATCGAGACAGGTTACCCCCATCGTTGGTGAGTGGTGGTGACCATCTCTGTGTACGTGTGTTCGATCGGGTTCGCTACTTTGTTTTAGTCTTTGAGATGGTTGTTTTAGCCTTTAGCCGATTCGGAAATCGTATTTACGGATTTATGGTTCCAAACACAATTTTTTAGCAAATAATGGATAACCCCCTATATTTTTTGGGACGCGACACGTAGGCCCGTTTGTTTCATGATAAATCGGAGGGGACCAAGTGACTAACGAGAGTTGGGATCTTTTGTCAACAAAACCGTTTCAACCCAGATGAGATTAGGATCCGACATGTATGAGATGTGCGGTGTGAGATCAGATTCGTAAGTTGTTAGAATGTATTTTATTGGTAGGTGATCTAGACTCGATTAAGGATGGATCGTAGAGAGAAAATTAGTTGAATGCAATAGTTGTTTAGCATTATGGGTTCCATGTATTTTATAACTAGTGTAGGGCATTATCATTGATCCATAACTTGCTATTAAAGCATTCACCTAATCCGAATTTTGGATTCCAAAGAGCATTTTTCATAAGTACTAATACCCATCTTTTATTTGGGTAAATGAAATTTCCAAGGAGAGACTAAATATTGTAAACTTTTTCCACTAAACACGCCTTTATAAAATGAATTTATCCAAATAAATTTTATTTAATACTAAAATTACCTAGAAACAGTTGTATGGGTAAATGCAATGAACCTGTGCAAATAAATATTGACCACATACGATATATTGTATTTAAATTTTACTTTTAAGGTTATGTTTGATTTGAAGGAAACAGTAGAGAAAGTAAGGGAAATGGTGCAGAGTAGTGTAAAGGAGTCGCAGAGACGATTTTTAGTAATAGGGTCGAAATCTTTCAACCTCGTATCCTCATTAGGATCTGAAGGAGAGCTGACAATTACAGAACGTAGTAGAGGAGCCTGGATGAGGATCTCCCTAAAGGAGAATGAGGTAAATTGGAATGTATTTCACTTACAGAAGATATAGAGGAGCGGAAGCAGTAGGAGATGCCATTAGAACCCAAAAGGCTTGCCAACAGAGGAAGGGTAACCCTATTCCAAGTAAAAGAAAACAAATGGGGAAGATTCATTAGACTAAGCCACTAGGAAGGAACAAATAAAACAAGAAGTATGTGCGTTCCAGAAGAGGCAAGCAAAAATGGTTGGTTAGCTTTTTTATAGAGCCTGAGATCGTTTCTTGAAAGCAAAACAATGCCAAGCCATGGAGTCTCATCACAGGGAAATTTTCCACCATTGGAGAAAAACAGTAGTAAAGTGGTAGTAGGAGGAGGTTCAACTTTTATCTCCATTGTCCATCAAAAGGGGCCTTTCGGAATTTGGAAGACAGCTTTTGTATGTACCAAGTCCAGAGATATAAGTTGGAAAGAAGGGGAGTTGGGATTGTCTGCAAACCTCCACTCTGTTGACTTATTGAAGTTATATCCATTAGACAGTAACAGAGCTGTGGACTAGCTTAGAATCTTTCTCCATTTACAACAAGGGGGTCTCGATCGCTTGTTGGTGGCGAACTTTAGATACAATTCCAGAGAAACTATGCTTTGACGGTTGGTTACTGATACACGGTCTCCCCTTTCATCTCTAGAAGGAAGAGGTTTTTTTCCCTGAAGCCTCTGTGGAGGCCTTGAGGAAGTCAATCCTAAAACAAGGGACTTGGTGGATTTGCGAAGTGCTAGGACAAAGGTCGAAGGAAGAGGGGTGCATGCAGTTCCACGTTCAGTACTAGTTCTTGACGAAGGGGTGTGGTTCCGTTGTACCATGGAAGTGGAGAAGATGAATGAGTCACCACAACACGAAGGAGCCGAGTTGACTCAATAACAAGCTACGGTTACACGTGGCGAGACTAAGGAGGCTGATGCAACATCTGCCCACAAAAAACTTGTGAGTGTGAGACAAGTTTTGAAATCCTCAAAAGGTAAGATGGTTGTAGAAGGAAAACTCAAGGAAAGTAATTTGGAGAAAGGAAAAAGTATTCAAAATTTAAATGCAAAATCAGTTGAAGCAAAACCAACTGAAACAAGGCTCGTTACAACTCCTAAACCGAGGGTCAACCAAATACCCAGTCTCTATATTTTCTCTTTCCCACGCCCAAGAATTTGGGTCTAGTTAAGATGAAATTGGCCCAGTTGTCTCTAGTAAACTCAGCCCCTGATAGCCTGCCCACCAGCCACTCCTCTTTTCGAAAACGGTGAGATTCCAATCACACCCCAATATGCAGATAGTTGCACAAGAGATATCAATCGGCCTCCAATGCCAAACAATAGTTCTTCGATGGAATCAGTGGAAGATCAGGAGGAAACCTCAGATTCATACCTAAGCTCTTACGAATTAGAGATTGAGATTAATGGTTGCGTGGTGGCTCTGGAAAGAGCTAAAAATCTGTTTGGGAGAGAACAATGGAGAAGTGTAGACATTCTACAACCCATACTTTTGACAGACCTTGAATATGGTCTTTCTGACTCTGGACACCTTGAAAAGGGAAGGAGTTCTGATCTCCTAGCAACTCCAAATTCTTATACCACAGGACAATCTCTGAACCCTTATCCATCTAGACCTCTCTGTTTTCATTCTTCCTCTCCCATTTCCCCTATTCCTGATAGTGTTTCGTGTGTTAATGGTGTCATAGGTCAAAGTGACCAACTATCCCATCCATCAGAAGGTTCTTACGATAGAGGGAACATCTCTGAGTCTTGTTGGAAGAACAAGCAGAGATGTTTCCATGCCACAAAGTAGTGGAATGAAAATAACGAGTAAAGAGGGATGTATGGCGGTGGCTCAGAAGCTTGGGATAACTTTTGCAGAAAGCAACAAAGAAACCAACAAGCCTCGTGGAGCGTCAGAGAAGGACAGAGAAAAGGCAGGGATAAAAAAGGAACAAATAGGGAGATAAAATGACTCCAATGGGGTTTAGTCAACCAAAGATCCTTCCATCTAAAGATCAATACTTGTGGAAGTCTTTCTAAAAAAAGGATGACTTAGAAAATATCGCTATATGTGTGCTTTCTATTTAAGGCTGATATAATATTAGGTGTATGCCTAAAAAGAATGATATGAGGGAAGGAGGATGGATAGAGGGTTAGTGGAAGGAGGCTTTGTGGAGAAAGCAAAATGGAGGTCAAAGATTTTCTCTTTGAAGAAATACAGATCAAAGGAAGAATGGGACTGAAAATAAGAGAACAGAAGAGGGCTACGGTTCTTGTGGAAGGCTCGGACATGATTGTCTGAGTGAAGGAATATGTCTTTGATGCAGCAACTAAAGAGAAACAGACAAAATGGAAAGAAAAGTTCAAATAATCAGGAGATATGTGATGAAAGGGGAATGCAAATGGTGCATTCATATCTCTCACTGAATATTTTTCTAAAGGAAGAATGGCAAAGGATGGATAAAGATAGCTGGAATACTAACAAAATTCCTAAATAGAAGGGAATAGAAAAAAAAAAGAACTATCGGAAAGTGATGAAAGGGAACTAAGACCAGAAACTAGAAGACAGATCATGTATAAGGAAGAGGTACCAGAAAATAAATTTTTAACCATGGCAAACAGTAGGAGGGATCCTTCCTGGATAGCAGATGGAACAGCAGGAAAATGGGAAAGAACACTAGTGGTTGAAGCTGGAGGATTGGTGGAAAGTTGCAGAACTACTGAAGCTCAAACTGGAGCTAAGAAGCACCTTCATCTTAACTCCGTTTGATTCTGCTAAGGCAGTATTGGACCCTCTCGAAAACCAGGTAAATGTTAGAGCATGCTGTATCCAATATGTTCTGGGGACCTTTTCAGTCTATAAATGGTCTTTTTCTTCAAACTCGAAAGTGTTCTTAATGGAAGATAATGTTACTGTCCGAGTGGTTGGGCTGCCATTCCATCTCTGGAATCAAGAAACTGCAAATTCAATTGCTTTGCTGTGTGGAGCTCGCCTTGATGGTGTCTTCTGGGGAGATCTACAAAGTGCAGCCATTCTACTGGGTGGAGTAAAACCAGAAGATATACCGAGGAAGGTGACTGTAATTGTGGATGAACTGTTCTTACCAGCTTGGTAAGTGTCCTCCATTGAAGCTAACCTTTGGAGGGAGGCAAGGCAGGAGGAAGACGAAAAGGTGGAGGAAATGGAGTTATGTAGCAGCTTGAAGTTGGTTGGAAAAAAGAGACAATGAAGTTTCACTGAAATGGAAACTCTACCTTTAGACAGTCCAAAAGATTTGGGTCAGGAGACTATTAGGAAACACAAGGTAGAGGTTTGACAACCAATAGAACCTTTGCTCAAGTAGCTGCTTGTGGCACCAAACAAAATATTTTGAATGATTTAAATGAAGGGCAGAGATATTGGTAGCATCAGAAATATGCACGGGAGTCCAACCAGTAGACCCATCTCTAAATTGTAATTTTGGGCCCAATAGGCCCGAAAAGTTAAGTGGGCTATGCTTAAAAGACCCAAGAGTGAGGGGGGCACGTGACAACTTAAAGGAGCACGTGACAAGGTTGGCTCCTCAGGTAGACAATAAAATCTGTCTACCATCGTCCTCCTCAAGCTCTTTCTCTTGTTCGAACAGTTCAGCGAAGGTCTCCAGCTCGTTATAGTGGAGACCCTCGAAGAAGATGCCGCATAAGGAACAAGATCGTCGTAACCTCAGGAGTATGAAAAACAATGGGGTTCTCGACTCTGATTCGAAAAGATTGACAGATGATGAAGAACTTTCTGATTCCGATTCAGATTTGGAAGAAACCATTAGCTTGGGAAGTATCGACCTCCAAAAGCCAAGAGATATACTAGAAGAGGGTAGCCTAAACACTGAACTGTTATTCCTAGAGGAGGAGATGGATTCGCAAGATTCTGGTAATATCAAAATGCAAAGAAGAGTGAGCCTTAGCAATGGAGAACAGATCTTTCCCAAACTGGGTTTGCTATACAAAAGACAGGTGGAGTTGGGAACACTGAAAGAGGTAAGGCAGAGTGCATCCCGACCAATAAATGAGTCCTTCCCATTTGTGCAGCCTAGTCAGGAATCAAGCTTGGAGCCTTACCTAAGGAGTCACGTAGAGGGAAAGAGAAGTGAAGTTTCTTTGACTATAAAGGGTGAGGAAGTATTGGTTGTACCTAGTCCGCTTCCACTGCTGAGTCCGGAAAAGGGGAAGGGCCTAGTCCTGACTCCAAGAATTGATACCCAGCAGCCGGTCCACATGCAACCATCTATGCTAATTCCAGGTAAGCCTGTCCATTTGGTTTTAGATACTAACTTGGGTTCTCTGC
>NW_010729202.1:191317-321874 GCF_000365185.1 Nelumbo nucifera
AGGGAGAACTGATTTCAATCGTTGGAATTTTGTTTTGCAAAATTTATATATAAGATATATAGATATATATATGGTTTCAAAATGTTTGCAAATGGTTTTAATTCCCGGGATCGATAGTAGCAGAGAGTGCAACACTGTTCATTGCAGCCGAGGGAGAGGTCCTCTCTTTTCGGGCAGTGTTTGATCATTATGGGTTATACTTGATGGGCTAATCTTGCATTTGCGCACAGTCCCTGGGTTTTTATAAGATGGCTTGTCCCAAGGACCACTTAGTGTAAGTGTTAGGCCGATAGAGTCCATGTGATGGGCTTAGGGGGTTCATTGGGCTCTCTAGTGAATTCGGTTAGGCCTTGTAACAAAGGCTAGGCCGAACCCATGTGGCTGATGTGGAGATCAATGTTTGGGTCCCATGCCATACAAAGAAGCCCAACTGGGCAGCAGTTTGGAAGCCTATTGTGCACTTAATACATTTTGGGCCTAAAGCCCATTTCGAATTGGGTTGATTTGATCAATCACTTAAAGAGGCGGATCTGAGATTAGGTTAAGCCAAAAAGGATTGGGTCTTCACCCCCATGCAGATCCCTAATGATCTTTTCGTGGAGGGAGGTGCAAGGGATACACAGTTGTTCCCCCTTCATAAGGAACCCTTCATAGATGTAAAAGTTTTCTGCTGGCTGTCTATTCACACATTTCTCACATACCTGTTGGAAGTCCTCATCCTGGGCATATAGGTCTTTTAAGCACTCAAAACCCACAATCTCAATACTGAGGGTCTTGATGTGGGCTACTTTTCTGCTAAGAGCATCGATCACTTTATTTTGTCGTCTAGCCTTATACACAATTTTATATGGGAATTTGTTTAGAAAAGCAGACCATCTAGCATGCAAATCACTTAATTGTTTTTGCCCACTGAGATATTTTAAGGCCTGGTGATCAGTGTAGAGAACAAATTCTTTTGCAATTAAATAGTGTTCCCATATGTTCAAGGCTCTAACCCGAGCATAAAATTCTGTCATAAGTAGACCACTTTCTCCTGGCTTCATATAATTTTTCACTAAAGAAAGCAGTGGGTCTCTTTTCTTGGGACAATACAACCCCTATGCCAACTCTTCTGGCATCACATTTAACTTCAAATAATTTATCAAAATTTGGCAAGGCAAGGACAAGAGCAGTGCATAATTTCTCTTTTATGAGAGCAAAACTTTGCTCTTGTTCTTCTCCCCATTGAAATTTTCCCCTTTTCAAACATTCAGTGATGGGAGCCCCAATACTGCTAAAATGTTTAATAAATCGCCTGTAGAAAGTTGCCAACCCATGGAAGCGTCTCACATCTGTGACATTTGATGGAGTCGGCCACTCCCTAATGGCTACCGTCTTGGTTGGCCATTTAACTAGGCGAATTCCCTGCTCTGATACCACCTGACACAGCGTGGAAGCAATGAAAACCGGGCTGGCTTTGCAAGCACCGGGCGATTGCTAGCTTCTAGCGAAGAAAACCGAATTCTCTAGAGGAGAGAGAAAAGGTGGCGAAAATTGAAATCTAAATTGATGAATAATTCTGAAGTGTCTTTTAACTGGAAAATAACAGTATTTATAATACATCTGGAAATTGTAAAAGAATTAGGAAAGAACAACTAGGATAGATCCAAACATCTAATCTGATAGGATTGAACTCTTCTTGGTTTGATCTCCATCGTCTGATCTCCCTTGATGCATGAATCTTGGGAACATTGGATTATCTTGAATTCTTGGAAATCTTGATGGGTCTTGGATTCTTGGATTCTTGATGAGTCTTGAACTCTTGAATTCTTGGTGAGTCTTGAATTCATGAATGATTTACCTTTTCTTGAATTATCTTCTTGAATGATCCTATCCTTTATCCTTATCCTATGGGCTACCACCCCCATGGTGAGATGGGCCTTGGGATGGGCCTCCATCAGTTTGGCACACTAGAAGAGCTAAGGTCATGTGGAAATGTGTCAGGGCAGCCACTCTGTGGACTCTTTGGGAGGAAATGAATGCAAGAATTTTCTTAGAGAAGGAAAGAGGGTTAGATGAAATGAAGGATTGTATCCTAACAAGAGCAATCCATTGGCTTAAAACTGTGGGCATCTTTGATGACTTGTGGAGGACTTGGCTAGTAATAGCTAACACTTCAACAAAGAAGGATAGTATTCTGTCAGAATGGATTCCACCTTTGGAAGGTGTCATCAAGCTGAACTTTGATGGAAGCAGCCAAGGCAACCCCGGGCCTTCAGGTATAGGGGGTATCCTGAGAAATAAGGATGGCAACATAATTTCCCTCTTCTCAGGACCGGTGGGAGTGGGGGATTCCACAAAGGCAGAAATCCTTGCTGCAGTACAAGGAATTCAGATCGCCAACCAGCTTGGGGTGGAGCATCTCCTACTTGAAGGGGACTCTCCGGTGGTAACAAGGTGGCTCCTAAACTGGGATACCACCATTTGGGGCTACAAAGATCTCATAAAAAAAGTACAGTAGTTAACCAACAATATGAGAGTTGAGGTAAAATGGGTTGGTAGGTCTACTAAATCTTTGGCTGATGCTTTAGCCAAACAGGGGGTTTATAGGGAAGATCTTTTTTGTGCTTCTATGTAAGTTGTTATTAAGTTGGAAATTTGTACTTAACTAGCCCGGAGAGGTTGCAACTCGTGCCTTTCCTTGGGGACTTTGTACTATTGTCTATTGCTGATTAATAAAATTATTTCAATTAAAAAAAAAGATAAAAGGACCAGTAAGGGCAAAGACTATTTTAGAATCTCAAAGATCTTATGTTGGAATGTGAGGGTTGGGGGGAAATTAAAGAGGTTTCTTGTAAAAGATACCTTAAGAAGGGAGAACCATGATATGGTGTTAATTCCGGAATCAAAGAAGAGGTGGATAGGAAATTGATTAAAGCAATCTGGGGAATACAAGGCAAAAAGTGGGTAGCCCTTTCAACAATTGGAACAACAGGTAGAATTATCATTATCTAGAAAGAAGAAGTGGTTTCTGGTGTGGAAGTAGTTAAAGGTGACTTATCCATTTCTGGTGTGGAACAACAGATGTATGTGATGGGTTCAGCTAGATTCTTATAGGAGTTTATGGTTCCAACTATCCTACAGAAAGGAAGAGATTCTTGGAAGAGTTGGACTCTCTTCATGAAGTTGCAGATATCCCTTGGTGTATTGGTGGTGATTTCAGTGTCACAAGATTTTGCAACAAGAATTCTAATTGTAGGAAACTAACTACGAGTATGGAGGATTCCTCGAAATTCATAGCAAGACATAATCTTCGAGATTACCCTATGCATAATGGGACCTACACCTGGTCTAACATGCAGGAAATACAATCAGTTGTTTGTTACAAAAATTTCTAACAACGGTTGATTAGGAAGATCACTTTGCAAATCTCTTCCAAAAACTCAGTCCTAAATGTATTTTGAATCATTGGCTTATCAGTCTTCAAATTGAAAGTTCGAGGAAAAGGAAGAACCCATTTTGAATTGAGAAGGTATGAACAACTCATAAAGACTTTCAACAAAAAGTGGCAGATTGGTGGGGGGGGGGGGGAATGTAGAGTGTAAGGGTGGGATGGTTTTTGTTTCCAACAAAAGCTGAAACACTTGTAGAAAATTTAAAAAATGTGGAGTAGGGAGGAATTCAAGGCTTTTGGAAGTCTTTAATTTCCAAGAACAATAAGGAAGATTGAGAAGGGAAGAGATCAAGAAAGAATGGGAGAAGGTGGTAAAATGGGAAGAGGTCTTCTAGAGACAATGATCCAGAGTGAGATGATTGAAAGAAAGTAATACACAAGGTTTTTCCATAACTACACCTCTGGGAGGCGAAGAAAAAAACCATATTTTCAAGCTGAAGGTGGGTTAGAATATAGTATAAGAAGAAAAAGGATATAGTAGACGCACTTATAAATTATTTTGAAGAAGTGTGTTCTAATTTAGGAAGTAGAAGAACTATTTTGAACAACTGGACTAGCCCTATCCTATTAGAAGATAAGCATATCTAGCAAGAGAAGGAATTTGATGACAAGAAATTAAAGATAGTGCCCTAGGCCGGGATTGGTTCCCCTTCTTGTTTTACCAATTGTGAACATCCCATTGAAATTGGGTTTCACTCCCTGTCTGAAATGTAAAGAGCCGCCACTCATCTAGAATAGAAACATGGGAGTGATGGGCCTCTCATGTTCAAGGAACAAGACATGACTCATACATACCATTCCCATGATTTAGTAAAGAAAGAATAAGAACTAAGGGAAACAAAGCCTACCAGATTTGTAACAACCTTACCCATTAAAGAGGAGTGTCATGGCAACATGTTTCCCAAGTGATTCAACCCTCTCATTCTCTTTTTGGGTGAGGAAAACCCTTAAAGGAGGAAAGGATTAGGCAACTACATGCATCCTCCTTTTTTATCCAAGGTTCCTCTAATTCCTACTAGGCTAATGAGAGAAATCAAAACACAAGGGAAATCAATCCCCTATGAACCACCTCACTTAGGGCTTACTAAATGCAATCTACATTTAGGATTTAAACCAAAAAAAAAAGAAAAAAACAAGGAGACAAAAATATCCAATAAAAAAGATAGAAAACTAGATTGAATTAAAGTTTAACATAAGCTAAAACTCCATTACACATGTATTCTAACGTTCAAAAAAAAAAAAAAACCTAACACGCATATTCACTTAATTTGCCAAATCTGAATTGGAACACTAAAAAAAGGAAGGATTTTAGCACTAGTATTGGTTCGAGTTAAATTAAAGAAGTGCAGACAAGATAGTGAATATTCATTCCAATCCATAAAGAAAATAACTCTAGTGCTCCCTACACCTAAACATTATGAAATCAAATTTAAAAAAAAAACACAACCACCTTTAGAAAAGGGGTGAGGTGAATAACTCACCTCTTTGTGGCCTTTGATCAAGTTCCTTGTAGAATGGAGGATAATGAAATATTGACCTTGGGTTTGGACAAATGCAATGGTTGAATCTCCTTCCTTTTTTTGTTATTAGGATTAGCTTGACCCTAAGAGTTTTGGGTTGAATGTCTTCCTTAATGTTCTTTCCTCCACCTTGCCTTTTTCACATGACCAAATGGGGAGTTTTTCCGAGGTTTAGGCTAAGAGAAGGGAATATGGTTGGAAGGAAGAAAAAGGATTCGGTTTTGGGATTAACAGAACTAGGGTTTTGATGAGGGTGATGGGTAAATGAGTGGATTTCGATTGGGGAAGTAGAAGGTGATGAAGGGTGGAAGAGTATGGGATTTTTGGTTTAGGTGTAGGGGTGAGAGAGCTAGAGAGAGATTTTGGAGAGAAAGAGTGAGAGGGATTTCGGTGAAAAAGAGAAAGAGAGAGAGTTGGAGGGGTTGGGGTTTCTTTACCTGGCCGAATGGGGTAGGAAGGGCTTTCCTTTACCTTCTATCTTGGAACAAATGGGAGAGATTTTCTTCTTCTTCCTTGAGGCGAGTAGACCTTTTCCTTCTCTTCTTCTTCTTCCTTATTATTTTCTTGCTGAATGGAAATTTTTTGCTATTTTTCTTTCTTTTTTGGTTAAGAGAAGATGATGGAAGGAGAGAGAGAGAGAGAGGACAGAGAAGATGATGTTTCGGTGGTTATGAAGGAGAACAGATGAGTGAGAGGGGGAGAAGAGAGTTGTGACTTGTGACAATGGGGTTACATCCGAAGAGAGGGAGTGTCCGGTGGTAAGGGAAGGAGGTGGAGAAGAGAGGAGAAAGAAGACGAGAGGGAGAGTTCGGTGGTCTCTTTTAGAGAGTAAGAAGAGAGGAAGAAGGGGGAGTTCGGTCTTTTGTCTATGTTTTTTCTTCTTTTTTTTATAATTTTTTATTGTTAAACCAAATGGGATAGGGCCGGTTTGGTTTGGTTCAGTTGGGATGGTTTAGTCTCATTAGAACTAAATTAGGTTTAGTTTGATTAGGCTTGGATTGAAAAGGGGAGGGTTAGTTAGGGTTTTGTTAGGGTTTCTCTTAGGATATCTTTAAGGTTTAGAACGGATGGAGGGTTGAGATATTTTGATGCTTATTTAAGGGTGGAAAGGTTCCTAGAGTTTCCTCATTTTTTCCTCTTTCCTTTTTCCTTTTTTCCTCATTGGCTCCTCCTCCTAAACCAAATTTAAATAGTTAGGGGACAGCTCCCCTTGATTTTCTCTCCCTTGTCTCCTTTCCTTTAATGTCTAGAAGAGGGGATTTCTTTTTGAGAGGGAATGGAGAGAAGGGGTGGCTAAGGTTTTAGAAATTAGGGTTTGGGGAGTGCTAAATGATGGTTAAGCCGATCCTAGGGTGGAGAAGCAAGGGTGATTTAGATCTATGGATGAGATTGCATCCAGGGTAGATAGGGGGTTCTTGGTGATTTTCAGAAATGTGTTGGGACTTGAATGAAAAAAAAAACAGAAGGGGGTATTTTTGTAATGAGAGGGCAAGTCCAAGGGGTGTAATGTGTAGGATTCAAGGGCTGAGGTTAAAATTCATGATGTTAGGGTTCGTCTCAAACAACGAGATCACCCGAATTTGAATCTTCATACATGGAGGGGTAAAATGGGGAATTTTGTAACGAAATTTTCCAAGGGGGTTCTAAGGTGTCCAAAAAGGAGAATGTTGGGGTTTGAAGGCTTCGAGGAGTGTGTCAAAGTGAGAAATCATGATTTGGAGTATGTTAAGCAACAGGGGCCATCAAATCAGGGTTTTTCTTTATGGAAGGTTAAAATGGTCATTTTGGGTCTAAAAATGGATGAGGGTTTATCCAGGTGTTTAGGAAGGTGATGGCGTGTGGTGTAGGTGTATCAGAGGGTGTACCGCAATGTAGATCTTGAAATAAGGGAGTAGTAGCCAATGAGAGCTCTCGGGTTGAAATCTTTATAAATGAGGAGTAAAATGATCATTTTAGGGTATAAAATTTGTTGGATTGTCAATCAAGGGGCTTTGATGGGGTTTAAAGGTGTCGTATGTTGCATGACAATGGATATTTTGAAATTAGAGAGTATCAGGCAACGAGGATGGTCCACGTGGAATCTTTTTAAGCAAAGGGTAAAATGGTCATTTTAAGGTCTAAAATGTAACAATTTGTCAATCAATCAAGAGGTTTTGATAGGGTTTGGAGGTGCCACATGATGTGTGGTGACAGATAACTTGAATATGGAATGTATCGGGCGATAGTGATAGTCCATTTAGAATCTTTTTAAACGAAGGGTAAAATGTCCATTTTAAGGTATGAAATGTGATAGATCATTCAGGAGGTTTTGATGGGGTTTGGGAGTGTTGGATGATGCGTGGTGACGGACAAATTGAATATGAGCATATCGGGCAACGAGGATGGTCCATGTGGAATCTTTTTAAGCGAAGGGTAAAATAGTCATTTTAAAATCTGAAATTTGACAGATGGTCGATCAGATGGTTGATGAGGGTTTTGGTATAGTTTGAAGGTCTCGATTAGTGTGTTGTGATGGAAATCCTAGATTCGAAGCGTAACGACTAATAAGAATCATTGATTTGGAATATTTTTTGAATGAAGGACAAAATGGTCATTTTAAGGTATGAAATTTGGTGGATTGTTGATCGGGGGTTTGATGGAGGTTTTAGGAAGATTTGTGTGTCTCGAGGGAGTTGTTGTGATGAAGATCTAAAATTTTAAGAGTGACAGCCAATGAGGATCGTCGGTTTAGAATCTTTTGGAATGAAGGGCAAAATGGACATTTTGAGGTCTGAAGTTGAACAAATGGTTGGTTGGGAAGCTGATGGAGGTTTTGGTAGGTTTTGGGGGTCTTAGATGATGTGCCTAGATGGAGATCTTAGATTTGGAGAGTGGCGGCCAATAAGGATTGTCGATTTGGAATCTTTTTGGATGACGGGAAAAACGATCATTTTAGGCCTGAAATTTGGTGAACAGTCGATCAGGAGTCTAATGGAGGTTTTAGGAAGATTTGAGTGTCTTGGGGGAGCTGTCGTGATGGAGATCTAAGATTTTGATGGTAGCGACTGATAAGAATAGTCAATTTGGAATCTTTTTGGATGAGGGGTAAAATGGTCATTTTTGGGTATGAAATCTGGTGGGTGGTTGATCAGGGGTCTGATGAAGGTTTTGGGAAGATCTGAGCATCTTGGGGGAGCTGTCGTTATGGAGATACAAGATTTTGATAATGGCAACTGATAAGAATAGTCGGTTTGGAATCTTTTTGAATGAGGACTAAAATTGTCATTTTTTGGGTCTGAAATCTGGTGGATGGTTGATCAGGGGTCTGATGGAGGTTTTAGGAAGACTTGAGTATCTTGGGGGAGTTGTTGTGTGGATATCTAAGATTTTGAGAACAACAAGCAATGAGAATGGTCGATTTGGAATCTTTGCATATGAAGGGCAAAATGGGGACTATTGGATTTGAAATTTGGGCGATGGGTATCCTGTGGTCCTTGGAGTCTAATGGAAGTGTGCCAATGCTTTAGTGGTGTGGGAATTGTGAGGATCTAAGTTATGAGTATTTTGGATGAATGGAGGGGGGATTGAAATTGAATCTTGCGTTGATGGATGTGTATTTGAATTATGAAGTTCTTGTGAGGATTTGATCGTATTGGGGGCATGTGGATCGTAGGTTTTAGGCTCGAGAATTATTATAATGTCAGGTTTATCAAAATGTAATATTTAATGGATAAATGACGAAATTAATGGATTTAAGGTTGAAATTTGGTGTGATTTGATAATAAACGACTTTGTTTCATGTGATGGAGTCTGATTGGGTAACAGGTGTGGTGGTGTGGCACATTCGGGACCATCGAAAGGGAATCTTATGGATTTGACGGTGGACTTGAGGCTATCTGAGTTGAAATTTAGTTTCCTAGGGTTTTGGCATATTCTAAAGATGTGGGTAGGGTCTGATTGGGCATTTGGAGTGTGAAAAGTGGGTTAGAGAGGGAATCAAGCAAAAAATTGGGTGCTAACACCAATTATGATGGGACATAGTAAAAAAGGATGTAATGGAAATATTCAAAAATTTCTACAATTCGGCTATAGTTAATAAAGGAACCAACTTGACATTCATTGCCTTAATTTTTAAGAAAATAGGCACTCTTGAAGCAAAGGAGTTCAGGCCAATATGTTTAATTGGAAGTTTGTACAAAATCTTAACAAAAGTTTTGACGACTAGATTGAATGTGGTTTACAATTGTGAAAGGGAGATAAATTATTGACAGCATATTAATTGCTAATGAATGTACGGAGGATACAAAACAAAAAGGCAAATCTGCAATAATAGTAAAGCTTGACTTGGAGAAGGCTTACGACAAATTAAATTGGGATTGTCTTTTAGAAATTTTGCAATGGAGAGGCTTTGGTAAAAGTTGGTTGAGTTGGATCAAAGGTTGCATGAGTTTTGCTTGATTCTCTCTTTTGATAAATTGTGAATGAAAAAACTACTTTAAAAGGCCAGTAGAGGTTTAAGGCAAGGATGTCCTCTCTCCCCCTTGCATTTCACCCTTGTAGATGATATCTTCAGCTTCTTACTTACGAAGGCAAAGGACAATCATTGATAAAAGGTTTCAGAGTAGTGAGAGAAGAGACTCAAATTTCTCATCCGTTGTTCAGATGATATCATTCTTTTCTTGGAAGTAGATGATTACAACATACATAGCTTAAAGTGGGTACTTAAATGCTTTGAAGAGGTGACAGGGCTATAGGTAAATCTTGCAAAAAGCAGTTTGGTAGGTTTGAATATAAATGAAGAAAACTTGGAAAGCTTCAAGGAAGTGCTAGGTTGTAAATTGGAAAACTCTCAATCTCATATCTTGGGATGCCTATGGGGGAAAACCCAAGAAGCTAAGTATTTTGGGACCTAGTGATTGAGAAGTGTGAAAAAAGACTAGCTACTTGGAAAAAATGTCATCTCTCAGAAGGGGGCAGGATCACTTTAATAAAAACATCTATGACAGTCTGACTAATTTGCCAACTTACTTTCTTTCTGTTTTCCGAATCCTAATTAAAATAAAAAATAAGATAGAGAAACTCTAGTGAGATTTCTTATGGGATGGTGGAAATGAGAAGCCTTGCCACTTAGTAAGATGAAATTAGGTTTGTAAACCTAAGGAAAAGGGAGGATTAAGTCGGGAACCACCTAGATTTCCATTATTAGCAGTAAATATGGGAGAACCTTAGATGGATGGGATATCAAAGTCAACTTGAACCGAGTGACAACAAACAACCCCTGGAAAGGTATTTTTTTCAACCTTTGATTTATTTGTTCCTTTTATCAAATATAAAGTGGAAATGGAAATATGACTAAATTTTGGAGTGATCTATGATGGGAAGATAGAACACTAGATAGTGCCTTCCCTTTATATTTTCAACCCTTCTCGATCCAAAGAAGCCATAATTTCCTCTTGCCTTACCCCTTCTTCCTTCGGTTTTAACTGGAACCCAAACCTAAGAAGACCCCCTAAGAGAAGTAGAAATAGCTGAGCTCGGAAACTTGTTACATCACCTTAGAGAAGTCTATCTTTCAACAACTACCCCTGACCAAAGAATTTGGTCCCTTAAGCTTGCTCGGAAGTTCACCACAAATTCCTTTTTCAAGGCTTTAGTGTCAAATGATCATGACTCCAAATTTCCCTACAAGAATCTGCGGTGCTCCTAAGTCCCCTCAAAGGTTTTGTGCTTTGTGTAGGGGTCTTGCCTAAAGAAAATAAACACTTGTGACACTTTAGAGAAAGAATTCAATGGCAAGTGGTTCATTCCCCACATGCGTGCCCTTTGTGCCCAAGTGATGGAGAATCAACAGAACACTTTGTTTTACATTGTATTGTAATTAGAAAGATTTGGTACCATTTCCTAAGAATGGTCGAAATCAAATGGGTGTTTCCTAAACAAGTAGTGGATGTAATATGGCAATGGAAAGGTACAGGTCTAGGCACAAGAGGAAAACTGTATTGGAAATTGGTAGTTCAAGCTATTATGTGGGGTGTTTGGGAAGAAAGAAACAATAGGGTATTTGAGAATAAAGCCAAAAGTGTAGAAGACATGATCTCCTCTATTACTTTTCGTTGCAATTTGTGGGCTCTAAATTCTAGAGGATTCTACTTGACTATCTTTGAACGATCAACAAAACCTAAAGGAAATCCTTTTGTCATCCCCAAGACAAGATGCTCCTATACATTGCTATAGAAGGGAAGCAAGGATGAAAAGATTATGTATTGATGGAAGTGCTCAAGGTTCTTCATGTATAGTAGGGGTTGGAAGTATAATTTAGGACAGGGATGGGAACTTATGTTAGGCTTTTAGTGGTCCGATTGGTCCTGCTAACTCTACAAAGGTAGAAATAGTAGCAGCCCTCGCAAGTCTTCGTTGTGCCAAAATGCATGGAATTTCCTCCCTACTTATTAAAGGTGATTCAACAAATACAATAAGATGGCTAAAAGAAAAAGACAGTGGACCATGGAATTTGGCTCATCTTTTGGCAAAAGCTAGAGATATTTTGAACTCAATGCAGGTTAAATTGAACTGGATTAATCTAGGGAACTGAACACTATAGTAGATGGTTTAGCTAAATCTGGTGCTCATAGAGATTGCTTATTTTGTGATAGTGCTCTTCCTTTGTAATCCTTTCTTTTCTCTCTCTCTGGAGTACATCTTCTCATGTACCTCCCTTTTTTTTCAATTAAATCTTAATTACTTTTTGCTAAAAAAAATTGCAGATTAGTACCTTGTACTTTGGGCCTAGTCTTAGTTACTTTAAAATGTACCAATTTAGCACCTAAACTTCCAAAATGTGCCAATTTAGTGCCTACTTTTAGCAGTCTATTAGTTATATTTATCACATGATGACACGTGCAACTTAAAACTTTTGAAAATATCAAAATTACCCTTAGAAATTGTAAATCATCATCTTTTTCCTCAAGAATCAAGATCAAACCAAAGCAATAGATCAATTTTTAACAAATTGCTTTTCTTTGTTGGCTTCTAAGAGATTTGGGTATTTGGATAGTTGATAAGGAAAATTAGATGACAACATTTTTGTCCCTTCACGTGCCACTTAACAGTGATTAACGGTTTTGTACTAAATTGGTACTTTTTGGATGTTTAGGTACCGGATTGACACATTTTGAAGTTCGGGGACCAAAGTGAGACTAGGCCCAAAGTACAGGGTACAAATCTACAAATTTCCTTACTTTTATGACCTGCTCGAAACCCTATATTTTTATATATCATTAAATAAGAAATTACTTAAGGTTGTTAGAGTGTAAATACATATACATTGTGCATTTCGGTCCATGCAAATGCAAAGTTAGATTAGTTTTACATTGACAAATTTACTTTCCTACCATACAACTTGTAGTTTTAATGGATGCAGACGTGAATCCCGATAAAGTAATATACCTTTTTTAACAAAAGCCCACTTTGAATGCAAATTTACTTCTTTTTTTTTCGATGCAAAACTAGATCTCATTTTCGATGTAAACATGCCTTAGAAATTGTGTTTTCTACCATTGTCAATGCATAAATGCATTCTTGCCAAACACTAGCAAAACTAAACCAAAGTGCATATTTACAGTGAATTGACATTTATACTCTATTTGCATTGTTTCCAAACACAATCTAATTGTTTTTTGTATTATTTTTTGTGCCTTTTAAAGAAAGTAAAATCAAGATTAAGTGATATCTAATGTTGGTTAATGGCAAATATTTTATATTTCACCTTATGAAAACTCTAATGCATGACTTACATGGCATAAATCTATTCATCTACTTATAGATTTCACCTTGAGGAATCATATTTTTATTTTAATTTGGTATCTCCTAGATGTGTGGGATCAAACCATTGCTCTAGGAAACCATTTTGATGGTCTTGATTTTTGGGCTGGTGTAGGGGGAGTTAGGATAATGTGAATGTTTTTGTTTTCACATGTTTTCAAAATTGTCGCATTAACAAAAAAATAAAAATATATTCTCTAACCTTAATTTTGTTTTGATAAGTGAAAATAATATAATCATTTCCAAAAATCAATCATGTTTTTGAAATCAAAATTATGTTTTTTAAACAAAGACAAATTTTCTATTCAAAAATATAAACAAAAAACACATATACAATTAAGATCATGTTTTTATGTTTTTGTTTTACAAACCAATTGTTTCCAAACCATCAAGATTTAGTTTTGGAATTGACAACAAGATAAACAATTCACATTGAAGAACACCACCTTAGTAATATTATTTGGATGGTTTGTATTGATTGAAATCTTGGAATACCTTGGATGGTTAAGATTAATCCATTGATCTCAGAAGACCATTTGTCTCTTCATCAAGCTCTCTCTCTCTCTCTCTCTCTCTCTCTCTCTCTCTCTCTCTCTCTCTCTCTCTCAGGAGACCATTGCTAGTCTAAAATGTTGGTATCTTATAGGACATTACAAGAAACATAAGATACCCTAATCTAATATCTCATGGCATTTTGAGATACAAACATTCAAATGGTTAAAAACCCATATTTTATGCATCTATACCTGCCCGTGGATTGACATTAATTCCGAGTTAATACCTACTCAAAATGTACTTTGAGCTTACAATTTCTTGACCCAATGAAGGGATAATTGGGCTTTCGAGTGGCAGTTTTCGACCCAGCCCATTTAATACACCCACCCCATCCATCCAAATCCAACCATTTAAATGGGCGGGTCGAATATGGGTCAATATAAAGGGTGAGGATGGGATGTTTGGTTGGGTTGAGGGTTTGAAAGCCATTTTACCCTACAGCTCTCTCCAGTCTTCACATCCGGCTCCGTCTCTCTGCTGTTTGCAGAGAAGAATACAGAGCTTCAAGTGTGCTCAAAAAGTCCTAACGTACACCATTGATAATCCTTTCCAAGGTTGTATTTGTTTCAATAGAAAGTAGTTAGGAAAACCGCTGATGAATTTATTCAATGTCAAAAGGCAAGGAAATTTTCAAAAAAAAAATAGCTATTCCCTCTCACAGACAAAATGTGTGTGTGAAAATTTTACAAAGAGAAATTTATACAAAATAAGTGGTTGTATTTATTGAGCTCTAAAACGAAAGCCACACACACATAATGATTGAAAATATTTTAATCTCTTACCCTTACTCTTAGAAAAATTTGAAAGCAATAAAGAGAAATGTTCTTTTTCTCTTAAAGTACTAGTGAATAGATCTCCAAGGGAGAAGTTCTACCCAACAAGGGGTATAAGGCAGGGAGACCCTCTATCTCCCTACATTTTTGTCCTATGTAATGAAGCTCTAACAAGTTTGACCCAGGAATTAAAGTGAATAAAAATGCCCAAAATATTCCCATTTTACAGTTTGTGGACGACTACATGATTTTTTTCTAAAGCATCAATTGATGACATACAAAAAATTAAAAATATCCTCCAAAATTATGCTAGGGCTTTTTGGAAAATCCCAAATTTCCATAAATTGGCCATATTCTTTTCAAAAAATATTCATAAGAAAATAATAAAAATCATATCCAAAATATTAAAATTTTCGAAGCAAGAAATAGAGGGAAAGTATCTAGGTGCCCCCATGATAACTGGGAGAGTGACAAAGACAACTGTTAATGAATGCACTCAAACTATAAAAAATAAATTAGAAGGCTGGAGAGGTAGAACCCTATCATTAAGAAGAAGAGTAACCTTGTTTCGAGCGATAATCAGAAGCATGGTTTAATTTCAAATGAGATTATTCCAATTTCCCAAGAACACCCTTATTGACTTAGATAAGCTCCAACGTCGTTTTTTTTTTCTTTGGGTAAGAATCAAGGAGAAACCCCCCTCTGCTTAAAGAAATGGGGCAAGGTAACTATGTCAAAGAAAAATGGGGGTTTGGGTATAATAAAGATGGAATATATTAATAGAGCAAACCTTATGAAAATGGGACAGATAATCATTAAAAATGAGAATAGTCTTTGGGTTGATCTAATAAAAAAGAAATGTCTCAAGGGTATTGAGTTATTCTAAGCCTCCACACCAAAAAAGAGGGGAATTTTGAACCAGGTGGACCATCTAAAGAGAGGCACTGCGTGGAAAATAGGTAATGGGAAGACCTATAGAATCTGGAAAGATAATTGGCTTAGTAGTATTCCTCTTCGCCCCTAAACCAGATGTCAAAATGAAGAAATAAGTGAAAATAATTAAACAATGAGCAAGATCATTAATCCATCTATTAGATCATGGGATATGCACAAAATAAGACACCTTGTCTTTGATGAAACTACTCGAGAAATAGAAGCTAAGATACTCCTTTAGAGGAGAAAGAGGATGAAATGGTATAGGGCTTCAGTCCATATGGAAGCCTCTTAGTCAAGTAAGTCTTTGACTATCTTAATGGGGAGGTTGAAATGAACGATCAAAATTAAGAAACTTCTTAAGAACATTAATAAATTGATTCCCCCCCCCCCTCCCTTCAAAGAGAAATTAAAATTTTCTTATGGCTGGTTTTATGAAACAAATTACCTACTAGGGAGAGGCTTAATAAAAGAGGTCCCCCCAAATTGACTAAGAATGCCCACTAGGGAGAGACTTAAGAAAAGGGATATCTGTGAACATCCAAATTGAAATTGGGGTTCACTCCATGGCTGAAATGGTATGGAGTCGCCACCCATCGGTAAAAGGAACATGGGAGTGATGGGACTCCTAAGTTCAATAAACAAAACAAGACTCTCATGTGATCCCAAAAGAGGCTATTCTAAGTACTTTACAGGGGAAAGAGGGAAAGTGTTAGGCACCCCTCTCTCATACTCAACATGTAGTACTATTCCCCTAATTTGGTAAAGAAAGAATAAGAATAAAAGAAAACAAAAATCTACAAGATTTCGAGCAACTTTAACCATCAAAAAGGATTGTCATGGTGAGCTTGTTTCCTAAGTGATTCAACCCTCTCATTCTCTTTTTGAGTGAGGGAAACCCATAAAGGAGAAAAGGATTAGGAAACTACATGCATATTCCTTCTTTATCGAAGGTTCCCCTCATTCCTACTAGGCTAATGAGAAAAAAAATCAAAGCACAAGGGAATCAGTCCCCTATGAACCACCTTACTTAGGGCTCACTAAGCACAATCTACACTTACAATTTAGAGCAAAAAAAAAAATGGAGACAAAACATACCGATAAACAAGATAGAAAAAGTAACTTGAACTAGAGTTTAACATAGAGCCGAAATACTATTAAGCATGTATTCTAACATTCAAATAAAAAAGGATTTAATATATATATTCATTTAACTAGACAAATCTGAATTTAGATACAATGAGAGAAGAAATTTCAGCAATGATATATATTCTAATTATGTTAAATAACTAATAAATGACGTAGAATGTTATTCAAATCAGTCAACAAAGTGTTTTAATAATTTCTACTCCAAGTCACCAAGAAATTAACTAAAAAATAACAAACATCATCCAATAAAAAAAATCAATGCTGAAATGAAATTAAAAAAAAAAAACACCTAGAGTATTAAGAAGATTCAAGAAAACAAAAAAAAAATACTAAAATAAAACAAAAATAAAAAATAAAAAAGGATGAGGTGAGGGGATCACCTCTTTGTGGCCTTTTGACATACACTACAAGATAAGTGATTGAAATTGTTGACATCTCTTTTTGAGGTTGAGCTTTACTTGAATCAAATGGGTAGAGGGGATACTTCCCTAAGGTTGCTTTGAGATTTTTCTTTTTTTTTTTTTCTTGGATTGAATGATGATGGGGGATAGGTTCAGCTGGACTCTTGGAAGGGAGAAGGTTCAAGGAAGAAAAATGGTTCTGTTTTGGGGTTAATAGAATTAGGGTTTTGATGGAGCTAGGTTTCGGTTTGGGGTTAAGAAGTATGAAGAAGAGGGTGATGGGTGAGTGAGTGGATTTTAGTTGGGGAAATAGAAGGGTAAAGAGGGATATCAGAGAGAGAAAGAGAGGGACTTGGGTGAGAGAGAGATAGAGGGAAATGGATTCTTTACCTTAGCTGAAAATAGTGAATGGACATGCTCCTTTCCTTTTCCTCTTTCTTCTTCTTTGCCAGAAGAATGGAGATCCCTTTCTATTTTTCTTTTTCCTTTCTTTCTTTTGTTTTGGTTGGGGCATGGAGATTTGATGGTGGCATTTCAGTTGGGGTTTAGGTGAAAGGAGAGGTGGAAGAAGACGATGAGAGGGAGAGTTCGGTGGTGCTGTGTTGGTAGAGGTTGATAGAGATGGAGATGGGTAGGTYCAGTGGTGGAGGAAGAAGGCGGAGAGGAGAGGAGGAAGGTAGAGTTCAGTGGTGAGAGCTTGAGGGAGTGAGGGAGGGAGGAGGAAAGTCTGAGAAAGAATCCCCAAGAAGATCTCCTTCTCTTGGCTGGTTTGGTTTTTTAGTATAGGTTTTTTCTTTTTTTTTTATTGTTAAGTCGAATGGAATAGGGTTGGTTTGGTTAGGTTCAGTTGGGATGGTTTAGTCTAATTAGAACTAAATTAGTTCTAGTCTGATTAGGCTTTAACTGAAAAGGAAAGGGTTAGTTAAGGTTTCTCTTAGGATTTCTTTAAGGCTTGGAAAGGATGGAGGGTTGAGATGTTTTGATGCTAATCTAAGGGTGGAAAGGTTCCTAAAGTTTCCTCTTTTTTTCCTTTTTTTTCTTTTTCCCTTTTTTCTCATTGGCTCCTCCTCCTAAACCGAATTTAATAGGTTAAGGGACAACTCCCCTTCATTTTCTCTCCCTTGTCTCCTTTCCTTTAATGCCTACAAGGAGGGGGGTTTTAAATTTAAAATTTGAATTTGAGGGGTTCACATCCACCCCCCACCCAGCTTTGCCCCCCCAAAACATCTCACGGGTTGTGAGCGCTGCGTGTCCTCTCACACGCGGATTAGAGGGACTCATGTGTGCCCTCCCACACATCTCACGGGACAACCGTTAGCTCCCTCTCGCCCAAAAGGTCATCTTTCACACCTCTCTTTCGAATTTCAGCTCACTTCAACCCTCGACCTTCTGCTCTCAGAACTGAAACCTGGCGGAGATTGCCCCCCCTTTGAGTTCAGCCGGTCGATGTCGACGATCATTTTTTTTTCTCATTTCTCTGGAGTGGGAGTCCCTTTCCAGTTCCCTTGGTCAACGCCGGCAAGTTAGAACTGTTGCAACATCTGCAACTCTGTGCCTCTTCCATTGACCAACAACTCACTTCACAAGAGAAAAATTGTTATGCTTTTAATGACAATTTAAGATTTTGATGGAATCACCCAATTTTATTTAATAAAAAAAATTGCATCAAATTGTACAATTTGATGTTTTCTTTTCCCGAGTAATCTTTGTGGGTTTTTCCAAATCACTCAGCATGTAAATTTTTACTTCTCTTGTTCTTAGGTTGTCATGAAGGATTCTTGTTTCCTCTGCCTCTATGCTCTGTCTCTTTGTCATCGGTCTAAATATTTACAAGTCAATTGTTGCCATCTCCTAGATTAAAGAACAAGGAAGAACTTAATTCATTTCCTGTTGTAGACGAAGCACCAATTCCTCTAGAGCTTGAATCATCCAGACATGCGGGCAAGATTTTTTTGGCTTCATCCATAGTCATCTGAACAGAACATTTCAACCCAAAATCAGTACTTAATTCATTGTATTTGTTTCAAGCATCGAAATATCAAACACATTCCGTTGTACATACCCATGTGGGTTGGACCTTCCGTTGTTTTTTTTATTGCAAAAAAAAAAACAAAAAAACAAGGTAGAAAAATAAGAAAAAAACAAATATGAGAATGGAAGAACTAACAATAAAGAGGGAACTTACCTTCGGTAAATAAATCTTCTGAAATGATTGTCGGCATCGACCAAGGGAACTCGAACGGGGGGAAGCTCCGGCAGATTTCAGTTCGCGCACTCTAGGTCAAGGGTTCAAGTGAAGCTGAGATTTGAGAGAGAGAGAGGACAGAGAGAGAGGAGAGAGATTACTTATTTTGGGCGAAGTAGGAGTTAACGGGACGAGCTAACAGCCGTCCCATTAGCTCCGCATGAGTTAGATGCATTTGCGTGTAGGACACGTGGCACGTTATGAGTCCGTGGAACGTTTTTGGGGGGCAAATCTGTGGGGGGCGGATGCAAAGGGGGGATGGATAGGTGGCAGCTAGGGTTTTGGTGTGTGGAAGTGAGGGTTAGGCCAATCCTAGGGTGGAGAAGCAAGGGGGGCTCAAATCTAGGGTTAGGATTGAGTCTAGGTTTAGTAGGGGCTTTAGGTGATTTTCCAAAATGTGTAGGGTCCAAATTAAAGATGTGTAGGGGGTCTTTGTAATGAAAGGTCAAGTCTACGGGGTATGGTGTACAGGATTCAAGGGTTGAGATTAAAACTCAAGATATTAGGGTTTTTCTCAACCAACAAGATCGCACAAATTGGAATCTTCGTAGATGAAGGGGTAAAATGTGGAATTGTGTAATGAAATTTTCCAAGAGGGTTATAAGGTGTTTGAAAAGGGCAATGATGAAGTTTGATGGCCTCGAGGGTTGTGTTTGAGTAAGAAATCATGATTTGGAGTGTGTTGAGCAATGGGGGTTGTCGAATCAGGATTTTTCTTAATAGAAGGGTAAAATGGTAATTTTGGGTCTAAAATGGAGGTGGGTTTATTCAGGTGTCTAGGAAGCTGATGACGTGGTCTAGGTGTATCAGAGGGTGTACCACAATGCAGGTCTTGAAATGGGAGAGTAGTAGCCAAGGAGAGCCCTCGATTTGGAATATTTATAAATGAGGGGTATAATGGTAATTTTAAGGCTTGGAGTTTAACGGATCGATGATCGAGAGGTTTTGACAGGGTTTGGAGGTGTTCGATGATGTATGATGATGGATATTGAATTTGGGGCATATCGGATGGTCCATTTGGAATCTTTTTAAGCTTACGATAAAATGGTCATTTTAGGGTATGAAATGTGATGGATCATCAATCGTGAGGTTTTGATGGGGTTTGGAGGTGTTAGATGATGTATGATGATGGATCTTGAATTTGAGGCGTATCGGGCGATGAGGATGGTCCATTTGGAATCTTTTTGAGCCAAAGGTAAAATTGGTCATTTTAGGGTCTAAAATGTAATGGATCACCGACCAGGAGGTTTTGATGGGGTTTGGTCGGTTTTGAAGGTCCTAGATGATGTGTTTCGATAAAGATCTTAGATTTGGAGAATAGCGACCAACGTGGATCGTCGACTTGGAATCTTTTGAATGAAGGGTAAAATGAGTATTTTGAGGTCTGATGTTGGGTGGATGGTTGATCAGGAAGTTGATGGAGGTCTCGGGGTCTTGAATGGAGTATCTCGATGAAGATCTCGGATTAGGAGAGTGGTGGCTAATGAAGATCGACGATTTGGAATCTTTGCGTACGAAGGGCAAAACGGGTATTTTGTGGTCTAAAATTGGATGGAAGGTTGATTAGGAAGTTGATGTTGGTTTTAGTATAGTTTGGGGCCTTAGATGAAGTGTTTCGATGAAGATCTTGGATTTTGAAAGTGACGACCAACGATGATCGTCGGTTTGGAATCAATGCATACGAAGGGCAAAATGGGTATTTTGAGGTCTAAAAGTGGATGGATGGTTGATCAGGGATCTGATGGTGGTTTTAGTATAGTTTGAGCGTCTTGGGGGAGCTAGCATGGTGGAGATCTAAGATTTTGAGAGTGGTGGCTAATGAGGATTGTCGATTTGGAATCTTTTTAGATGAAGGGAAAAATGGACATTTTGAGGTCTGAAACTTGGTGTGTGATCAATCAAGTGGTTGTTGAAGATTTTGGAAAGGTTTGAATGTCTCGGGAGAGGTGTTATGGTCGAAATCTAAGATTTTGAGTATAATGAGCAACGAGAGTGGTCGATTTGGAATCTTTGTGTACGAAGGGTAAAATAGACATTTTGTGGTCTGAAATTTGATGGGTGATCAATCAAGTGGTTGTTGAAGATTTTGGGAAGGTTTGAATGTCTTGGGAGGGGTGTCTTGATCGAAATCTATGATTTTGAATGTAATGAACAATGAGAGTGGTCGATTCAGAATCTTTGCGTATGAAGTGCGAAATGGGGATTTTTGGGTCTGAAATATGGGCGGTGGATATCATGGATTATGTGGGGTCTAATGAGAGTGTTTGGTGATTTTAAAGGTGTTGGAATTTATGGAATCTATGTCATTGGTGTTTTGACCAATGAGGGGGCTTGAAATGGAATCTTGGGTTGATGGATCGGTAATTAAGGGAATTTTTAAGTTTGACTTTAGTGGAGTGGCATGGATCTGAATTATGAGGCTGTTGTTAGGGTTTGATCGTATTGGGGACTTGTGGATTGTAGGTTTTTCGTTTGAGAAGTGTCGTAGTGTCAGATGTATTGAAATAGAATCTCTGATTGATGAATGGTAAAATTAAGGAATTTAGGGCTAAAATTTGGTGTGATTGGATGATAAACAGCTTTGCTTCATATGATGGAGTCTGATTGGGTAACAGGTGCGTTGGTGTGGCACAATCGGGACTATCGAAAGGGAATCTTGTGGATTTGACAGTAAACTTGAGGCTATTTGAATTAAAATTTAGTTTCCTACGATTTTAGCATATTTTAAAGATGTTGGTTAGGTCTGATCCGGCATTTGGAGTATGAGAAGTGGGTTAGAGAGGGGACCGGGCAAAAATTGGATGCTTACAATATCTAGATTGACCAAAAATGGTAAGTTTGTGGATTAATTGAGGACGAAACATATCCTGTTCAACTATCCGGTTGTTGCTTTGGTTTGGAGGATTTTAGAAAATCAAATACCCACCCCAACCAAAGAAATACATAACAACATTAGGGACTGGTGGGATGAGATTTGCAACCAAAAGATAGATAGACTAGTTAACATGTACTAGGAAAAATTAAGCTATAGCCTTTGGTACTTAAGGAAACAACAAAATGAAAAAATATTTAAGGGAAGGATTGAAAATCCAATGGATTTAGTTCGGAAAGCCACTGTAAATTGTAATCAATACATTGAATTCCATAAAATGTTGGGTCGAGCAAAGATCAAAAAAAAAAAAATCTATTTGGATCAAATGAATCAATTTTGATGCCTCGAGGAAAGATTATTACTCCTGTGCCTTTGGATGCATAGCAAGGAACCGCTTTGGTGAATCCCTCTTCTTTAAAGTCGGCTATATTGGGCATTCATTCATCATGACAGCAGAGATAAGGGGAGTTTTTGAAGCCCATAAGTTAACCAACTAGCTAAACACTAAGAAGGTCATCATAGAAGGAGATTCAAAGATGATAATTGTGCTGAAAGGTTCAGGTCAAGTTTCATGGCAATGTTAGGTAATGCTCAAAGAATACAAGAAGATAGTAGTAGGGCTTGATTGCAACGTTGCCTTACTTATCGTGAAGGGAACAAAGTTGCAGACTGATAGACGAACGTAAGACATACTAGAGAGTTGCATGGTTTTATATCGAAAGTTTTGCAATTTAACTTTCTTCTTTTCCGACTCTATAGGTTGTGTCTTTTCGCGTTGAGTCTGTTAATCTCCTTTATTTATAAAAAAAAAAACTAAATAAATAAAACATAACCTTGATTAAATTTTCTTCTCTATAGTTTCTGTGTTTTCCTCTTCATTTCCAAACCTAACCTGCACAAATGTACAGTGTCTTAAATTATGTACTATTGACGGGTAGGCTCGCTAACACAAATAATGCGTAGCATCAGAACAATAAGCACTTCTTTCCTTCATGATAATAATTTGCAAAAACTTTTGTTTTTTTTTAAATATATATAATATAACTGCTAACACATCAAAAAAAAAAAAAAACTGCTAGCAAATTCTTACCTATGATCCCTTTTTCTCTTTATTGGAGCGTTCAGTGGTCATATCCCATTTACCATTTTACCAAAAAAAATTCAATATTGAAAACCAAAAAGTACGATTAATATATCTTTTGTTCTAGTTGGAATATTGAGTTTTTTTAAAGGTAAAGAAACTATATTTACTAGGAATAGGAATAATAAAGTTCATTACATCTAGTACCCTGTCTGGGCAATTACCAAAGAAAAAAAGTCCTGAGAGTAACTTTTTGCTAACTGAGCCACTTTATGGGCTGGAATGTTATAGCTCTTATTTACATGAGAAATCCACAAACAAACAGGATGCTATCTTTTGTTTGGTCGTTGACAAAAGCTTACAGCACGACCAATTGATGGAAACTTTGTTCATTAAAGCCCAAATCACTTTCTAACAATGAGCATATCAGAAGATTTCCTTTTAGCAGTTGAATTGCCTGTTGAACTTCCTGCAAGATCGCAAATAATTCAGCTTCTTTAATGGAATTAAGATTAACTCTTCCCCTAACTACACATAGACAGGATAAGTTAGGTGAAACACATATTGCTCCAAATGAAAATTCAGAATTATTGATGGAACCTGCATCAACAAAAATAATACAATCAATATTCTCCTGGGCTCTGAGGGAAAGTCTCCCCTACGAGCCCCTTGAGATAGGGGGAGCCTCTACTGAAATGTTATTTGCATGAATAAGTCATTTATCTTTAAAACATTTTTCATTTCGAGCAAACCAAATGTAATACAAAGCTACTGCATACCAGCTTATTACTCGAGTCATTGTCATTTTATGAGGAAGAGAATTAATTAGCTCACTCATGCATTCCAGCTGTGGGGGAGAAACAAACATTCCCGGATGTCTTTCGTCTTGGAAATTATCTATTCTAAGCTGAATAAATAGAAAGCTTTGGCCCTTACTTAGGCAGGAAAATGAATCCTAATCCAATCTATACTTCAAGCAATCCCTAACCACGCTATGAAAATGCTGAATTTTCCTAAAAAGACCATAAACGAAATCGAGAAAGTTGTGAGAGACTTTTGGTGGTCTAGATCTGAGTCTAACCCTCACCTGGTATGCCTGGGATAGGTTATCCCAACCAAGAAATCTGGGAGGTTTAGGATTCCGGAGAATGAAACTTGTCAGCCAGGTTCTCCTCAAGAAACTTGTTTAGAGATTCCTTAATAAACAACACAACCTCTAGGCCCAAATATGGAAGTCACGATATTTGAGGAATAATAATCTATGCCCTTACTCCATCAACTCTTATGCCTTGTTTACTTGGAAGTCCACCGCTCCAAAGTCGAGAGATTTATTTCATGAAGTAGGCTTCTTAGTTTGTTTAAACTCTGATAAGAAAATTGCTCAAGTCCCTTGGGTGCAATCTAGGGCTGGATTTAAAATGTTAGATCAACCGACCTCTCTTAGTATCTAGGACCTGTTTTTCTCAGAGATCACTTCTGAGTGCTCTTGGAATGTCTCTCTCTTTGAACAACATATTGGCCATCTCCAATGCCAAGACATTGAAAATTCCTTCATTCTTCCCGAGGAGGAAAACTCTAAAGCTTGGGTGTGGACCCCTCATCCATCTGGGAATTTTTCTACTAAACAGGCTTACTCTCTCCTTTTTCCCTCCCACAGCTCTCTTAGTGACAACCTAAATCGCTGCCTTATGTGGGTATGGAGATTCCCGGTAGCTCCTCGTTACCGATTGTTTCTTTGGCGAGTAGTTTAAAATTTCATTTCAATTAAGGGTTAAGTTTTGGATTTGTCCTAGGACATAGACTGTGTTCTTTGTAACAACGGGGAGGAAACTATTAAGCACTTGTTTGTAGTTGGAATATTGAGTTGGGTTTGTGAATGTTGCGGTAGTAAAAATAAACCCAATATTCTTTATCAAAAAATCTTGGGCTTAGGCCTAATATCAACCGAAATAAGGTTAAGGTTGTCAATGGGTTGGGTTTGGGTCTGGACCGATCCAATATGAAATGTTGGGACAATTGGGGATCAAATCAATTTGGATCCAAAAATCTGGACCCAAAATTAAATTGATCGATTCTTGGACAATCAAGTCTGACCCACTTGACTCAATTATAATAAATAAAGGACAAATTTCTTAAACTACCCTTATGTTTTAATTAACTATCTAATTCACTCTTATTGTTTACATATTATCTTAAAGTATTCTTATTATTTCTGATAATTGTCTAAAACCTTCCCTACCATTAATTCTTTATTATAAACTCTATACATGTGACATCCCGTGATTGATATAATTTTTAAAAATCCATAAAATATCCTTTTTATCGTAGTGAGACCGGGAGTGGGAACTCTGTTACGGTCTATTCCCGCTCATGTCTGCACTAGATACAAGCAAAACCCACGAAAACAAAACTTTGGCACCAAACCACTCATACGTACTTTATGGGCTATCTCGGCTACAACGCGGAGGAGACGTGCTTCCGAGACGAGTTCAGGCAGGGTTTGAGAAACGATGTACTGGAAATTATTAATTAAACTGTCAAAGTCGGCGTTGCAGAGAAGTTGGGGCATCCATGATGCCTGCTCTGAGTCTGAGCTCCTCGTTGCAAACAACAACTACGATGATGACCAAAAATGCCACTCTTGCTAATACAACAAGTTCTTCCTCTTTCTTCCCTTACCTTATCTCCCAAGCCCCGACACTCTGAAAGTTCCTCGAAGGCCATCATTTGCAGCGGTTACCAGAGCATCTTCATCTTCTTCTCGTTCTACTATAGTGGCCAAGCTTGAAGGCATCAATTTTGTTTTTTGCTTTTCGACTCGTTCAATACTCGCATTTTCTTGTTCAATTGCTTGCTCTTCTTCAGGCGAGGCAAACAACGATCCTATATAAGAGCAGCAGCTGCTTCTTATCACTGTATAAGAGCATCTCCTCAGACTCTGTAGAGAAAGAAAGCAGAAAAGATAAGCAAAGAATGAATGTAGAGATCAAAAGAGTGTTCTTCTTGATTTGCTGTTTGTTGGTACCTAGGTGTTTTGGATCTTCAAACCGAAGGATCTGCAAGGCTGAAGCTGTTGAATGATTGGGCTTGGCTTGTGGGGAAGTGAGGAAGAAAGCAAGCGAGAGCGAGAAAAATAAGACTGATTTAATCATCTCCCCCTTCAAAGTTAATTACAAGGGTCGATTTTTATTGGATTTTCTTTCTTTGAACGCCTTTCCTTCGTGAGGAGGGACTCATTTATACAATTAGAATGGTGTTTTTCCTAGGTTATTCTTTTTCTCATTGAAGAAGGAGCCAGAGAGGAAGATCGATATAACACTTTCCCTGTTTTACTAAGAGGATTACCATATAAAACTACCCAAAAATGGGCCGGATGCTTCAGTTGGATCTCCTTTAACTTGAACAAAGAAATAATTTGAAGGGCTGCTATTACGGAGAACTCTGGTCTCATCGGCAAGCTGGTTAGGGTAAACTTGACTATTATGGAGAACTTGGCTGAAATTGACTACAATTGCAAGATTTTACTCAAGAAACTTGGGGAGCTCACCTGAAGAAAGGCTGTGCAATGGCGAATTCAACTGTAGATTCGGATTCGTCACAATTGATTCCTTGAATTTTTTTATGGGTTTTATTTTAAAAATTTGAGGAATAGTAGAGGGTAAATTTGACATTTTTTGTTTTAGTCAATTGTCAAAAAACAGAAGGGGTACTTTAAACACTATATAAACAATAAGGGTAGAGCTAGTCAATTAACTAAACCATAAGAGTAGTTTAAGAAATTTGTCCTAAATGAATCCATAAATAAAAAATAAATATTTATATTTAATATATATTAATAATTCTATATATATCGGTCGGGTCTGAATCAATTCGGGGCTAGATGAAATCGATTCTAAATTGATAGTAATCAAGACCCTATATCAGGACCCGAAACCAACCAGAACCAGCCCATTTGATTTATTAGGTCCATCGGGTCTGACCCGACCCATTGACAGCCCAAATTATTTTCCATTGACCATGAGTGACTCACGCGTGGTTAGGCCATGATCTTTTGGGGAAAATCTCGTAAATTTAACCAATCAAAACCCTCGTAAATTTTGATGAATACTATCGGACTGGGGATTGGTTAGCGCATTAATGAATAACGATACCCGTTGATTGGTTACAACTTACAAGCATTTTTTTGGTATTGATTACTCGCCCTTGCCCCCGCCGTTAGCAGCGGGGCCCGAAACCTCATTGCGTCTGGGGCTTTCCCAGTTACGTGCCAACCGAGCCACCACTCGGTTGGTTACAAGTATTTCTGGTATCATAGCCGAACGCCTCATTTTTCCTGATCAACGATCGCGAAGTGTAAATGTAAAATCAACGACGGATTCTACTTCGGTTTAAAGTATCTTTTTCTGTAAAACGTTATTGTCGTCTAGATTCCTCCAACTCCAAGCGAACTCGATGACAAACTCCGCTGTCGATCCTCCCCGCCATATTTTTTTTTTTGGCAAAATTGTGCAAGTTTCAATCAAAGCTGCAGAGCCATTCAAATATTCGTGGACATAGAGTTTTTGATTCTTCATTACGGTCGTTTTCGCCTGCCTTCCTCCTCCTCCTCCTCCTCCTCCTCCCCCTATTCTCTAGTCTGTACTTGCGATTAGCTTGGTCCGTTCATGGTGTTCCCAAGCTCTGACTCATCAAAAGCCCTAGTAGGTGAGTCTTCTAATCGGTTCTCTAAGAAATTTCTTTCTCATTCAAGTATATATTACAATCGGATATCGGTTCTCTAATAAATCAAACATGGCCTCCATGTTTGATTTATTGACTATAGTTGACAATGTTGAGGTCCTTATTCCACTCTCAAAGAAGAAACTACTTACAAAATTATGTTTATCCTGGAAAGAGGTCTAAGTTTCAGGAACGTTTGGATATAATTCCCATCCATCTGATTTTGATTTTCTTAGTGAAGGTGCTTAGTCTTTCTAATAATAAACTAATTATAACCTTCTATTTCTGTTTTTAAGTACTTTGGTAACTTCTGTAGGGTAGTACTGCCATGGTGCAACCATGCTGACAATGCATGCTTCCCGAGCAATCACCAAATGGAAGACAAACTGGGAAACTAACGTATTGCGAGAACCTTCTACTTGTAACATTTTACATATCAATCTTTTGATCAATGGGAATCATCACAATCAAGGGTTTTATATTTCCACTTCTCCTTGGAAATGCGGTGGCCAAATTAAGGGCAGTTCTCCATCAAATATATCAAACCTAGCAACTTTGAAGAGACGGCTGGTAAGTAGCTACTAGTCAGTAAAATGGTTTCTACAAAAATCCTATCGTTGATCTTCTATATCTTTTGAGGTTTGCCGTTTGTATTTGAACTTTGTGGTACCAGATGCATGTCTCTGCTTCATCAGATGATGAATATCGCTCATCCCGCAATATAGCAGTCAGCTTATTTAGGAGGTACAGGAACGTCATTGAGCGCGGAGGAGGTGACAACCTAAAAGTATATTTTAGGAGTTTGAATATTCTATTTTCTGTCCAGTTTTATTATATTTCTTACTTACAGTTTTAGTTACATCTAATTAGGAGTTCATTAGTGCTGGAGTAAATGCATATGCGCTGGGCTGCACTGATGAGGGACTGAGAAAAGAACTTATTGATATGAGGGAATCTGGTGTTGAAATAGAAGCAATGCAAACTTATGGTGGAAACACCGGTTTGAAATCCAAAATTTTCTCCGAGGAGGTGAGGATTTGTTCCTATCCTGTTTAACTATTAGTTATGCAAGAATATCTCAAAGTCTAGGTTCATTAAGAATTGCAAAATCCACAAGTGTCGTGTTTCAATGAATGGACTTTTGCTTCAAAGAATTTAATGATTATGTAGTTTCTCCACCTATGTAAATGGGCATACTGTCATATGTTTCTTACTAGTCTGTCTATATTCTATTTGTCCCCTTCTCCATACTGTTGCATACTTTTCTATGCTCAATGCCTTGAACTTTAAAACTAGATGCTGTTGTGTTTGATTAGACAAAAGTAAGGGGGTTTGGTCCCTATATATTCTACATATATTTTACCTGGATGTGATAAGGACATGACTGGGAAAGGTATTCGGTATGACTACTCTAGAAAATAAGGTAATACAGCACATTTATAAAAAAAAATAGTAATACAGCACCCTTAGAAAGGTAGCTAGGTATGATAGCTCCACATGTATGGCTTATTGTGTGGGACATTAATGTGACACTAGTTGTGAAGTTCATAGATATGGTCAAATAGGTGAAAACAGATGATGCCTGGATGGGGTCCCCACACTTCATTTTATGTAGATCAACCAAGTTAAAGAACATGGAGTTCATGAAATCTCATCTAAGCCATTCTTGAGGACATTTTGATTATTGTATTTGAAATTTCTTTGCTAGTTAATCTTTGGAACATGTTAATGGGCTAAGGATAGAAGCTTTCTTTTGAATTCTGAAAAGCTATGTTAAATGGGATGGTTATGCTTAATTCATAAATATTAACCATTTACTTGTTCATTGCAAGACCATAATGCTGTGTTTGGTTTGAAAGAAGGAAAAGTTCAAAATTGCATCTTAAGCTAGCTCATGCTGTTACAGCTGCTTCAACGTGCTGGAAAAGGCATCTAAACTTGAGTGGATTCTGTTAACAGATGTTATTTTTCCTATGTATAGTACTGCAGGGGTACTATTGTACTTTTACTCTTTTTTATTTTAGTTGTTGTCGCCCAAGTATATATATTAAAAAAGCTACGCCGCCAGCAGTATCTTTTGTTCTCAGTTCTCTCTTCTCTCTTCTTCTCTCTCTTTTCTCTCTTCTTCTCTCTCTTTTCTCTCTTCTTCCATTCTTCTCTCCTGCATAACATGGTATCAGAGCGGGACTATCAGATCTGAAAGGAGAAGTCGAGTGAACAGTTTTTTTCTTCTTCGCACCAGATTTCCAGATCTGCTGCACTCATCTGCTGTTCGGCTGATTGAAGATCTCACACACTGAAGTAACTTTTCTCTCTCTCTCTTACCTTTTTTTCTAGCCATGTGCCAGGGCAGAACCTGTACTAGGTCTGCTGATTGGATGTGAGGTGATCAACACCTCTTTCTTTCCTTTTTTGTGGGGTCGACCGATCCCTGTGAAACTGTAGGTTGTGAGGACATTTTGTGTGCTGCAACAGCAACTTTTTTGGTGAACTAAGGGTCAGAAAGTGACCAGTACCTCTTGTGTGCTGCAACAACAGTTTTTATGGTGAATTGAAGGTTAGAAAGTGACCAGTACTTGCTGTAACAGCAGTCCTGTTGATGCGTAGATCAAGAGATGACCTGTATGCATTGTGGCAACACTTGTATTGAGCTTGTAAGTCCAAGGGATGACCTGTTAGTGATGTAACAACACCTGTGGTTTTTACAAAAGGAGGTGTGTTTTTGAAGAAATTTTTTTTTTCGTTCCCCCTCACTATTGAATTTCTTTAAGGCTATGTACCCCATTTAAGAGTTGTTTTTGAATCTGAAATCATGAGTGGTGAAGATTCTGCTACATCTGGTGTTTCCTCAATGCTGAATGGAATGAGTGGGGGTGTGGACCTATCCTTTCCCATGACTGTTATTCCTCTTGATGGCTTAAATTATGAGTGGTCAAGAGGGATCAAGTTGTACATCACTGCAAGGGGAAAGATAGGTTATATTAATGGGATAATCAAACAACCACATTCTGGGAATGCTGAATATGACAGATAGAACCAGGAAAACAGCATGGTCATGTCTTGGCTTTTAGTTTCTATGCAACCTCAAATAAGAAGGAATTTCATGTGGGCTGAAATGGCAAATGAGATCTGGGAACAAGCAAAATCAACATATTTGGAACTGCGACACTATGCAAAAATATACTAGCTACAAGCAGAATCGTCTACTTATAAACAGGGGGAGAAGTGTCTATCTGTGTACTACTTAGACTTGACCTCTGTCTGGAAGGAGTTAGATCATTATCAGAGTGTGGATTGGAAGTGTGATGAAGATGCAAAACTGTACAAAAAACTCGTCTCCCAATAGAGAGTGTTTGCTTTCTTACATGGTTTGAACCCTACATATGAATCTATCAAAGTCCAGATCCTAGGTAGCAAGGATCTTCCATCAGTTCAGGAAGTTTATGCTCTTGTACAATCAGAAGAAAGCAGAAGGAATTTGATGAACAGTTCTGGAGGAGATGCAGTTGTGTTGGCAGCAAAAGGGAGTGTTACTACCGATGGGGGAAATACTTCTAAGAAGGGGGATCTTTAGAAAAAGATGGATGACAAGGACAAATTGTGGTGTACTCATTGCCAGAAACCCCAACACACCCGAGACACATGCTGTGATCTAAATGGGAAGCTGAAATGGGCTCAAGATTTGAATAAGATGCAAGGTTTAGATATGAATAAAAAGTTAGGACAACAAGGTACAAGAAAACACACTATGACAAACATGGCTACTCGGGAGAATCAACCCCCAATTCATACTGTGACTCACACACATTCATCTGGATCTGACCCAAGGGAGGATATTATAAATTCCTTTTATGACCATTTAGAGATCTATGGTAGAGCAATTCATCAGATGGATGCTCCTCCCTCAACTTCATTTGTGTCTACATCATGTAACTCTGCCATAGCTTTCCATGTTGCTTCTCATAACCCTGACACTCCCTGGACCATTGATTCTGGAGCGTCAAAACACATGACTGGTACGTCCTCTTACTTTCAAACCTATCACCTTCTTTCTAGAAGAGACAAGGTGAGTCTAGCTGATGGATCATACACTACCATAGCTGGTTAAGGAACCATTTCTCTCCCTCTCAGCCTTACCCTCTCTGATGTTTTACATGTTCCGAAATTTCCCATTAATTTGTTCTCTATTAGTAGTATTACTAATTCCTTAAACTGCTCAGTGACCTTTTTCCCTTCTTACTGTGTGATCTAGGATCTGGCCTCGGGGAGGATGATTGGTAGAGGATGTATGGTTGATGGACTTTACATGCTGGAGAATAAGGCTGGTCTTCAAGTCACAGAGTCTAAGAGTCAGTCCTGTAAGAGTCAAGTTTATTTATGCCATTGTCCTCTTGGTCGTTTATCTTTTGAGTCTTTAAAAGTGGTGTTTCCAGAATTGTTTAAGTCAGTGTCCGTTTCAGATTTCTCTTGTCAAATTTGTCAATTGAGTAAGCAGTGTAGAACTCATTTTCTTTCAAAAAACAATAAATCTGAATTTCCTTTTCACATTGTTCATTTCGATGTGTGGGGCCCTGTTACTTTACCATCTAAGAGTGGCTACAAGTATTTTATTACCATTATCGATGATTATTCTGGATATACATGGGTATATCCCATGGAGACCAGGGGTGAAGTACCAAAAATCATCCAAGAATTTCAGCGGATGGTCTTCACCCAATTTCAAACTGAAATCCAAATTTTTCAGTTAGATAATGCCAAAGAGTATTTTCATAGTGATCTCACGGAATTTTTTGCTTCACGTGGTTCACTTCACCATAGCTCTTGTGCCCGAACACCACAACAAAATGGTGTTGCTGAAAGAAAGAACCGACACCTCTTTGAAGTGGCCTGGGGTTTACTACTCCGTATGAATGTCCCAAAATGCTTTTGGCTTGAGGTTGTCCTTTGTGCTACCTACCTCATCAACCGTCTGCCCTCTCATTGGTTAGAGTGCAAAGCCCCACATCAGCTTCTCTTTCCTAAGGCCCCCCTTCTTCCCATTCCTCCTCGTGTGTTTGGTTGTCGCTGCTTTGTCCAAAATTTGTCACCCACTCGTGGAAAATTGGACCTTCGTGCTATTCCTTGCATATTCCTGGGGTATTCCTTCACTTAGAAGGGATACTGTTGTTTTGATCCTATTTCTCGGAAATTCTATGTTTCCATGGATGTCTCTTTCTTTGAGAGTGAGCCTTTTTTCCTTGTTTCTCCTCAGGGGGAGAGTAGGAATGAGGAGAAACTGGTTCAGCTCCCTCCTCTTCCTGATCCTCCTCCTTTTCATGTCTTCTTCCGTCATCACAAAGGCCAACCAAATTCAAGAGTTGTGGAGAATCTAGAAGCTGCACCTCCAATGCCATTAAACTCTTCGGGGGCGGATCATACTCACTCAGGTATCTTGGTTCCCATTGATGTCCCTGACCTCATTGCAATTGATACCTCTGTTGCTAATGACCTGGACCTTCCTATTGCTCACAGGAAAGGTGTTAGATTGTGCACCACTAAACACCCCATTTCCCACTTTGTTTCCTATGAAAACATTTCACCCTCTTTTCGAGCAATCCATTAACAGTGTCTGTATCCCTAAGAATGTGGTAGAAGCTCTTTTAGTACCTGAATGGACAGATGCTATGAAGGAAGAAATTAATGCCCTTCATAAAATGGCACATGGGAACTTGTAGATCTTCCTAAGGGAAAGGATCCAGTTGGATGTAAATGGGTGTTCACAGACAAACATAGGGCTGATGGCACGGTGGAGAGAGGTATAAAGCTCGTTTAGTGGCAAAGGGGTTTACACAAGTGTACAGAGTTGATTATGTAGAGACTTTTGCACTTGTTGCTAAGATGAACTCCATTAGAGTTCTATTCTCTCTTGCTGCTAATCTTGACTGGGATCTACATCAGCTTGATATCAAGAATGCATTCTTGAATGGTGACCTTGAAGAGGAAGTTTACATGATACAACCCCCTGGTTTCCAGGCTCAAGGCAATGAACAAAAGGTGTGCAGGTTGAAGAAGTCTTTATATGGGCTGAAACAATCACCAAGAGCCTGGTTCAGCAAATTCCATGCAGCGGTTTAACAGAAAAGATACAAGCAATGTCAATCTGGTTGCACATTGTTTGTGAAAAGAGGAGAAGGTAAAATTGCTACTTTGATAGTATATGTTGATGATATAATTATCACTGCGACTGGAAGGATGAAATCCAAAAGTTGAAGAGTTTTCTTGCCACACAGTTTGAAGTAAAGGATCTAGGTCCTCTAAGATGCTTCCTAGGAATTGAAGTTGGCCGCTCAAAAAGGGGTATCTTCATTTCCCAAAGGAAGTATATCCTAGATTTACTCTAGGATACAAGAAAAATGGGAGTGAAGCCAATTGATTCCCCTATTGATCCTAACCATAAATTAGGTGACAGCTAAGGTGAACCTATCAAGGATGTGAAACAGTTTCAGAGACTTATAGGGAGATTGTTATATCTTTCTATGACCTGCCCAGACATTACTTATGCAGTTGGTGTCCTTAGCCAGTTCATCATGCCCCTATGACCACTCATCTTGAAGCAACAGAAAGAATCCTCCGATACCTTAAAAGGTTTCCAGGTGTTGGCTTGTTGTTTCAAAGGCACGGACATTTGAAAGTTGAAGTGTATACTGATGCAGATTGGGCAAGATCCCTAAATGACAGAAAGTCAACTAGTGGTTACTATACCTTCATAGGAGGAAATCTAGTTACCTGGAGAAGAAAAAAGCAAAGTGTGGTAGCTAGATCCAGTGTTGAAGGTGAATATCGAGCAATGGCTCATGGAGTGGCTGAAATTATGTGGATGAAGAATCTGTTGAGTGAGTTGGGTTTTCTAGTGGACAGACCTATGACCCTATTCTGTGATAACAAAGCAGCCATAAACATTGCTGCTAACCTTGTGCTACATGATAGAACTAAACACATCGAAGTCGACAAGCATTTTATCAGAGAGAAGGTTATCACAGGGGAAGTGTACTCCCTATGTCAACTCTGAGGATCAACTTGCAGACATCTTTACAAAAGGACTACACCACTCACGACATCATGATTTATGTGACAAGTTGGGCATGATTGACATCTATGTCCCAACTTGAGAGGGAGTGTTAACAATTGTTATTTTTCCTATGTATAGTACTGCAGGGGTACTATTGTACTTTTACTGTTTTTTATTTTAGTTGTTGTCGCCCTAGTATATATATTAAAAAAGCTGCGCCGCCAGCAGTATCTTTTGCTCTCAGTTCTCTCTTCTCTCTTCTTCTCTCTCTCTTTTCTCTCTTCTTCCATTCTTCTCTCCTGCATAACAGATTCTATAATTTGAAAATTACAGAAAAAAATAGAGAGGTTACTGTTTATTGTACAGAAGGAAAGGACCTAAACTCCTTAGTTCCACCTAATGCTATTTGGAGGTTCTGTTAGAAGTAAACAAGGAGATATTTTGAGGCTTCTTTTTCTTCCTTTTCCATCTATTTTCTAGAACTAGGGCTGTAATCGGGTTGGATTTGGATTGAACCCAGCTATATCCAAACCCAATCTGATTATCAAGATGTCAGATCCAAATCTGATCTGAAATTTGAAATGTTGGACTTTGGATTTAATCTGAGTCCAACTTGTGACTTATTATGCTTAAATGAAGAACAAATTAGAAAGTGTAAAGAAATTATTTAATTTTAACTTATACATATATAACGAAATTATGTAGATATAAAATATTTAATTTATTAGTTATAAACATTATATATAATGTCATAGTAATAATTAATCAAACTTGGATTTTAATCGGATTGGATGTCGAATAGTGTATTGGACTTTCAGGTTCCTTTGACAGCCCCAGCTAGAACCATAGGCAGAAATTGGTGGTCTTTGAGAATTGAACTCAACTAAATTGATTTTTTCAGTCTTCCTTGGTATTGATTCAAGTCCAAGACAACATAGAGCAATTGGTTGCTTGATCTATAAACTGAAGAACTTCAGGACTCATGCTTGACTCGAGTCTAATGTTCCCGGGCTTGGCCTTGACTACAATCAAAGAGCAGCTATGAAACATGAGCTGCTGCAGGAGTGCTAAATCTTCTTAAAAAGTGAGGTACCCAAGTTACAAGTTTGTCCAATGGTACATGGTCATGAAGGGAGCTTGTTGAATAATTGGCCTTCACAGAACCATAAATAAAGTATCCTAGCCAACTAAAGTGGAGATTTACTGAAGAGAACATCCAAGGCCCTTTCTAAGAAGACATACATCTTGACTTGAGTCTAATGTTCCAGGCTTGGGACTTTTTTTTTTTGATAAATGATGAAGTTTTATTAAGAAAGAGAAGGGGTTACATCAAAGTTTTACAAGACAAAACATCCCAATAGGGACGCGAGGTTCGAACCCAAACAACAACACAAGTTACAACTGAACCAAAAAATGTTCAGACTTATGCACCCCCGTTTTTGCAAAGTAATCTGCCATCCCATTTTCCGACTGCCTTTCTCATTGACCAAAAATTGCCATTTCTCTAACCAGCCATTTGAACTTTTTCATAGATTCCTTCAATGAGTGACTTGTCAAAGTTTAGCTGTCTAGCAATCTGTACTCCTTGCAAGACTGCTTGGAACTCCACAAAAACTGAATCCCCTATTCCAACTGGGCCTGTGAGTACAGCAACAATATGTCCTTGTAGAGTCAAAGAGACTTCCAATCTGCAGGGGCACAATCCACCTATGACCAAAAAGATCAAAAACCTTTTCCCAGAGGCCTATGACAAAAGGGCACAAAATTAGGAGGTGGTAGCAGCTTTTACCACTTGCTTTACAAAGGGTACACCAGTTGGGGGAAAGACACAAGGAAGGTCTTTTTTTTTGCAAGGTATCTTACATGTTTACTTTTTCCATGAAATACTTCCCAACACAAAGCCCCAACCTTGTGAGGAATAGGTTTATGCCAGAATTCTTTAAAAGGGCACAGAGAAAGGTTTAGGGCTGAGCACAAATAAGAGAAGAAGCAAGCCCCTAGGGTGCAGAGTCCAAATACGACCATCAAGCTTAGAAGGATCCAGGAAAACAGAGTCAAGGACTTGCGAAAGCGAGGTTGCCAAATCAAGCTCACTTCCTCTCAAGTTTCTTCTTAGTGTCAAATCCCAACTTAACACAGTCAACTGAGAGTAGGACACAAAACGATGTACAAGTTTTTTTTAAACAAAGAAAGGGAATATAGAGAGTGAATAAGGTCTTTAAGGGTTGAGTTGCCAATCCAAAGGCTCTCCCAAAAAAGAACCTTGTCTCCAGAGCAAATATCATACCTGATTTGGCTTAGGAACTGGGGGAGCACTCCACATATGGATTTCCAGGGGGAAGCCAAAGTAGCCATCGGAGAGACCTTGGTGTCCCAACCATTGCCTACACCACCATGTATACTGCCTATCACATCTTGTCATAGTTTCCCCCTCTCCAGAGGCCACCTCCACAACCATTTACCTAGCAAAGAAGAATTCTTCTTTCCTAAATTTCCTATACCTAGGCCTCCCTGTTCTTTGCTCTGACACACTACCTACCACCTGACCAAGTGATCCTTCCTACCTTCCCTAGGCTCCCAAAGGAAGTCTCTCATCAACTTTTCTCATTTTTGCACTTCCCTCCTAGGCATCCTAAAAACCGACAAGTAAATAGACTGGCAAATTTGCTAGAGTGGACTTTATCAAAATAAGGTACCCAAGTTACAAGTTAGTCCGATGGTGCATGACCATGAAGTGAGCTCGTTGAATAATTGACCCTCACTTGCAGAACCATAAATAAAGTATCCCAGCCAACATGAGTGGAGATTTACTGAAGAGAACATCCAAAGCCCTTTCTAAGAAGATATACATATTTTAGTACCATACTACATCTAACTTTGTCAGCCCCTCATCTTCTCTTTTGTCAAACTTTAACCTAATTGAAGAGGAAAAGTACACCACCTGTTGCTGTTTGCAAGACCCTCAGTTGGTAAATATTTCAATTGAACAACCAAGAGCTTTGTCTTCCACGTAAACAGTGTAAACCTGAGACTTATAATCCAATTTATTTTATTTTTAAACAAATTAATTTATTCAGATTCTGTTCTTTTTTTTTTGTCTTTTTGTGTTAATTCATGACTTGTGTCAACAACCATGTTCTTGAGTCAAACCACATTCTAACCAATTTCACAATGTTGTATCTTCATGATTACTGAGTTATATTTATTTATTGAAAGGATTTTAGGTAGAGAAACATTGTAAATAGGGGGCACTACTTCCTTAGGAATTGACTGTGTTTTAATAAAATTTCATGTATTCTCAACTCAATTCAACTCAGCCTTAACTCCAATTATTTGGGTCAACTACATGAATCCCGTCCTGCTATTGTGCTCTATCAACTCATCCTTAAAACTTCCTGTATTATAAAAATAAATAAAGAAATAATATTCACTAAAAAGTAAAAGCATCAAAGTTGTTTCATCATCATCATCATCCAAGCCTTGTCCCAATTATATGGGGTTGGCTACATGAGCTCTGTTCTATTTAATGCCATATTCATTGTCAAATTATGGGCACTTAAAATCATTTCTAACTACTTCAACCCATGTCCTTTTTGGTCTACCCTTAGTCCTTCTGGCCCCATCAACTTGCAACATATTGCTTCTTCTTATGGGTGCTGTTGGTGGTCTTCTATGCATATGACCAAACCATCTTAGTCTATGTTCCTTCTTATGGGTGCTATTGCTATTCTATCACGAACCCAAATAGGGACATAAAGAATTCCATCTACTTCGAGGGAGACGAACACCTCCAAGAGATAAAAATCTCAGTTAACAAAAGATAATTCTCATCATAATTACCCATTAAGAGGAAGCTTACAACTTAAATAGACTCTTGGATAATAACAGACTCCTAAAAACTTGGCTCCTAAAATTAAGCAACAACTTGACCACTTATCCCAATTCCCAACCACTTCCCACAATCCTTAGACTCACCTATGACTTTTAACAGACTCCAATTAGATAGTTATCTACAAAAGTATCAACAACCGAACCTTGTCCACTAGACTCTCCCTAGACTTCTTAAATTATTTTGGCCCAATGACTCCCCTAAATTTCTTAAATTACTTTGGCCCATGGGCCCATTAGTGGGTCCTTGACCTATTCCTAGGTTCTTTTGAATGATTTCATTTCTGACCATGACTAAAAAGTGAGAAGCTGTTTCTTCCAAGAAAATACATAATTGGTATGGAAGCATTTCATGGCAACACAATGTGGAGTTGATATCTTTATTCACTACATCAATGGAAAACTGCTTTACCATGTTTAACTATTAACAAGCATGTACTTGTCATATGTATGTATTAGTTGACTGGAAAGGCTATTACTATTGTTTGTCTCTAAAACTATCATTAAATTCACTCTGTTGTTATGGGACAGAATTCCATGTTTATGGTTCCACAATGCAGGTGGATGAGTGCATTCTGTGGGTGAGCATTATATTCATCACCATTTTATGTACACCGCAGCCAACCATTGTGAGATGGTCATCTACACCTCCAGTCTCTGCTGATATCATGGTGCAATGGAAAGGCTTTTGTGCCCTTATAGCAAATGCATACTATATGAAAGGAATGGCATGGTGAGGTCCTATGCTTGTTCTGGTTCTGATTCATTTTAATTTGCTGCTATATAATAGAATGATGCAGTCTATATGTAACAAGACCCCGTTAAAATAAGTATCATGCAAAGCATGTTCTTGTTCGCTTATGAGAGAACTTTTTTCACCAATATTTTCTTTTTCACATATTACTTCTATGTTAATTACATAATTTTGACCTGCATCTATTAGTGGATACATTTTATTGTTTACCAATTTAATTTTAAGGACTTGTGTATGTGCATTCGGGGTCAGTGTGCTTGAAATCTCTCATCCCGTCAAAAAGAGTGAGCTACTTGTTTTTGTTGAATTGAAATATAAAGCAATTTTATTTCTATAATTCAACCACAATTTAAGTCGTCATTTTCTTTTATGTCCTTTAATAGGTTCACTAGGCTGTGTTTGGTTTGAAGAAAAGGTAGGGAAAGGAAGAGAAAGGTAGGAAAACCTGTATAAGGTTTGTATGAATTTCCTTACCTTTCCCTTCCTTTCCCTACCTTATCCTTCAAACCAAACACAACCTAGTGAAATCTTATCTTCTGAGAGAATTGCTTGGTGTGGAACCCTTGAACTGAACTTTCTTATGTACAGGCTTCCAGTGAAGACTCTTCAACTAGAACAAATGGCAGTAATTGGACGTGCCGAGGAGCCATCAGTTGTTGCTAGCCGAATGCGATTAGTATTTAGCACATTAGAGGTTTAACAGTTCTTCCCATGTTTATTTTCAGTAAAAATAGAAGGTGCATGATGAACCTGAGGGACAACATCCTCAATAAGCCTTAGATGGCCTGCCAATACATTTATAGTTGTCATTTGAAGTAAAAGGATCTCTAGTCTGGGCATATTTTGAAACTCAAGCTGGTTTATAGGACATTTTTATGGCCACTATTATCCAGAACTAGAGGTGGCCTAGTAGTTCAATGGTCCACATTGACCAATATGCTGGCAATATACATGGCAAGTAGATGGTTTCATTGAGTATTATGGACCTTAGGTTCTATGGTGCATTCATGTCCAAGTGTGCAACACTGAAAAAAGCTTTATGATTGAACTTATAGAAGACATTTAATGCATCTCATCTCTGAAAACTTTACTACTCTCTGGTTCAAGTTGAAGAAAGTTCCTGACAAGAGCCGTCTCTTACATAGTTCAGTATTTTAAGAAAATCATCTGATGGTTATTTTGGTCTGTGCAGGTGGTAAGTCCTCAATGGCCAAGAGTTTAGTTAAATCTAGATGCTTCACTTGTTCACTATTAAAGAAATTGTTTTAGCCAAGGTGGTGAGTCCTCAATGGCAGAGAGTTTAGTTAAATCCAAGTACCTCACTATTAAAGAAATTGTATTGCATTGGACTTTTTCATCGTATCCGTGTGATTGTAAATCTGCATTTTAGAAACTACAGCTTACTAGAATTTGATGTAAAGAAAGGATGGTGAAGATGAAAGTTATGTGAAAAATAAAGACACGCTTTCATATTCTACGGTTGTGTTTCAACTTTTTTGGGTTTAAGCCACAACATCTGCTCATTAAGTCTAAAGCTTAGGTCTGATCTACTTTCACTTGATAATTAGTCAATGTGGCCCAAAATCTTTACAAAAAGTTTTTTTTTTCTTTTAATAGAAGTTGGCTCACTATGGCCTCTTTGTATTCAACTTTTGCTTCTAAAATCCCTTGAATACATCTATGACGTAATTGTTGATGAGAATTCCGTCAAATATGAAATGGTTCCTCTTTAATTTTCTCTCTACGTTTTTTTAAAGGTCAAATTATATTCTCTCATTTTAACATTTTCAATTAGCTTTAGGCAAGAACGCAAGTTTCAATCACAATAACAAAGAGAAAAAATACAACAATAAAGCATTCTTTCTTTTACTGTAAGACGAAAAAAAATTACCAAGTTTTTCCTCTTTTGTGTGCGAGGGTCCATAGCTCAGTGGTAGAGCATTTGACTGCAGATCAAGAGGTCACCGGATCGATCCCGGTTGGGCCCTTGTTATATATATATATAACCATTTCGAAAATCATTAAATAATTTTTTTTTCAAAATTAACCAAGGTCATTTTTGACTGCAAAATATTTGAAAACCGTTGACTGGTCATCAATCTTCTCTCAAATAAAAGTTACTTTTCAGACGTACTAAGTGGTGAAATAATGTGCAGACGAACACCACGTAGTTTATAATCGGAAGACTTTCATGCTTAGATTTTGGAGGAAATTACATTAGAAAGTATTCAAAATCTTCAGCTCTGTAAGACAGATAAATTAAAGCCAGATAATGTTTTCTTTTTCTTTTTGAATAAATGAAGAAATTAGACAACTCGTCAAAATTGAGAGAACAGATTACAGAAACCCATCATAAATCATGTGGAGCAAGCAATCCACTCGTGTCTTTGAGCGTCTTCCGGGCACGCCAATAGACAGCATTCGCCGTTTCTGATGTACCAACCTGTAAAATTTACAAGATCAATGTTATTTCAGGTGGTATAATTGGCAATTACAGGAATCTTCTACGGTGCAAGACCACAGCACAGCCCTTACACATGGGCCCTGTGTATGGAGCGGACATGGTATTTCATGATTGGTCTAGAATTAAAAGAAGATTGAATCTGGCAAATGGACGTAAACTACCATCTCAACAGGCTGAGTGGCTCATGGCCCACTCCATTTAAAGGATGCACCTACGAGATCTATTGGCCAACATCTAACGTTACCAGGGGACCTTAGCAAAATCTAATTTATTAAATGCTCTTGCATGATAAAAGATGATATTGCAAAACCTCCAGAGATTGGATTATTATTTCATCCAGTGGCATATATATTTGGCCTAAAAAATCTTCATTGTTAGACTCTGGATGCAAATAAAATCCTAGAATGCATTCAATATGTACGGTAGGGGATCAAAGGATGGTCTCTTCTATCAGATGGATAGGCAAAAGAATGTTACCTTGATCTCCAGTGAGTAATAATCTCGCCATAATCCAACATCTTGGTTGTAAGTTGTAAGTGCAGATTCATACAATTTGCGTGCATTTTCAAGACCTTTGTGATCACCAACAAATGCAAGGTTTGATTCCAACTCGATGCAATTTCTATAAATTGCAAGACTTGGACGTGGTGAAGAAAGAAATCTTCTCATAAAGCATGGCAAAATCATTAGCAATCACATTTTGCAAATATATTATACTCGAGAAGAAAATTCAAAATTGTATTCAATATTTTAACAGATCTTTCATGATTTATTTTTAATTGCAAAAAGATAATGGATTATTGGATTGGAGTGCGAACAGATTATTGCCCCAAAAGAAAATCTATAGATGTTATGGGATGCAAGTCTAAGCAAGTGCGACATGAAACAAAGGTTCTAGTATTGAAGAATAATATTAGAACATACCGTTTATACATGTCTCTTGCACGTAAGATACCATCCCTTTGAACAACCCAATTCACAATAGCGGATGAAAGAGAAAATTTGCTTTCAGAATCATCACCACCTTTGGCTAATAAAATAAGGGAAATCTGCACCAGCTTGTCAAAGTAGTCCTTGTGATTTGAAAACAACTTGATGGCCTACAATAGAAGACCACGGCAGAAAGAAGATTAAGATATCGAGTTACATCTAAACAATGCTGATAAAAAAAAAAAAAAGTTACATCTAAACAAAGTACTATTTATGGTATTTATGCAAGGCTAAATCTTTGGATCTGGGGAAAGAATGCATAGAAGAGTCTGTCCCTCCCAACTTGCTACCTGTCCATATTTCAAGCAATAAGGTCCACCATTGGTGAGTACAAAGCCAGACATCACTTGGGTACAAAATAGCCTTCTCATAAGACTATAACCATCCTTACCTATCATTTAATTGGATGCCAGTATAACATTATGTATCGAGGCTGATAAGCACTATGCATAATGCCCAAATCAGATGATTAAATGTCACCAAACAATGGTGGGTTTTGACACTTGAAAAATGGGTCAGATTTGAGTTAATTGGCCTCAGAACCACCTATCTAATACTAAGTCCCCAGAAGTCCCCAGATCCAATATGCTTCCTTTATGCACTAACAAGGATAAATGCTTTGACAGCTTTAATTCATAGAATACTACATAAAAACATAACTATCAGATCAATGATTTGCCAAAAACCATAGCACTTTGAAAGTAGTCTAGTGGCATTCATTAGAAGCTAGTAGAAGTGCTGACAAATTAGTGCATGCCCACAAAATTGATAAAGACTAAGAGACATTACCCAGTGATGGTCCTGGCTATCCAGGGTCTTGGGAAGGGTAGACTGGATATGGACCTAACCCTAGGCATTTTCTTTTTACACAGTGGCCACTCTCAGACCCAAACCTGTTTTCTCATGCTTGCCAATCTGAGATTTTACCACTGGACCAAGCAATGGCCCCTAAAGTTGAAAGACTTGAAGAACAAACGCAGTTTTTTTTTTTTTTTGTATAAAAGACAGGCTTTTATTTAGCTTCTAACTCTAAACTCTAATTCAAGAAAATAGCCGCGATCAACACTTCACAAGTATAGTTTGATGACTAAAATATTTTTAAACAATGAATTGCAAAGAATGTTCACTAAACGGCACCATCTCCTCTGGAGGCATAAACAGAGATAAAAGAGACAAAACCATGATATNGGGGGGGTAAGAAGGCAAGGCATGGCCCTTGTTGAATATTGAACAAGTGAATCATTTAAGAAAATTTTTTGAAGCTGCTGATAAAAAAAGAAAAAGAAAATTGCAGAATGGCCCAGGACCCAGGCTTTGCCTGATTGAAATTTAGGTCCTGGGCATAATCTGCATCCCTAATTAGAAATGCTTATCCCTGCAAAAAGGGATAGAAAGCTCACCAGTCAAGAAATCACATGAAGACTAACAAAATCAACCCCATTAAGTTTTCATATTATTTTGATGAGTGCATTAAGTTTTCAAATTTTCAAGAGTAACAAATAAACGGGTATAAGATTTACGACCCCTATGGGGGTTCAGGCGTGAAATGCAAATTTATTCTAATTATTTGGCTGCCTGCAAACATTACCAGAAATTCTGGATGCCAATGAGTTTGAAAATGCATTGCTTAGAGAGAGAATTTAGTGCAGCAAGAATTAGGAAGAGCTATAGATATAGTACTTAGGGTATTTGTTAATCATCATAACCCTAGAATTATGCTTTAAAAGGAGAAAATGTGAAGATGAGATTACTTATAACATACCATTAACCACAAACTCTCAGCTTCTGAAATGGCCACTTTTGTCAAAACATTTCTCAGAAGTTCATAGACAGATAGCAGGTCTTCCTTAGACAGAGAAGCAGATTTCCTTCTAGCCCATTTTATCTCTATTGAAACCCTTAAAACCCATAATTTCACTGCCCCTGGTAGTTTTTCATTGCAAAGCTTTTCTGCTAGCTTCCTGGCTTCCCCTAACTTTCCCAGTTGCAAGTAAAATGAAATATACTGGTAAGCAAGATCCTCTGTAAGGCATTCCATTGATTCAGCTTTTTCATATACCTTCAAAAGATTTGATATGTATTCTGCAGCATGATCGGAGGTGCTTGGAAACCAAGAATCTATGGAATCTTCTCTTTCAGGAACAATAACATCCATCAAAAACTTCGTATACAGGGAAAACATCCTGGCAGAAGCCACAACTTTCAAGGCTTCTTCATAAACCTAGATGTAAAACATCCAAAGTGAGCATTAGAAAGATCCAGATACAGAACATGGAACTAAGAATGATTTTCAGAGCCTGTCAGGAATATTTTTGAAAATCAAAGAACGACAAAAATATAAAAAAACAAAATCCATAAAAAATCAAGTTAGTGCTCACTATCATATAGCCATTACAAAAAAATAACCCTCTGAATGGATGCTTAAACACATTTGCTTTTTGTCACCCATGCACCCACCATAAGCATGTATGAAGCAGAAAACCTACTTTATAGGAAGCAATAATAAGATGAAGCAATGCAATCACAACCTTAGAAATTGAGTTGTGAATTGATTTTCCTAATACAGGATAGCAGGATGAAAGCATTCTGTTCAATACCAAAAAAAAAAAATATTACTAATAATATGGAGTTACAGATGTCAACACAACACCTCTAAAATGAAGTAACCTTTAGAAGGATTTATCCCTGTGGCTTGGTTTGGAAAGAGCACAAATACAAATATGTACAATGGAAATACATACAAAATAATACAAAATACAAGATTTTTCACTGTACATATTTGTATTTGTACTCATTCAAAACTGAGCCTATGTGAAGAAAATTTGTTGTTTTTAAGAATATAGAAGATGAATAGTGGGAAGAAATGTGCAATTACTTCATACTAGTGACCTATGGTACGTGGGGTATTGGTACAAGAGTGTTGTAGTATTGACTACTTCAATTTTTAGTATAAATTCTGCATCCCACACTTTCTCCAGCCACAACATCCTTGCCTGATATGGGTAACATAGCTGGTGAACACAAAATTCCTTTAAGTGTTCATTTAGGTATCTCATCTCAATTACCAATAAAGCCAAGGGATCACTGATAAGAAAAAACATGGAAAAAAAGGAGTCAAGTGGACACAGTGGAGATTGCTTCAGGAACTTTTGTGTACTCAAAGAGTACCATTAAAATTGAAGATGAAATTTTATAGAATAGAAGCTCTTACTTTAGAGGGCAGAAAAGTACATCACTAAAAAAGTGCAGAATAGCTCAGGATGTTGAGATGGATGAGTGGTAAAACTAGATGGGAAATATTAGAAATAAGTGTACAGAAGGAACTCAAGATTACTACCAATTGGTAACAAGATAGTAGAGAATAGATTGGATCATTTGGTAACAAAAATCCATTGGTCAGAAGTGTCGGTGCAAGTTAATGGTTCTCAAGGGAACAGGGAAGGACAAAAAGAATATAGGCTTAGTTAGTTCATTATTTAACATATGAAGGCTCAAATAGAACACACAAACACACAAAAGGAATAGGACCCACGCAACCATGCTTTAGAGTTTAAACCTCAATTAGGTTTATCTTTGTTAGGTCCTTTTTCCCTTTTTTGATTGTTAACCATGGTATGATACCTTTGTTTGCACATTGATCCTTGCAGAATGAAATAACTTAATTTAGTTTTGATTTCTTTCCCAAAATAATGTTTTGTGTCTAATGCATGTAAAGCAAATTATTTAATTTAACACTATTTATTCCAGGTATATCCTTTCTTTTATTGTTTTCCGGGTAGAGTTCTATTTTTTCATTATTGCATAGCAAGTTCCGGTGTCACTTTAATAATTAATTCCTAATACCATTGCTTGTGATTTTCCTTCTAATTTTTCCCAAATTTTATTCCAAAGCATCTCCATCCTTCATCTTTATGATTAGAATATAATGTCCTAAGGCTTCATTCCATGGGCATGGAATTGTTAACCTAAATATACGAATAGACCCATGTCACCTAGATAATAACAGGTTTATGGCATGAATACGACATGCTTATGAAACTTAGTCAACTTATGTTGAAAAGTTAAGTTTCGGAAGTTTGGACCTGTTTGCTCATTCCATGGCATACACTTATTTCTGTCTTGGCATGGTTTCCATTACCATTTGATCCTGGCATGGTAATTATCCATCTACTTAATAATCATATCATAATATTCTAAATTTGGCAGTTGTTATAGGCATTACACGTCTAATATAATTCAGCAACCAACCTTATAATTTTTCTGATTGTCATGCACAAATAGCAATTTATTATGCAAAATCTTGCAAAACAACTTTCTGCATACTTTCAATAATCAAAATCAGCTATTATAGAACAGACATATCTCTACATTTATAAAGGCCTTAACAGTATACATGAAGTCTCACCTCAACTGCTTTGTTTAACTGACGAAACACAACTTCTTTACTGATATCCTTTGAATTTCTAATATCATTAATCTGAAGTCTAGCCAACCAGTCCCAGTAATCAGTATCCTTTGAGAAATCTCTCGTCATGCTGTTCATTATCTCTTCCTTCAGTTCATCTGAATGTGCCAAGTCTGTTGCATCCAATATCTCTAAAAAACGCTTTCTCAAGCTCATATTTGAAGGAAGAGCCTTAACTGCCCCACTGTAGATTGTTTCAAGAATAATAGAACCTTGTTCCCTAAAGGCATCCTCTTTCTTCTCTGACTCCTCTTCCTGCGCACTCGATCCATCTGCATTCTCTCCTCCTTCACTAAGGGGCATAAATAAATCTTTATTTTCATCTCTCCACTGTTTCTCAATGGCATCTCCATTATCACGTGTTAGTGTCCCCTTGTCTTCCCCAAGAGCAGCCTTTCGAGCCTTCAACTTGTTAAGGTACGTGAGTTCCATCCTGAGATATTCGACCCACAGGTCTTCCGAATTTGGACATGCCCTTAAACCACTCTGCATTAGAGCACGGGCAGCTGCAACATTTAAGTTGTGGTCAAACTCCCAAGCTGCAGCATAGATCCAAAGGCCTGGAACCTTTGGATGAAACCTAATTACCTGAGCCAAAACCTGCAAAGGAAATTGGAAAAATCACAAAGAGGTTAAAATTGAATCGTTCCTTACTTTAAATAATTCTTCCACAAGAGACAAACAAAGAAAATAGGGGGAAAAAGGATGAGCATATGGTTCAGTTTGGAAGGAGTACAAATACAAATATGTAGACTGCAAAACCTTGTATTTTATATTATTCTGTAGGTATTTGTACTGTACATATTTGTACTCTTTCCAAACTGAGCCTATGGAACAAAAAAGAGGCACATGAATCTAACATAAGAAAAATGGAATCTAAATTAACACCAGATTATCTGCTTTAGAAGTCAGAAAATCCCAGAATACAACCATCAATTTTCAAAAGGTACCAAGAATTTTTTTTTGTTAAATGTTCCAAGAAACAATTTTATCAACACATTTCTACATTTTCCTTTTGAACAAATACTATAAACTGGTTAAAAATACAATTTGTTTGAACAAGATCAAACCATCCAATTTCAGTAAGCAAGTGAAAAGCAGACAAGGATAAACAATTTGCGCAGGTGTTTGTCAAGTTGACCGAAGTAAACGATAAGAATGGACAATAAGTTGAAAGAGAAGAAACCAAATACCAAGATATACTAAAACGGAAGCAACAAAAAGAACAAATTAAAGTAAATAGGGACCACCATTCTGCTCCATTCCAATAAATTTCTAAAAATAACGATTAGGTTTGTAAGAAGAACAACACCTACAACTTAAATATATAATCTTCAAGTACCTGCTTCATTCTCCCATGACCGCGTTCTCTGCAAAACTCAAGATACCGAAACCATAGATCGATATCGCCTTTATAACGCATAACAGCCAACCGATAAATCTCCAGAATCCTCGACACGCCGGCGAAATCCGAGACAGATTTCCTCAATTTCTTATTGTCCTTTTCTTTCATTTGTCGAGCGACCGATTTCTTGCGTAGGCGACGGAGTGAATCGAGCTGCTTCTCATATTCGATGTATGCCAAGTAATCCTGCTTGAGTGGACTCGGACGCTTCAGTCGGTACTCGAAGTTCCTTCTCTTTTTTACGATTTCTGCGATTTCTCTGCGTGTGAATAGACCTCTTCGTTCAAGGTCGTCCAGCTCGTCCACCATGCGCTCTAGCCTGTACTGCACCACGTCCGCCATTTTCGATTGCTTGACGGCTACTCAGCTTAGCTCTGTTCTGTTTCAGGTCTTTCTTGAAGCAGAGGAGCTCAGAGGAGCACTGAGAGAGAGAGAGAGAGAGATTTTGCTTGGGAATATGGGGGTTGAGAGAAAGAGCGCGACAGTGCGGTATTAGGGCCAAATTTTGGTATTCGGCGAAGAAGGTCTGATGTCGCCGTGGGTGGACATGGGCCGGACTAAGCCCTTCTATAAAGTAGGTAGGACTGGGCCTAATATTGGTCCCATTTATTTAGATTTCGAGAGAGGCACTAGTAAGTAGGCCGGGCCGGACCGTCCATAATAAGCCCAATATAATTTGGTTATGACTTATGATGTTCTCAATTTAATCCAACAGTAGTTCGATATTCCTCTTATCTTTCCATGTATAGACATGGTACATGAAACATAATTCTCTACTGGACAAAATGTATTATGGGAAGAAACACTAAACATAATTTGGGCACCCTGAAGCTTGATATTTCAGGGAAAGCCTGTTTCAGGGAAAGCCTTAACTGTCACGTTTCATGTCTTTATAATAGAGCTGCTTATCGGTTTACCCATTACGCTCTTAGACATCATACCTCACAGACTGTATTAGGTTTATTGTAACGTTTTAAAAAATGACTCAGAAACGGAACTGTTATGGTCATTGTTTTTGAGTTGATGATCTGTCTATTTAGTTCAAACGAATGGCCCATTATGATAAAAAAAAATAAAAAATGGTTAAAAACCGTTGAATGGGTTAATGAGTTAACTTTTTCAATGGTTTTTGGTCAAAGACCGGGTTTGGGATAAAACGGAATCAGTTGCCTGAATAGTTTCTAGGCCGAATGGTCCAACCGTTCGGGTCAATGATGATTCAAAAACCATGATTTATTGTAGATTTTTTTAAAGAAAAAAATCAATGCAAAGAGTTTTAAAATAATGAATTAAGTAAAACTCAGTTTGAAAGGAGTATAAATAAAAATATGCACAGTGTAAACATACATAAAATAGTTCAAAATATAAGGCTTTGCAGTGTACATATTTGTATTTATACTCCTTCCAAATTGAGTCCATGGAAAATTAATCCACAGTTTTTCTGCACTATATTTGGTTAGCATAAGAAATCATAATCACTTCTTTTTCATAATTTTTCAAAAAAAAAAAATCCAAGCGGCGTTTGATAATGAGTAAAGATGCTGAAATGAAAGACTTATCACTTTGTCTTTTAGTTATTAAATAATGAATTAAATAAAGTTTTTAAAGACTGTGGTCTATCCAACTTAAATTTCAGCGTTTAGCAAGCTCACAACCTCCTTAAAATCTTATTCATTAAAAGACAAATTATGTAATAAGCTTTTCAGTTCCTCATCTTCAACCGTAATCAAACGGCCATTGGTCACAGGTGTATGCTTTTAGTCTCAGTTTGGAAAGAGTATAAATACAAAATAATATGGTTTTTAAATCATTGTTGACTCAGATGGTTGGATTGTTCGGCCCAGAAACCATCCAAACAACTGGTTTTTGTTTCACTCCTAAACCAACAGGATTAGGCAGTCAAACCATCAATCCATTCAACCAAGATAATGGTTTTAGCTATTTTTTATTTCAATTATTTTTAAATTTCAATGAATTGTCAGTTTGAACCTGATGGTCGAACTACTAACCTGGGAACAGTAACTAAAGTGATTCCAATTCTGGATCAACTTTTAAAACATTGCAAAATAATACAAATACAGGGTTTTGCACTCTATATATTTGTATTATACTCCTTTCAAACTGAGCCTTAGAATTGGATTGAATGCAATTTTTAGATGCATACCTAATATTGGTGGAATCGTGATTCTTTATAAATTGATTTAGCTAACTTTACATTAGGTTTTAGCAAAACAAGTTTTAATGCATATGATGAACATGGGCAAAGCAAGGTTTTAAGGTCTGGGATCAAATAGAATAGTTTTGATGCACCCTTTCCCCCCAGCTCACTACTTTTGTTATGACGGTGTCGTAGCGCAGGGCTAAAACCAAAACTCAACGCCTTTAATTTAAGGTGGACCATAATAATTTATCAAAGGTAAGGGTGATCATCAAAAACTGAAAAACCGAATCGAATCTAACTAACGATGTTGAATAAAAGTTTTCAGTTAATCAAATCGGTCAGTTCAGTTTCGGTAATCAATATAAAAAACCAGTGGTTAACAAGACTGATTGGTATACATATATTTATGTACATGTATTATTATATTTTTTATATATATTTTATATTATCTATATAATATTATAAATGGATACATATGCATTATATAAAAATATTGTTTATTATTTATAATATAATATTTTATATGTATTTCTAATATTTTTATTATATATTTATATATATATTTATAATATATTATAAATATAAAAAAACTGAAAAATTGGTGAACCAGATTGGTGGTTGACCAAACAGATCAATCGATTAACTGATTATAGGGGTGAGTAAGAAAAACCGAAAAGCCAACTAAAACTGAACAAAAAATCTGGTTAACCAAGCCAGTTGGTTTGGGATTTTTAAAAAACTGAAGGTACCGGTTTGATTTGAGTTAACCGATATAAAAAACCGGCGGTTAACCAAACCGACTGATATACATATAATTTTATATATTTATGTATAATATATATATTTTATATTTTCAGTATATTATAAATTAATAAATATACATTATATAAAATATATAATAAGTTATTTATTATTTAAAATATAATATTATATATTTTTCTAGTTTTATTATATATTTATATATTTTTATAATATATATTATAAATATAAAAAAAAAAACAAAAAACTGATGATTAACCAAACTAGTCAACCAGTTAACCGGTCAACTTCAATTTGGTTTCAATTACAAGTTTTCCAAAAACCGATAACCCGATTTGATTGTTTCAAAAATAGGCCCACAATCGAACCGTGAGCACTCCTATCTCCTATGGCTTCAGTTCGGTTTTGATTAATAATTTTTCAAAAAGTGATATTTCAGTTTGAAAAATAGTTTCAAAGTTCGATTAATCAAACCGATCAACTGGTTAATTGATTGGTTTCGATTTGAAAAATAGGTCAATGGTTAATTAATCGAACGATAAGCACCCGTAATCAAATGTCTTTAATGTCGTTGTTTCAGCGTAGTGCAAGGACATTATTATCGTAACAAATGTGATCCCCCGGGGCCCATGTGTAGTCCATCACCATACCCATAAACCCGGCCCTATACCCAAACTACTTTGCATCCCACAACTTGGCTACAAGCCTACAAAAAGAGAGAGGTCCAACGTCCAACGCCGTACCAATTGAACCACCATCAGTTGGTACTTTTTAATGGTTCAACCATCTGGTTTTTTCGGATCAGTTTACGCACGTACCCAGCAGTGAGTCAAAACTCAAACGAGGTTATCATTAAAAAGTGTCTAACAAACAAATCAGTAACTACATTGTGTGTTTTGGTTAATGAATGTTTATATTTGGGAATTGTGGATATATCGATCTCATCATCATCCATGAGCCAACTGTGTATAAAGAATGGGGAATAGAATACCCGAATGAATGAAGCTCATCACGTGGATTGCTATAAATGAATATGCTGAGTGAGTGTTATTGTCGGTGTACAACGACCAAAGTGCCCCTCTAGACTTACTAGTATTTTTTCCTTGCACCTACTCGGATGGGTCCAGTGCTGATCAGATCTATGGTTTTTCATCCAGCTCCGGTCACAGGCCACAATGTGAAAAGCGAATGATAAGGGTTGGATTAAAATGGTTCCAGCCTGTATTAAAATTGACCTTATATTATGGGAAACAATCTGTTACATCACTTTATAATCTTTTTGTAAAGCAAAGTTGATGCCAAATTAGGGTGGCGTATATACATTTCCTTTTTATCCCTATCAACACCCTTGCAGTCAAAATCAAATGCTCCATGACATAAACTCCTCTTTGATCATTTTGGCAAAGATAAAAAAAAAAAGGATTTTTTACTAGTGGCAAAGATTATGGCGTGACTAAATTTTAGAGGCTTCTCAAAGGAAATGGGCCAATGAAATAGCCCAATAGTTGATATGGACAATGGAGTCCCTCCAAAATATAATATATGAGGTATAACATCAAATCTATGAAACTGTAGACTCTCTTACTAATAGTATGACCAATAGACCTAACATGACCTCTATTCCCAATTCCGCACTAAAAGAAGGCAATAGAATATTCAGGATAATGAAATCTTACCATGGAAGTATGAAACCTGCAGTTTTGAAGAATTTAAATGGATCTTAATTAATTAAATAGGGTTGTGACTTGTGAGGATCGATCACGTGAACGGATTTCATATTGGAGAATGGGGAGTAGTCGTAGGGGATGCAGCAGCAGAAAGTGCTGTCGACGTATGCATGGCATGGCCAACCCGATATATATGAATATGATATATTGATATATCCCCAGTCTCATCATCTTAGCTCCCACCTCTCCATTTTCTCTCGTTTGAGTAGAATACATTAAAAAAAAAAAAAAGAATGGGATTAGGATTATTATATAATTGCATGCATCTCGATCCTCTGCCTTAGCTCAGTGGGACAACTCACAACTGTGGGGGCTCTTGCTTGAAATCCAAGTCATCTCGTTGACTCTAGCCCACGCACGATGTTCAAATATGGTCCTCATCCACACCATACAATATCTCGTATCATTTTTTCAACGTAACTGTTGTTCTCTCTCTCTCTCTATCTTTTTGAAGAAGCACTGCTTAAAAGAGAATCTGAAGCGAAACTGGGCAAATAACATGGCAGAATGACTGATGGTTGGTGTCAATCCTCTCTGTCACTGACCTTCGAGTAGTACTGCATACTGTCACTGACCTTCGAGTAGTACTGCATCGATCCTCTCTGTAGTAGGCGAAAATGAGATTGTTACCCTCTAAATATTACGAGCCTTTTACGCAATTCTGTATGCGCGCGACCCAGCAGGCCAGCAACATTATCGATATTAAAATAATTATGGATGCTTGAGAAGAATCACTTAGAACTCACGCCCAAACCCTTGATCAGTAACACAATTACAATTCCGTGATGGCCAGTTAATTTGGAATTGGAAACTTCTGAATATAATAGGAATGCTGTATTGCTGTTCGATCGAGAGACCACAGTGTAGAGAAAATATGTTTGTCAGTGTGGATAGAATAAGGTTAAGATGATGGGCCTTGTGGGCTTGTCAACAAAAAATAGTTGTTCCAAATCCAGTGGGAGGAACGCGGTGTGGTGGTCCCCCCCACCCCTTTTTTTTTCTTGACTCCATGAGGCGCAAGTTGGCCAAAAGCAAAAACAAAACAAAATATATATATATATATATATATATATATATATATATATATATATATATATATATGAAAGAGAGAGATAGATTCCATTTCATCACTTCCACCTTTATATAAGCTTCGGAAGCCATAACAAACCTTAAGTTGCACAACATGGAGAGATCGATTGCTTCCCTTGTAGTCTTGATATCCATTCTATTTTGTGTTGCACGGTTTCCTTGCAGTGTCAAAGCAAGAAGTCTGGTACAGGTATACAAAGAAACTAATCCAAGTGAGAGGAGACTCATATCTTGGAACGGTCGTGGTGGAGGTAGAGGATTTGGATTTGGTGTGAGCCGTAATGGGTCCAAGATCGACATTGGTTTTGGCGGTGGCGCTGGTGGTGGTGCCGCCACCAGTCATGGTGGAGGCGTTGCAGCTGGTGGAGGTGCCGGTGCAGGTGTTGGAGTTGAAGTTGGGAAGGGGGGTGTGCGTATTGGTATAGGGGTAGGTGGTGGAGGTAGTGTTAGTGCTCGTAATGGTAGGGTTAGTGTAGGTAGAGGGGGAGGTGCTGGTATTGGGGTCAACATCGGCCGTGGGGGCGTAAGTGTTGGTGGTGGAGGTGGGACTGGTGGTGGCATCGGTAAAGGTGGTAGTGGCGGAGGTGGAGCAGGTGGTGGTGGTGGAACTGGCAGTGCTGGAGGAGCCATAGGGCATGGCGAAGGATATGGTAATAGCAGTGGAACGGGTGCAAGTGGAGGGGGAAGCGGAGTGGGATCGGCGGGAGGTGGAGCAGCCAAAGGAGGAGGAGGAGGTCGCGGCGGCGGCATTGGTGGCGGTGGAAATTGAATTCCAAAAATCGTAACAAGTCAATAATAACTCCTTGACGTTTACTTTGTATAAAAATTTACAGTTTCTGCCTATTTTTCTAGACTTCATATCTGGGCGAAGGTGTTGGTGTCATGTATTAAGATATCCTGATTTACTACTTGCAGGATAGAGTAATTCATTAAGTTTAGATCGTTAGATGTACGCAAAAATGCTTGTAAGTCATCGTTTTGTGTTCTGTTTAAACTGTTTAAGCATATGGGATGCCTGCAGTGAGAACTGAGAAGATCAGATGATGAGCATTGGGGCCGTATGCACGGCTGCAAATTTCAATTAAACCATATGGATTCGATTAGTTCGCAAAACTCACAACGTTGACCCATTGAATATTAATAAATTTGCAAGTTGAGATGCGTAATAGGAGGATCTATTATCTATAACCGATGTATTAATTGATACAGGGGAAAACCGAAATTTTGGATGAATAGAATTACTGTTTGTTTCTAAAATCGAAAGAAAACTACTTATATGCAGAGGTAGAATGCTTTGTGAGATGGAAGGAAACAGTCCAAGCATCAATTCAATTTCATGATAAAAAACCTCCCCTGAGTTTCTGATAATCATAAAAACCTCCTGTCTAGTTTTATTTTAAGAAAAACCTCCCTTGAATTTTTTGAAAAGTCAACACAAACCTCCCTTCTATCACCAACAGAAACGAAAACGTTCCACCTATGCATTATTTTTTCAAAATATCCATTTTACCCTTGCGTATAATTTTACTAAAATAATTCTGAAACTCATCAACCCTCCTCTTCCTCCTCTTTCAATCTCCCGCCCCTAAACTCAACTCCATGGAGTCAAAAAGAGAGAGGAAGCATTCAGCCACCGTAAACTCCATGCGTTAAGAAGAGAGGAAGCTTTTTTGCTTTAACTCCACCGTAAACTTCAAGCATGAGCATGGTGGTACCAGATTCACACGTGTTTATATTAGGGGTGCCCACGGGTAATTTTCTGGACCGAACCGATAGGTTCCGTTTTTACATTCAACCGAACCGATACAACTGGCCCACCGGTCAACCGGTTAATTGCGCTTCGGTTTTTTGATTTTTTTATGCCCTTAAAATAAAAAAAAAAAACGAAAAACATGGCAATTGGGATCGTCAGTGTTGTCAAGATGCATTAGCCTCTAACCTGCAAGCCGAGCCTCCAGTGTCGCGGATCGCCGGTGTCGGAGGCCAATGGTGAATCAGTTGGAGGGTGGAGCGCCAAAGGCCAAAACCAAAGAGAGAGTCTGAGAGGTGAGAGAGAGAGAGAGAGTTCAGAGAGAGACTGAGAGGTGAGAGAGAGAGACCGAGAGGCGAGAGAGAGAGAGAGAGTTCAGAGAGAAACTGAGAGGCGAGAGAGAGAGAGAGAGAGAGAGTTAAGAGAGAGACTGAGAGGCGAGAGAGAGAGAGAGTTTAGAGAGACTAACAGGTGAGAGAGAGAGAGGGAGTATGAGGGAGTGGCAGCGGCCAATGGGTGTCAGTCTGTCAGACAACTCGGACTGGTAGCCAGCGGATGTCAGTCTGGCAAACTTGTCCCAACTCTCAGTTCGGCAGTCTGAACACTCTCAGCTTGTCGAACCTTTTTATTTGATTTTTTTAAAATAAAATATAATATATATATATATACATCGGTCGGTTCAGTTAACCGCTGATTTTTAAATGACTAACTGGAACTTTCGGTTTTTGAAAACATCAAACCAAAATCAAACTGACTGGTTTAGTAAACCAATTTTTCAATTCGGTTTCGATCTGTTTTTTCGGTCGATTTGGTTTTTCGTTTTTTTATTGCTCACCCCTAGTTTATATGGTTCCAAACATTTTGGATTGAAATCAGCCCCTAAGCAAAGGCCATTTTCATTCAGTGATCCCTGCTGCTATGAAAACTATGATGCCATACAGACCACATGTGGCAAAGACATCATACTAATTGTGGCAGCTTGCCATACCGATTGCCATGACCTCAATGCTTCAATCCATGAATACATCCAGAGATTTCCATCTATATTTAGTCTCAAAAATCGAAAATGCACCGATAGAGGAATCATTGTGATCTCCAAACAGAGATCACACTGGTCTAGATCTTCTGTCAAGAAGTTGTAAGGCTCCATCAGAGGTGAGGGTGGCTTAAATAGCTGAAATAGGACTCCCACTTGTCCATTACGTAATTGACATTGCTTTCCCATTTCAGTTTCAACTCACTTGAGACATCCACGGAGAGATTGTAATAACTTGACATCGAGTTTTTGCTAGTAGCTCGGAGTGTTTAACCAACATATAGATTATGGCCTTAAAATATTTGTTCCCTTGAACCTTGTCTCCTCAATGACAAACTTTTTGGCTTCAACATTCAGACCTTCTCCAAATTTCAGATGTCATAGTTGCTACTCCCACCTGTGGATGTATAGAACTAACATATGAATTAGCATAAAATTTTGCCCAATATTCTTCATACTACATTGCAGTTTACATCCGTTTGTCTATCTAACAAATCACACCCTTCCACTTGATCATTGCACATGTAGGAAATATGTTGCTAGGTAGATGATTGGCAACGGATTTGATAGAAGCAGATAATAAAACTGCAGGCTGGAAGGTTATCTCACCATAATCCTTTAAAAATTTCTTGTGACGATAGAATGCGTTGAGTCCTCAAATATGAGTTTAATATTGTCTGTAAACATCAAATTTAAGTGAATGTATTGGAAGAAGAATAGGATCCTGAAATCAAGATAAATAGAAACTTAATGTTTCCTCTCTTCTTGAAGATCGCCGATTTGGTAGACCTAAACAATACCGTGAATGATGTCTAAAAGAAGCCCTAAGTTAACTTCTCCATCTGAACCTTATTTGCTCATGATTGTTAACATGAACGATGTCAATGCTGGAAAGGAAGACAAGAGCGTCTCCTTCCTCGGAGTCACCAATGTCCCAATGTGGCAGAATGGGACAGTTGGCTTGACAGATTAGACTCCAAATACCACCACTTTCATCCTTGAGCACACTTTCTGTTACAATGAAGTTTATGGTGGCTGAATGCTTCCTCCTGTTCTTGATTCCATGGATGGAGTTTCGGGGTGGGAGATTGAAAGAGGAGAAAGTAAAGTTTCTTTTAAGATTATTTTTGTCAAATTCTATGTAAAATAAAAGGGTAAAATGGGTATTTTGAAAAAATAGTGCATCTGTGGAACGCTTTTTGTCTAGGTCAATAATGGAAGAATTCAGGGGAGGTTTGTGTTAAAGGGAAACTTGAGGGGAGGTATTTATGATTGTTAGAAACCTCAAGGGAGATTTTTATATTTTACCGATAAAAGAAAGCAAATCCATTGGATGGTTGGATTGTTTGATCAGTTTGTAATTATCCACTTATAGATATCACGCTCAAATTTCTAAAAGCGTCGGAAGAGAGAGACAGAGAGAGATCGATTGGTCAAAATTTGGAAAGTGTAGTTTTAGGAGCTATGGTGAATCCAGCAACTTAATGTTTTTATCAAAAAAATAATATTTTTAAATATTTAAAATATATTTTTTAATTATTTTACTATTGTTTTTATAAAAAAATAATATTTATTGGTTAATATTAATTCATTGATGTATTTATCATATAAAATGCAAAAATTAGATATTTATGATTAACTGTGTAGATCATTCATAAAATGTATATGAGATACATAGAATCAAAAGGTGTGGTGTAGACTAGTGCACACCACGCTTATAGAAAGCCACTGTGGGTGTGCACTTGTCCAGTCCACACAGTTTGTCCACAGTTCAAAATAACTGTGAACTGTGGTGTGATGTGGACCAGTCCACACCCACCAATTTCTCATCCACACTACATAACACCCCTTTAGTATTGCCTTTGCATGCAACATATGAAACCCACCTCTAATATCAAGTACAACGAAAAAATGAAATAGAAACTTTCACAGTGTTTCGCACAATTAAATATGCAAAAAAGGGTGTTGTATCACATGATTCACATCTCTTCTTCTCGGAGATTTTTTACTCTTATGGCGATGATCATAGGTGAGAAAGTTAGATTTCACACTATCGGAGATTTCTCACGAAAGAAGTCAGATATTTTCCTTTCTAGTGACAATCAAAGGTATTTTTGGGTCAGTTGGATTTTAAGAGAAAATTGCAAGAAAAAAATAGAGAAAATTTAGTGGGGTATTTTGTTAATTTAATGCCTTCTGTTATCTGACTTAATGACCAAGGGGGGTCTTTGTCTAACGATCAAAGTTCAGGGGGGGTCTTTGTCACAAAAAAATTGCAGGGGCGTCATTGTCACAGACCCCATAGTACAAAGGGGTCCATGTAATTTACCCATTAATTAATGCATCTAAAAACTAACCAGACAAAAAAGAGATTCTTCTACTAAGCTATGTTGCATTTCTTTTATTTTTTGTTGTAATTCAAAAGTTTTATAGGGGTATTTGTATCTTTATATTCACATGTTTACAATTCTAACACATGCTTAACTTATCCAAAATTCTTTTAAATAATTTTTAATTTAAATTTAAGTTTTAAGTGGCCTTTCTTCACTGACTTTCCTTATTCTAAATGACTTTTCAATGTAAAGTTACTTTTCATTTAAAGTTTCTTTAAATGGGTCTTTTAATTTAAATTAGTGAACTTTTAATTGAATTGCCTCTTCATTAAAAAGTGCCTTTTAAACATGTCTTTTATTAGGAATGGCAATGGGGCGGGGCGGGGTTGGGTTTTGCCTACCCCGTATCCAACCCCAAATTGAAATTCCCTACCCTGTCCTCGCCTCGAATCCCAACAAAGCTAAAAATCTTAACCCCATCCTCGTCCCTAGGGAGAATGGGGATCCTCGACTTTGCCCCGCCCTACCCCAATCATTCTTACTTGTATACTTATAAATTTATTTATTTTTATTTTTTTGAAACCTACCTAAAACTATTTTATATTATGTAAATACAATATAGTATAATATAATATATAATAAAATAATATGATATAATATACATTAGCATATAATAACAATTTTATATGTATTAAGTTATATAATATAGTTAGGGTGGGGTGGACAAATATCGTCCCTACCCTGACCTCGACCCCCAGAGTTTCAGGTTTTCCCCAAACTCAACCTGAACCCCAATCAGTTGTCAAAAAACTTGCCCCGACTAGGGTTGCACAGGGCGGGGCCCCATAGGGACGGGTCAAATTTTCATCTCTATCTTTTACTAGTGTCTTTTCATTAAAAACTCTTCATTTGGAACCTTTTCTTTATTAAGTGTCTTTTGGTTTGAAATTTGGTAACATTTCATAAATGCCTTTTCCCATAAGATGACATTGGGTTTATATATATCCAAACTCAAAACACTGAAGAAATAATATTATTCTCTCCTAATCCTTTTCTACACTTGTTTTTGGCATTTATCCATTCTCATACATTGCATCGACCGAATTGGAAGATTGTTGAAGTTCATCTAACCTAGTACTTCCGAGTGCATGGTTATTGGGAGCCACCAAGGATGTTGAATCGAGGAGGACGCCTACATACCTATATGCTCTGGACTTGATCCAAAGGATAGTGTCCTAGACATGCCTTAATCGACAAGTCCAATTATCTCCTTTTTCTTTTACTTATCTAACTTTGCTTGTTATTAGTGGTTTTCTACTTTATTTTTTTCATTAAATTACTTTCTCTCAAATTTCTTTGATTTCTTGTGACAAAATTATAATTTTTTAAAATTTACATTTTTATCCTCACTTTGTTATTGATGATGCACGATCTGGAAGCTCCTAGCCGGAGGGTTGCCTGGACGTACTCGAGTAGTGAGTTGGAGCAAGCTGTAAAACAGAGATCAGAGTGACCGTGGATGACCCGGGGAGGTCGCTCTGATGCTTAAGTCAGTATTCTATTGTGGTTGCGAGCTAGAATTTGAGTGCTAGAGAGCTTGGATGCAAGTAATTGCGCGTACCTGGACCATGGAGGGATTGATGCCTTTATATAGCTGAGCTATTGTGGGTTTCCCGAAACAGTTTTGAGATCTGTGGCCTGAATGGATGAGATCCGTTTCCGCTTTAATTGGGGAGTAACGTATCAGTCAATGAACCTTATTGTCGCCGCCCGATCCGGGCGGGGAGAAGATAAGGCTTGTCGTTATGCAGTGTGATCCCATAAGATTCAGAGTCTGCTGGGAAGCTAATAGAATTGATTATGTGTCACTTCGGTTCCTGGGCTCTGAACTCGATTAGGCGCCGAGGTGGCATTATGCCGAGGTGACTTTATGTCGAGGTGGCCAAACATCTGAACTCCGCATATTGTTGACTAAGCTCCCCTTGCTAAGTTGTCTTCCTATAGGCAGATCACGTCCATGTGACATTTATTTACTAGGTCATGCCAAATTACCCCTCATCAATTGCCCCCCCACTCCTCGTGGCAAGAGTCCTGATTTAATTTCATATTATACTGCTGCTTTTTCCTGAAGTGACTCCGAAGACACACTTATTCGGATTTAATTTCATATTACATTTTCTCAAAATTTGAAAAACAACGTCTAAATCATTAATTAAAAATTTAGAGAATTGGGTCTTCACGACCATGTCGTCAACATAACACTCTACTTTATTGCCAATCAAAAGCTCAAAAATTTTGTTTTCAAACCAAAGGGCATAACTTTATAGCAATAAAGCCATAGTTTGGTTACAAAAGCAGTTTTGTCTTAGTCAGTTGTGTCCATCCTAATTTGATTATAGCTGGAGTAGGCGTCCATGAAACTCAGTAACTCGTGCCCTAAGGTCGCACCTACCAGGCAGTCAATTTTGGGTAGGGGGAAGCAATCCTTTGGGCAGACTCTATTTAGGTTGGTGTAGTCGACGCATATGCACCACTTGCCATTGGCTTTCTTCATGAGTACTGGGTTTGCGACCCAACTCGAGTAATGGACCTCCCTGAAGAAGTCTGCAGCGAGGAGCTTCCTGACCTCCTCATCGACTTCCCTCAACCGTTCTGGGGTGAGGTTGCATTTTCTTTGTTGGACCGACCTAACTAAAGGGTCCACATTTTCTTTGAGTAAAAAACTTACTAGTTGATTTCGGAGCAGTTCGCTTATGAGTGCACCGATTTGGAGAGTCTTGGTCGGTTCGGTCTCGGACACCGGTATGTGGACCGTCTCTTCCATCGGGGCAACTCGCTCATCGCTGTAGTCTGTCGGTCGCTCCGGTTTGACGTCCTTTGCTAACTTTGCTTTTCCTTTAAGGGCAACCACATAACACCTCCGGGACTCGAGCTAGTCGCCTCGTACTACTCCCACTCCACAATCCGTTGGGAACTTCATCGCAAGATAGTAAGTCGACACTACTACGCGTAAAACATGCGTAATAGGCTGACCTATGATTGGGTTGTATGGGGATGGAGTAGTGACCACCAAGAATGTGTGCTCGAACCGGACAATATTTGGCCACGTGCCCTTCTCCACTGGTACTGTGACACGACCTATAGGCCTAACTTCCTCTCTGCCGAACCCTACAAGTGGGGCATTTGTTGGTTTTAGGTCGCTTTGTTGTAATGTAGCTTGTCAAAGGTTTCTTGGAAGAGACTATTGGCCGAACTACCTAAGTTCACCAAGATTCGCCTTACTTCAAAGTCATTGATGACCATCTTCACGACTAGGGCATCGTCATGAGGATACTGGATCCCACAGGCATCATCCTCGGTAAAGTAGATCGGTTCTTTGATTCGAGGTCGCTTGGGTGGTTTCTCTGCTTCATGCTTTAGTTCTCATAATGATGCTCTCTCAGCTGCTATTGTGCACCCTGTTACAATAAATCCCCCAATGATCATATTAATCACCCCGTTGATCGGTCTTTCTTCTAGTAGCGGGCGAGGTGGCTGCTCTCTAGGGCATCTTTTTTCTGATCTCCCTATCGGTTGGTTCCCTTGTGCCTTTTCCTCATGTAGAATGTACTTTTTCAAGTACCCACGATGGATCAGTTCTTCAATTTCATCGCGGAGGTTTCTATAGTTTTCTGTGTTGTGACCATGGTCCCGATGAAAGTGACAATAGACGTTCAGGTTCCTGGTCGTTGGGTCTCCACGGAGTCTGGGTGGCCATCTGACGATAGAGGAGTCCTTGATTGCCATTAAGATCTCTCCTCGCTTCACGTTCAAGGGAGTATAGTTCATCCTCTCCATTGAAGGGGTCCTAGAACGTTGACCCGACCTATAACTTTGCGAGGGGGATTTGCTCCTTGAGCTCGGGGACTTGCTTCTTCGCTTGAGGGACTTACTTTTTTTTTTCTTTTCTTGTTGTTCGTCCCTTCTTCCCCTCTCTTCCTCTTTTCTCTTAGCTGGTTGTCACCTTTCTGGTTTATCTCCTCTTCAGTGCTGATAAACTGATCTGCCAACTGGAGGAACTCGATGATGTTCTTTGGTTTGTTGGCCACGATGTTCCACTTGAACTCTTTGTGGGTGATGCCTTTGCACGTTGTGGTGAGACGTACTACTGGGTCTAGGTCCGGTATCTGTAGGCATGGCTCATTGAAGTGTTTGATATAACTGCGAATTGACTCTCCCTCCCTCTACACCACGTTCAAAAGGCTTTCTTGTGACTTTGGGCACTTCTTACTAGTGATGAAGTGGGTCGTAAACATATCTGCGAACTATGCCCAACTTCTGATGGAACCCGGCGCTAGGTTTCTGTACCAGGTCCGAGCAACTCCTTTGAACGTGGTGGAGAAAGCCACGCACATATAAGCCTCGTCGGCCCCGGCGAGGTGCATCTAGGACTGGAATGCGTCCACGTGATCATTAGGATCAAAGGACCCATCGTACTTGTCTGGCGGCGGGACCTTGAAATCTTTTTGCATTGGGGCCACTAGGAGCTTCTGTGGCCACCGAGCTCACCTCCTCTCTTTCCCGATCTTGATCTGCTGGATGGTTGGGCTTTGCTGCTGGGTCATTCCTTGCTGATGAATGGTGAGTCTTGTAACGTTGTCGCTGCTGCTTTTTTGGTGGAGCGGCATTCGTGCTGTCGGCCTCCGTGTTGTTAGGCACTTCGATCTTACTTTGAATAGTAGGGTGAGCTGGTTCAAAGATTCTCCTCGATCATGCGTTCGATGCTGGCTGCTGTGAGGAACCGAGGGGTCTCCCTTGGAGCCCACACCTCGGACCTCGGGCCGATGCTCCACATGGGAAATCTGCCGGCTGCGCCTCTCAGGATGGCTGGGTTCGGCCCTATTCCTCGAGCTTTCTCTTCGGGAAGTAGGGAGAGTACGTTGGTCACCTACGACACCCTGCAGCGGGGTTCGTCCCGAAGGAGGGACCAGTACCTACAAAGTTCTCTCCTTGTGGGGAGGAGACTAGTGGGCGTTCTGGTGCTGGTTGTTCGTCGGCTGGCTTGGTTGCAGTGGTGGGAACTGCTATTGATATTGTTGATAAAAATAATACTGTTGGAACCAATGAATCTGCATTGTCCGAATGCTTTGGATGAGGTTGCTGAATTGGGAGTGTTTGATCCTGCGGCAGAGTTCTGGCATTGCGGCGGGGTTCATCCCAAAGGAGGGACCGGTACCTGCGAAGTTCTCAACCTGCGGGGAGGAGACTGACAGGCGTTCTGACGCTGGTTGTTCGCCGGCTGGCTTAGTTGCAGTGGTGGGAACTGCTGTTGATATTGTTGATAAAAGTAATATTGGTGGAACTGCTAGAACTGATGAATCTACTGCATTCGAATTGGAATTGTCTGAACGCTCTGGACGAGGTTGTTGAACTGGGAGTATCTGATCCCAGGGGGAATCACAGAAGGCTTCGATAATGTGGCGCTCACCTGGGGGAGCGGGACACTCACCTTTTGGGTAGTGTGGGGCACAGATAGTGATGGGACCCCGGATGCAGTCAAAGGAATGGTGAATTGGCCGATTGTCACCGAGGGTCCTTGGGGAGCGACTATCTGCTGTTCTTGCCCCCCAGTGATGTTCATGGTACCCTTACCGTTGTGACTGGATGATGCCATTGAGGTTGAGATTGAGTTTGAGACTGTAAAAATTTGGGATGACCTTTCAATCGTTCCCACAGACGGCACCAATTGATGATGCACGATCTGGAAGTTCCTAGCTAGGGGGTTGCCTGGACATACTCGAGTGATGAGTTGGAGCAAACTGCAAAACAAAGATCAGAGTGACCGGGGTGGATGACCCAGGGAGGTCACTCTGATGCTTAAGTCAGTATGTTGTTGTGGTTGCGAGCTAGAATTTGAGTGCTAGAGAGCTTGGATGCAAGTAATCGCGCATACCTGGACCATGGAGGGATTGATGCCTTTATATAGCTGAGCTATTGCGGGTTTCCCAAAACAGTTCCGAGATCTGTGGCCTGAATGGACGAGATCGATTTCCACTTTAATCGGGGAGTAACGTATCAGTCAATGAACCTTATTGTCGCTGTTCGATCCAGGAGGGGAGAAGATAAGGCTTGCCGGTATGCGGTGTGATCCCATAATATTCGGAGTCTGATGGGAAGCTACTGGAATTGATTACATGTCACTTTGGTTCCTAGGCCCCGAACTCAATTAGGCGTTGAGGTGGCGTTATGCCGAGTGGCCAAATATCCGAACTCCGCATATTGCTGACTAGGCTCCCCTTGCTAAGTTGTCTTCCTAGAGGTAGATTGCGTCTACGTAACTTTTATTTACTAGGTCGTGCCAATTACCCCTCATCAGTTATACTATCGTTTTTTTGTGAAAATGACAAATGCCTTAAGTTTTAATTTTCTAAGCTATTTTTATTGACATTTCTTAAACTATTATGGTAATTGACACTTTACACAAACTTTTAAAACATATGTTTCATATGTTAATGCACATTATTTACAGTCAAGACCTAGATTTAGTTCTGTTGATGTATTTCTAAGATTTATTTGAGTTTCCTTAGCATATCCATGTATATCTTAACGTTTCCATTGTATACACCTCGTATCCCTATACCACCACTCCTTTACTATTAACAAAAAGAATTTCAAAAACAGAAAAATGATCTATTTAGTTTATTCCTCTACTCTTTGTGAACTGCTACCCAAAAGTGAAATTTTCCTAAAATCTACAAATAAACTAACTCAATCGAGGCCCTCTTCCCTTTTTTTTGGTAAATGAGTAATGATTTTGATAATAATAAAGGAAGTGTACATTCACCCTAAGAGGAGGCACAAGATGTTACCTCCCATGCTAGATACATGAAGGAAAATTCTATTTGATGTACAACCTAAAATTGGACAATGGGATTGCACTGAGACTTCTCATATAAGCAAAATTGATATAATTAAAAATATTGTTTTTTTTATCAATAACAAAGATTCATAAATTGAGAATAACATTACAAAGGAGGGGAGCTAAGATATCTTAACTCTCCAAAACAGTCAAACATACACCCAAAAAACAAATAATAATTATAATTGAGCCCAAAACATAGAATGAATTTACACTTCTATTTACTCATTTGCATTGAACTTCCATATCCTTAGTAAATCATTTAAATTTTCTCTTTTCATTATTGTAGTTTCAAAGCCTAGGAATGTCTTCATTTAACTAATTCACTAATCACTACAGTCTCAAAGTCTCCTTCTATGATCAGTTTATTGACATTCAGGTCTTTATCGCTTTATACCCCTTCTAGAGTTGCTAGTATCTCTGCCCTCAGAGAATCTTCCACTCTGATTGGACCAGAAAACAATGCTATGATACTCAGTTTTTCATCCCTTAATACTCCCCATATTCGCGAGGGCCCTGAATTGCCCATACTGCTGCCACCAAAATTCTTTAATTAGTCATCAGGAATCAACAATTAAAAATATTATTGAGGAACTATAATGTTTGAATTGCATTAGAGGAATCAACAACAATCTTCTTTAAAAAGTTTTAAGAGGTTGAATTCATAATTCTTTAATTAGTCACCAGGGAATCAAAGTTATCGTGGAGTAATATGTCTTCTCTCTCAAGTATCCAATATGTCTTTGCAGTGCATAATATCAGATACTTGATATACAACTTGAGCCCCGAAAATCTTAAAAAAAAGAAAAAAAAAAGAAACCATCATTGGGATTTGTTGGGGAGTTGCATGCTATAAATGATTCTTGTAAGGACAGTTGGTGTTTAAGTGACAAAAAACTCTGAAAGTGAAAGATATGTCTTAAAGTTTGGTGAAGTGGAGTTAGGGTCTGAAGGAGAAACTAGTCAGCCGGTCCTTGAATTGATGATGTTTCATTGTATATTTTTTATATGGTCTACTTTGGATGTGTTTGTATGTAACAACGTTGGCCTCAATTCCCATCTCGATGATAATTTATTGGCAAATCATTTGTAAACTCATTGGTTTTTCTGTAGATACTTTTTTATTTTTAATTATTTTGATAAAAATAATAAAATAATGAATAATTTTTGTCTAACGGAACAAAAAAATTTGGATGAAAGATATATTAACTGAGACATATATCACACAGTTATTATATGGTCAATGCTTTTCTGGCAAAAACATCTAATACAGAAAAATTTTCCTATGGTTAGACAAAACAAAAGAAATCATGCACGCCTGCAACGAGAGAAACCAAAGACACCAATCCAAAACCCAAACTTAAATAACACCAATAGCCAACCTCTACAAGAGACGAACCCAAACAAAATTGCCTGATTCATTAATAGCTTAATTAAAGTCCCATCCTATATTGATGTTATAACCCATAAATTGAGTCCTCAAGACAAAGAAGTCCAAATCACCAAACTAGTTAACATAGCAGAAGTTGCAAAAGTCGGCTCTGTCCATGAAACCAATTTTACCCGGGAAGTATTTCACGTCAATCATCAGAAACATTGATTTGATCATCCATAGCTGCAGAAAGAAACAAAAAATGACGAAACAAGGGAGAAATTAGTATTACAAGATGAAATCCTTTAACTCAAGAAAGAAGAGGCAGTTACCAAAAACCAAAGCCTTGGAGTTGAGAGACGAAAATCCATTAATCTACATTTATATGAAAAATTGTTTTTTAATTTCAAAAAAAAATATACAAAAAAATTAATAATGAAATAATTATTTTAATAATTAAAAGTTATGAATTTGCATATGATATATATCTTAGAAAATTTAACCAATTTTATACATTTTTAAGTTAAAATTATATATTTTTATAAATTATTAGATGATAATTTAATTTATATTTGAGAATTTAATATTTGATTAACTTTTTTGTTGATGTTAAAATGTAAAAATAATAAAGTAGAAAATAATTGATATAATAATTACGATAAATATAATAAATCAATCTTGGACTCTTAATTAATGCATTGTATGATATATTTTTAATGTACACTTTCTTATATATTTATACATTATTTATGGTTGTTTGACCATACATTTAGTGTTATTAATGTATTTATCAAATTTGCATGTGTTTCCCTAGTGTATCCAAGTTTTTTTTTTGTATTTTTCCATGTATTTTCAAAACGTATCCATATCCGTATCGATATCCAAGTTGTCCGATACGATACTCGATACCTTAATCCTTGACCAGAAATCAACCCAAGCCCCCTTTTCTAGTTACTTTTGGTGATTTGGAAATGCATCGTACGTCACATTTGGAATATCATGTGCCTGAATTTAACAAACAAGTATGGGAGATTCTTTTTTGTTAAAAAAAAAGAAACAGCTTCATATATTACTTGATAGGTAATAACTGTACAGTAGCATATTGTCTAGGATCATAGTTGATGATCATTTGACCTTTACAAGCAGAGCATGCAAGTGTGTGAGCAGCTTTGTTGAAACTTCTATTTACATGAACAAAAGATATGTTTGCAAAAAAAGATGTAAGTGTTGTGAGTTTTGTCCAGTGCAACTGCTCAATCCATTCTGATGGTGTTCCTTTGCTTCCTAGAAGATGTATTAGCTTTTCAGAGTCACTGTATACATAGAGATCTTGATCAGTTAAGGTAGAAACTGCTTCGAGACCTGCTGTATTAATGCCTTTATTTTCTGCTTCGTAGCTTGAGACTACCCAGCGTGGTCTTCCTTCAGCAATGGTTTCACTTGTAATTCGTTGGAAGATGAAACCTCTTCCTGCAGTTCCTGTTAAAGGATCAAAGGCGCCATCAACCTGTAATTTGTTATGTATATAATTCAAACTGGGGGGTGGAATAATGCATGTATTTCTGAGGTGAGGGAAGATGGCTTGTTGGTGACTTTGTATATGTTTTAGCAGATCTAGAGGACTCTGTAAGGTGTTTTCGAAAATCAAGCTGTTGCGAGCCTTCCATATCAGATATAATGTTATGCTAGCCTTGAAAAGAGAAGATTTCGTGGACTGAGCTTGGCAGCTTGTTCACCGAGTTTAGCCATCCAAGGATGATTTCATGGGGGGGGTTTCTCGTTGACTTTATCTGGGTTCAGACCCGTGTGATTGGGGACACTTAAAGAAGAGGTGGTGCAATGTTTCTATACTTTGTTTACAGAATGAGCAGATTAGGTCTTCTGGTTGTAGCCATGCAATGCACTTATCCTTGGTTATAATCCCCTCCCATAAGAATTTCCACATGAAAATTTTTACCCGTGGAAGGAGATTTTGCCTTCATAAGAACTTCTAGTAAAAAAAAAGATGATGAACTCGATGCCATAGGCTCAGTCAAATATCTGTAAAATGAGTTCACAGTGAAATCTCCTTCTGGAGTTTTCCTCCATATGACGAGATCTGAGTCCATGGAATGATTTGGGTCTATCTCTTTCACATGTGGAATATGACTAGCATCAATGCTGTCATTTAGGAATTTCAGGTTCCATGTACCATCTGTGTTCAATAGATCTGCAACTTTAAGATTCATGCGTTGCTGAAGTCCATTTCTATTTGGCTTTGGAATTCCTCCTATCAAAGTTGGAACCCATGGTCATTAATTGCCTCGATATTCGAGCCATCATTAACCAACCAGAGCATATTTTTCTTTTAACTCCGGAATGATTTTTTGGGCTTGTTTCCACCAAAAGGAACTACTTTGCTTGACTCTAGCTCCGAATAGACTTGTGTTTAGGAAATATTTTCCCTTGATGGCTTGACTCCAAAGGCTATTGGGGTTTTGTAGTAATCTCCATATCTGTTTACTAAAGAGTGCTTTGTTCTTTTGAGAGCTCTTTCTGAAACCTAAACCTTCTTGAGCTTTAGGTAGACAAAACTTTGTCCGTGCTAATATTTCTGTTTGGGTTGCCCCACCAATAATTACGAATACATCTCTTTAGGATATCATGGTTTTTTCTTGGCAAAATGGTGGTCAATGTAGGGAAGACCGGGACTGATTGCACCACAGCTTTTATTTGGGATAGTTTTGCTTGCTTGTGATAGGAGTTTAGAATTCCAAGAGTTGACTTTTAATTTAACTTTTTCTATCAGTTCTTGGTGCGAGGAGATTTGCCTTTCCTTAGTACCAATTTTGATCCCCAAGTACTTCTGAGGAGTCCGGATCAGGTCCCAAGACTCCCAACATCTTTATAGTCGTGCGGTGGGAACATGTCTCTAATATTCTATGTGAGATGTTTCCAATGTACAGCTGCAATCCTGGTTGGGACTGATTGTTGAACTTTGTTGAGACTATATCCAGTTTCGATTTCAAGTAGACCTGTTTATGGGCTGAGTAGCCCGATGGCCTGGCCTGGTCCATTATAAGGGCCATGAATTGAGATGACACGACATCTGATATAATTGGTCGAGCATCTCTTCCACTTGTTTCCATAGAGATTATGAGGAGTCCGGATCAGGTCCCAAGACTCCCAACATCTTTATAGTTGTGTGGTGGGAACATGTTCCTTATCTTCTATGTCAAGATGTTCCCAATGTATAGCTGCAATTCCAGTTGGGACCGACTGTTGGGACTTCGTTGAGATTAGATCCAGTTTCGATTTCAAGTAGACCTGTTCATGGGCTAGGTAGCCCGATGGCCTGGCCTGGTCCATTATAAGGGCCATGAATTGAGATGACACGACATCTGATATGATTGGTCGAGCATCTCTTCCGCTTGTTCCATAGAGATTCTAAGGAGTCCGGATCAGGTCCCAAGACTCCCAACATCTTTATAGTCGTGCGGTGGGAACATGTCCCTTATCTTCTACGTCGAGATGTTTCCAATGTACAGCTGCAATTCCAGTTGGGACCGACTGTTGGGACTTTGTTGAGACTAGATCCAGTTTCGATTTCAAGTAGACCTGTTCATGGGCCGAGTAGCCCGATGGCCTGGCCTGGTCCATTATAAGAAGGGCTTTGTCATAATTTTATGCCCGCAGGCATGGGCTTGGGCCTAAACCATCAGGCCTAACCTATTTTTCAGGTTAGGTTCAAGCTTTCTAAAAAAAGCCTGGCCCGAGCCCAAGCCCGATATGATACTATATAGTAAATAATAAAAAATATATTTTATTTAATAAAAATATGTATACAATATTTTTTTTCTTTGTTTTTCTTCTCTTTTTTTCAAGTAATAGTGAGATGTTTGTTATTTTGAGTTTTGAAGGTTTTTAATATAAATAAAAAATTTTTTGTTGAATAAAAAAAGAAAAAAAATATGTTTTCAAATTTCTGCCTGGGCTTGGGCTTGGGCCTGAATGTATTATGTTGATACATAGACAAAGCCTAGCCCATGAACAGGTCTAATTCCAAGTCACTTGATCATTCTCATTTTTGACACCACTTCCACGTGAGAGCACCCCTATCCTATTAATTACAATAACAGTAATTACAGTTATAAATTACTGTTATTAATTACTGTAATTACGTGTTATGTCATTCGAGCGTGTGACTCATACAATCCAAAAATGGAACCGTTTTGACCATTAGTTTTTGGGTTGATGGTTTGACTATCTGGTTTGAAAGGATGGTCTGTTCTGACAACAAAAATTAAAAAAAAATAAAAGAAAATGGCCAAAAACCATTGAATGGGTCAACGGGTTAACGGTTCGACCACTCGGGTCAATGGGTTGTTGACTGATTCAATGGTATTTGGTCAGGGACCAAGATTGGGGTAAAACGGAACTGGTTGCCTAGACGGTACCCAATTAAAAAAAAAATTACAGGCAAAAAATTGAGTGTTTGAAGTCCATTAAGCAGTACCATATGTGTTATGTCATTTGAGCGTGTGACTCATACGATTTGAAGATGTAACCGTTCTGGCCATCGGTTTTCGGGTCGATAGTTTGACAATTCGATTCAAACGGATGGCCTGTTCTAACAACAAAAATTAAAAAAAAAAAGACCAAAAAACATTGAACGGGTCAACAGTTCGATCGCCTGGGTCAATGGGTTGTTGATCGATTCAACGATTTTTGGCTAGGGACCGAGATTAGGATAAAACGAAACCTGTTGCTTGGATGGTCCCCAATGAAAAAAATAACAAAAATGGCCAAAAACCATTGATCTGGTCAACGGATCAATAGGTCGACGATTCCATTCCAGCCCCTACGAAGCAAGGTTCCTCGACTAGTTGAATGAATCATGAATAGGTTATGATGAAAATCTCTAAAAATTCTAATATTTCAAAAGAAAGAATTTGACGAATTTTGTCATTTCCTTACACGCATATCCATCTATTGATGTTGGTTGGCTAGAAAGAAAAGAATTATATGTATTATATATATAAATATACATTGTTGATGGTATCAATGATTAAATTCATGTATAAATAAACTAATTATTTCATACATGAGCATGTTGTAAGGTCTTAAATGTGTATATATCTATTACCCATTATTAAAAATGAGAATGATCAATGGCTCTTCGTTGAACACCCTGATTTTTATTTCTAATTTTACCTCTATTAATAATACAAAACAGTCAAACTAACATATACCCCATTATTTAATTGATAGAAGACCTTATCAAATATCAATGTGGCTGAACAACTCTTACATTACTCAGGGTTGTTTTCATGATATTAAATGGAATCAAATTATCTTGATAAGTTCAAAATTTCTCCTTCAATGATAAACTTAATTGATAAGCTGAATGGATGTATCTCCCCATTTTAATAGAAATGTGATCATATTTATAAAAATCTTCCAAATTTGAACCTAAATAGGGGTGTAGTATGTTATAACATTGCAATGCTATTTCGTTTTCTTTGGATACAATTTAGAATCTCAAAATAAAAGTTCACTCAACAAAGTAGTTAGTTTATTATTATTTTTTTTATTTTGTCTAAAATTCTAAATTGATTTAACTTGCATTCTCTTTTGTTCTTTTTATGCTTTTTTTGATTAACTTGTTTTAGGTGTATAGCAATTTTTATGAAGAGAAAGGTGATTATACAACCCTATAACTTGCAACTGAGATAGTGGTTCGATTCTTTACTTTTAAATAGCTTTGGGAAGACTACTATTTTTGTTTTGACATGGTCGTTTTGGGCCAGTCTATAAGGAATGCTTTTGGATGGAAGGTACACTGCTATTTAATTCATAGATCAAACAAGAAAACAAAAAGAGGAGTTTAATTTTTTAGGAGTAATGAAGAGGAGTTTAAATTAAAGATGATCGAGGATATTTGAACTTACATTTTCCATTTGTGTTATTTTTTCATGCTCAATTGTTAGGTGGAGCTGATGAGTCATTTTCAGTATGTTCACTTGCTAGCTTAGTAGTTTTGATTGATTACTGTTCAAATAATGATTATAATGCTAAAGTTGGATTATAAATTCATAGTGAATTTAGTCATTATTATTGTTCCCAGGTTGTTTTTGTGTATTATTTTTTTGGTACTTGAAAATCAATTATTTTTTTTAAATCACTTCAATTCAAATATGTTATTTTGACTAGGGATGTTCATTATATGGTTCAAACTGCAAAACTGTACCGAACCAAACCGAATTTGCGGTTTGGTTTGGTTTATACCTATAAACGGTTTGGTTTATTAACTTTTATAAACGGAACCAAACTGTAATCTGAAATTATATATATAATATGAATATATGATATATAAATATTATATATAATATATCTAAATGGAATACGTAAAATTATAAATATATAATGAACTCTTTATTTTATAATAAAACAATAAATAAAAGTTTTTAAGTTTTAATTTTTAGGGGAGCTATTTGGACTTTCTAATTGGGTTAAACCCAAAAGAATCGTAAAATGGTCCAAAGTCCTCAAACCATATTAGAAACCACACCAAATCGTACTGAACCAGACCGTGAACACCCCTAATTTTGACAATAGAAACATACATGTGTAACACTTGTGCACCCCTACTAGTGCTCAGTAAATAAAAGCATTTTTTTTTTTATGATAGAAGACAAATGATGAATAATATTTTTGTGTTAAATACCTCAGAGAGAATTCTCTTAATCAATTTTTTCGATCTATTATTAACTCAGACGGTTGGATCATTCGGCTCGAGAACTATCCAAACAACCGATTCCATTACGCCCTGATACAATTTTGAAACTTGATTGATATTTTGTACGTATGTGGAGAGCAATGGTTTTGCATAAAGATTTGTACAGTTATATTGATGAAGTCCTTTTCTCTTGCAAGTTGAACAGGCTTCGTACGAAAGTCCTTGATCAACATCAAGAAATGAGACAGCCTACAATTTGATTTCTATCAAAGAAAATAGTAGCTTGTTTTATATATTTTAGTAATTAGAATAAAAGACTTACACTTGGGGGGCCAGCCCATTAAAACATGAGTACAGTACTCAATAAATAGCCTCTAATAAAATCATTGCCCATTTGGGGGCCCAGCCCATTAAATGACCCTTGAGGATATGGTTGTTGGACACCTTAGATTAATATTTCAAACAATTAGGGCCTAATTAACCTCTTTGCCTTACTTGAGGGCCAACCAACTTATCAAATTGCAAGTCGAGAGAGAGAGAGAGATGGGGGGCGTAGGGTTGGTCAAATGACAAATCCAACCAAAACCAACCGGGCGCCCATTTGCCAGCCCATTTGGTCTCTCAAAATTTCCAGGTCCGTAAACAAAATTTTCATCCAAATCTGCACTTAACGCCATTCGGATCTGGGCAGCAGCTCAAAAATGCTCTTACAAAACCCAGCCTGGGCTTGTTATGGAGCTAAGGGGTCTATATATCTCCTTTTCTTTTTCTTTTAATTATATATAGCGGAAGGGTGCGAGTTCGCATGTGTATGGGTATTGTATGCATTCTGGGTCTGACCAATTTATCATGTAAAATAATTAAACAAAACTATTTTCTCCATCAAAAGAAAGTGCTGAAAAGATATGCTTTTCATCTTTAGAAAGTAGGTTACATCAAGATCTGTAATTTTTAAGTAAATTAATCTAAATAATAGAATGAACTAACAAATGCATGTTTATCTGGTAAATGGTACTTGGATTCCCTGTGTAAGGTTTTAAAACCGTATTGGTTCAGACGGCTGGACACCATTCAGACCGAAAGCGGTTGAGGTACAGGCCTTTATTTCATATCTGAATTGTTATTTTTCAAAAAACCATTGAATTAATCAGCTGATTTGAGCAATCGAACCATTTGACCCGTTCAACCTGGCCAATAATTTCTGTGCTAATTATGTTATTTTAATTACTAGTAATTAAGTACGTGTATTGTATGTAAGAGTTTTTTTCATATTAATTATTTGAATTTTAGAAATATTTCAGTTAAGATAGGAATGAAAAATTAACAAAAGTAATAGTATGATTAAAAATAAACTTAAATACTTGTACTAAATGTGTACATGCATTGCAATAGAAATTTTAAATTACAATAACAATTATTATTATTATTATTATTATTATTAAACTTTGTATTCCATTTCTATCATAAATAAGAATACTTTTTATTTTAACAATTATTTTTATTTAATATGATGAATATATATCAGTAGAAATGTTCCTAAATGTTTTTGACAAATTTCTATACTTTTCATTTTTTGTGTTCTATTTTTTTAAATATTTACTTTTTTAATTATGACATCATGAATTTCTTTGAAAAGTTGGATTATTGACCCACCATTTAAATAAGAAAACTTGCAGATCAGTTTTAAATTATATACTCCATCTACATTATATAAATAATTTTTATTTATCACACTTAATTTTCGTTTGACATACTTAATATATAAAAATCTATGATGCGGGCAAGACATGGTAACGGAAGAGTTTTGACCAATCAAAACCTACCCAAGAATTTTGACAAATAACATCTGATTGGCTGCCACATTTTTTATACCAGTTGATTGGTAAAAAAATCCAAATATCATATCTTTCCAATATCATAATTGAACCCAATTTTAATATATTTTCTTTTGATTACATGTACTTTGTTTTATTACTTTTTAAAGTATTATTATTTAACTATCATACTATCGATTGATCCATTTGACCCAAACCATTACCACACCACCCAAAAAGAAAAATAATATGATTTCTAGGTTGACATTAAATTTTATATTACATTCTCATCATTGAAAAAATTATTTCTTATGTATAATATTTATTTTTGTTCAATATAAAAAATATATAATATTATAAATGTACCTGATATTTTATTTTTATAAATATATAACATTAGATATGTGCCCAAAAATTTCTCTATGTTTTCAATTTTTGTGATTCTTTGTATTTTTTATTTTTAAAATTTTATTATTTGACTATGACATCATTTCATTTCTAGGTTGATTTTAAATTTGGAATTCCATTTTCATCATTCATAAAAATACTTCTTACCAACCACCGGTGGTAAGATTTAATTTTTTTTTGTATTATATATTTTACTTATTTTAATATTTATTATTTAATTATGGCATTATTATTAACACATTTGACCCCAAATGGTTAAATTGCGTACTAACCAATGGGAGGGAAGAAATTGGTTTTGTTTTCAAATTAATTTTAAAAGTATATATTCTTATATTATTAAAATTAATATTGTGGATTTAATTAGTGAAATTTAATGATGATGAGAAAAATATATCTTAAATATAAGATTTAATAAGAAAATATACCTTAAATATGAGATTTAATGAGAGAGAATAGGAAAATAGTTTTTTTTCCATCATTAATAAAAAATATTAATAAAAAATATTTCTTATTTATCATCAATCTCTTCAACCCACTGTTGACCCGGTCGATTAAACTATTCGAGCCATCACTCGACCTTGATTTCAGGTCTAGTTCCGTTGAGGCTCGCCCTTTCAGTCAAAAAACAGTTGACTTGGTCAAAAATCGTCTAACCCGGGTAGTTCAACCATTGACCCTTTGACTCGGTGGTCTTTTTTTTTATTTTAGGTAAATTTTCAAGATCTATATGCCCCAAGGACATTAGGCATCTTGCCTTTGTATTTTCACAAAAAATCCCTTCTTTGGCCCCAAATTGTAATTTTTAATATTTTTATAAATAAAAAATTTAAAACTGAATTAAAAACATAAATAAATGTAACATAATACATATATTATATGTAAAACATAATTATATAGATATATAGATAGATAGATAGATAGATAGATAGATAGATAGATAGAGAGAGAGAGAGAGAGAGAGAGAGAGAGAGAGAGAGAGTTGATGTGGAGCAGTTTGACCCGTTCAACCTTGATAATCGAATCGATGATCTGTGACCCGAAGGCAAAAGTAGGTCAATCTCGGGTCGATTTTTAAATTGTGGCAACATGGATTGTCCCATTTGATCCAAAATGGCTTAATTTTTTACCACCACCTAGATGAAAATACTATTTTTTCCAAGTAGATTTTAAAAGTTTAAGTTTTATGTTATTGGAGTTATTAATTTATTATATATGGATTTAATTGTAGTCTATTAAATGAGTTGAAAAGAGGTAATTCATTCAATTCTCTCTCATTAAATCCAACATTTAAAGTATTAATTTGCATTCACCTTCATTGAATCATATATTTAAGGCATTTTTGTTTCTTCTCATCATTAAATATTAGATTACCCTATTTGTCCTCAATTTTTATCAACAAATTTAAATATAGAGGAGTAAATTTTGTCCTAAAAAAATTTTAGAAATATTGTTGAGGCTATTGGTACTTTTTAAAGTAGTGTAGATTTTTTTTTAACATCAGGAACTAATCATTTAGACTGGACAGTCATATGTTGACCTAATGGCCATAGGGTTCCCATTCCGGTTGGTTTTTAAAACGCAATGCCTTTTTTTTTTGGCAATAGGTCTGTCCATGTGTTGGGCAAATCGGATTGGAGAAATCCAACTCAACCAATCCAGTTATATAGAATCCGAGTTTCCATTAAACGTAATAGTTATAATTTGATTGATAGATCGATTTTGGTTGTTCTGAGCCAATGGAAGCCTAAATTTAGCAAGGACATTTTAGAAAGTTACAAAGGGAATGGGCTTAAAGGGTTTAATGAATTTAGAAGAATAATGCTTGGAAAACCAAAAGTCGATCATGGACCGAAACACACACATACACAGAGAGAGAGAACTCTCGGCCAATTATGACACACAACATTATCCATGTATATATGAGACTCACCTATGAAGCTGATGTGGCACATGATGATTGGCCTTAATATAGAATTCATGCACTTTCATGTCAGATCCATTTGTATCTTATTATTAAGGGTAAAAGACTGAAACATCCCCTCAAATTTACGCTAAATACTAAGGGTGCGTATGATTCGTGGATAGGACCAGAATCAGAATCGGAATTGAAATCCGTAGGAATCGGAATTATAATCACCTTTCCTAAATTTCAATCAAAATCGGAATTGAAATCCATAGGAATCAGAAGCTAGAATTGGAATCAGCCAAATTTTCAATTTTGCACCTTAAAAAACCACAAAAAGATATATATATATTGAACAATTTGCCCCCATATATACATATATATATTGAACTGCAAACTAAAGTACGTCTGTATTAGAGCCATAACTCAAATGGAATAAAAGAGAGATGACTAACATCCATCATAATGTTTAATTAGTAAGATGGACCAGCTATGAATTCATTCCATGCAAGAAGCGCCTGATTCTGTACGAGATCCTATCTTGCTTGAACTTCTATAGGAAACTTCACACTTGCCCTGAAGAGCTCAATGTAGGCTTTCTTCCACGAGATTGGAGTTGGCACTCATCGGGAGAATGTAAGCCATCGACTATAACAATAGGCTTCTTTGGTCTTCCTCTGTTTGATGTCTGTTGTCCAGATAGTGCATTATTAGCAGAATTCACAGGAATTTCCTCCATTGTTGGGTTCAAAGACAAAACCTCTACTTCAAGCTTCATTAACCGACTTCCATAAGTAGCCATTTCTGATTGCAACTAATTAATTGCAGTCCACAAACTAAACAATCTCCATTGATTGCATAACCAACACCATAGATCGACAAGCTACAAATTTATTGCCACACTAACAATATGGTAAACTTAATCGAAAAAAAAGAAACCAAAAATATCGGTTAAGAAGGTAATACTTGAGCTTCCCACATTTGCTGGTGTTTTTTAAGAAAGTTTTTGAGAAACTTCATAGCCAAGTTTCTCTACAAGATTTCTCACAAACTTGAACTGGTCTGGAAAATCCTGTAGAAAGCGCAAATTTGATTGCCAATTAGAAAGTTGAATAGAAAGAAAATGCAAATTGATAGTCAATTAGAAACGAAAGCAAACTAAACAATGAAATCATACCCCATTTTTATCCTCCATGAATGCATCTATTAAATTTTCAATAGCATATTCCTCTGCACTAGTAGACAGAATTACCAATACAAAAAGATTGTCCAAAATGACAGAATACTGGACAACAATGACTATAATGATAGCATTCAATGTGGCTTCCAAACATTCATTTACCTGACATGGTTGCTAAGAATAATTTTGACCTGTATTTTTTATTTACATTCCGGTGATAATTCTGTTTCTAACTTTGTACTTAACCTTGGCATTGGTTGTTAAGAATTACTACTTGAATTTTTTTTCCTGTTGGATAACACTGGTTCTTAATTACACTTTATCACATATATGTTCCACCTGTCGTGTTTTTAAGCTATTTGCTAATGCTTATTTCAACTTCAGACCTGAAATTGTCTCTATGATTCAACCTACCAAGAAGGTAAAGAGCACATTCAACCTTGTGTAAAGTCCCAGGCATGATGCTCCCAAACTAGTTCAGATCTGTCCACTCCCTCTAACATTTCACTAAGCACTATCTAGCACCAACTAAAGGAACTAAAAGAGAGGGAAAAAATTGTAAGTACAACCCCGAAACATTAAAGAACAGAGGTGGTGAGGATACAAAAGAGAGGGAAAAAAAACCCAAAAGAGACCTTATATAGAAGGAAATAACAAAGTTGGGTTAAGTAATGTCCTACAAACTCCACTATGGCATAACTCTACATCACAACAAGCACTGTTAAAACCCATCTAAATGAAATAGTTCAATCCATCAGATTGTTAGTTTGCTAGCCCTACAATACATACTACTGATTACTGAAACTTAAAGAAAGATTGTCTATGACCTACAATCCTCTTGTTTTTAGAGAGATATAAAAACAATAACGTGTCAAAAAGAAATTAGCTATTTCTGGAGGTTTTTGGTTATTTACCAATTTGACACTAGAGGTTTTGTGTGTGACTTTGTGTCAAAAAGATAGATTGTCATATGTTACTAGTTAAAATAGAAAAGTCATATGAAGTATTTCAGTGATAATTATAACAAAGCTGAGTATCAACCATTCAGTATTTCACTATTTATTGGAGGTTCGTTTATTTTGTTTCTTACTATGTTGTTAAGGCTCAGTTTGGGAAGAATGCAAATACAAATATGTATAGTGCAAAACCTTGTATATGGCATTTCTAAACCTTGTATTTGTACTGAACATATTAATGTATTTGCAAATTACAATCTTCCCAAACTGAGCCTAATATACAAATCATCTAAATGCATCTAATAATAAATTTGACTAAAGCTTATCCTGTGGTCAATATCCTCAATGCCTCTATTATTATCTTTTTAATTAGCCTATAAAATACTAATTCAAGAAATTTGTAGCTTCTATAGTCAATCTATAGTTATATTCTTTGAATCAATCTTTTCTACACTCTGCTCCTTGTTTATCTGTTAATCCAAATAAATAGCTTTTGTTTGATATCTTGCATTTGTCATTTTCTTAATGTTTATGTTTACAAATTTTATCTAAGTATCTCCTCTTGTTTGGCAGGTTTGATTGATGATTAATAATTGTTACAAAGTGAAAAGTTTAATATACTTTCTTTCTTTTCACAAGTATGAACAATGGGTATCATAAAAAAGATTAAAGAAATTGAAGCTGAAATGGCATAGACAGAAAAAAACAGGTTCTTCTCCTAACCCTCCTTGACAAATTCTGATTGTATATTTTTGATATTGCTTGAAGTTCTATTCTAAGGCATTTAACATGTCAGATATTATTAAGCTACTTGGGACCACTAAGAGGAGATTCTTTGAGGCTATTTCACCCTTCCAATTATATATAGCAACCTTGTTGTAGAAGGTAACCATCAAGTGGAAAGTTCCTGGTTCATTTCTATAACTTTAGGTCCTTGGTCTCTTATAAGTATGATACTAAAATCCCAGGCTTTAGCATCAAACATGAACTAGTTCAATTGAACCCCAAGGTTGGCCAATAGCCTAGCTGATCCTTCAACAAGAGGAATCACAAGATCTGAGGATTCTAAACTGATTTGAGGGGCTCCATGTCTAAGTACAAAGTCTAAACATATTTATCTATCTGTTTTTCAGGATGACAGAGATCCAAGGAACAATTCCTATATCAAGAGATACAAGAAGGAGCTCTGTCATCCTGAAAAACACGCTGGACCTTGTCTAAATGAGGATGAGATGCAGAAGGAGCTCCACATTATAAGAATGCTAAGACAGTTACGGCTAAGTCATTCATTCCAAATGGAGGAAACATCAATCAAATTTGTAACAAGCCTACAAAAACCATTTTGAAGACCTTGTCCTATTATTTTTCTCTGAAAAATCATAACACAGACCTCAAATAAGATCTTTGAAATAAAAATACAGACCTAAATATCATAAAACAAAACATATGTATCAGCTGATTTCCCAGAGCTGTAATCAAACCAAACAAATAAGAAAATGTCTCACCAGAGTAGGAAGCGAATTAAAATAAACAAGAATAGGGCAGCTTTGTAAAATGAATCACAACAGGGCAAATACAAAGTGGAGATGGGGCGGATCTATAAAATGAACCACCATATTTCACAGTTAGTTAAATAATAAAGGATGAGGAGGAGCAAGAAGAGTGGTAGCTGATTTGGAGGAAGAAGAAGGAGGAGGAGAAGGATGGTTGGCAGTATGGAGGTTGGAGGGATTCTTCCTTTTCACAACAACTTTAGTCAATCACATGTTGGATTGGAGGGGTTTTTTGTCCACAAAAATTAGGAACCTCACTACTGGAAAATTCATCTATAGAGGCGGCCATAACTGCCTCTAAAAGCTTAAGAAATGCCTCTAAAGGTTAGGAGGCGGCCGGGTAAGTGCCTCTAAAAGCCCTGTCGCTAAATGTTTTAGAGGCACTTGGTTGAGCATTACCTCTAAATTGGACTTTTAGAGGCATATACGACTGCTTCTATTTTACTGACGCTAAAAGTCCTGTATAGAGGCAGTTAAAAGTGCCTCTAAAAGTTCAATTTAGAGGCGCATTTGAACGCCTCTAAATGATTTTGTGGCAATTTTATGTGCCTTTAAAAGAAATCTAAGAAAATGAAAAATTTGTATGCTTTAATATTTAGAGGCACTTTTGGCTGCCTCTAAAAATGTTCCAATTTTTTTTTTTAAAAAGTGCAATATATTGTGAATATTGCTACATAAAAATTCCAATTGATAGACCCATATGAAAATATATTCAATCAAAACATAAAACCTGTATGAAAATATATATAAAATCCAAAAAGATACACCTTATCCATAAAGTTCTAATTGACTTCCATCATCATTTTAAGAACAAAAAAAAAAACATAACATTCAGCCTTCATTATATTCATTCTTCCTTTTGAGTAGGTGTCTTCTTTTTTTAACAACCTATAAATCAAATATACAGTAGTCCAAAAGAAATTCCTTTTAACATCTCAAAAAAAATGGTCTTTGTAGTCTTCATCCAATCCTTTCTTCCTCTACAACCTACAAAGAAAAGCAACAAAAAGAAAAAAAAAAGTAAATAGGTATAATTTTTGTAAATTAATAGCCATTGACTATCTAATCACATATAGCAACAAAAAATGAGAGATAAGCCCCAAAAAAGGAAGTGACTCAAACAGAAGAAGGCACTAAAAAGGAGAGCTCCGTATATCAAAGATCATCCAAGAAGAAAATCCAGACTCTCACTTCAATCCTAACTGCAAGGTTCTAAATATCGATACGCCTGATACGCCGATAAGGGTGCATCGGGTGGTATCAATATTGCTTTTTTCCACTTTTTTTATTATTTGTTTTGAAAACCGGTTCGGGGAGCTCCCAAAACGATATGTATCGGCCGATATGTGTCGATACTTTGAACCTTGCCTAACTGCTCGAAGCAAGGCTGCTTGTGGCATTGCTGATAAGCCCAAGGGATTTCATGAGGATGGAAAGGGGTTTCATGAACAGTCTTCTGTGGACCAATAATCACTACTGTTTTAATTTGTCTGTCAAATGATCTATATTCTCCGGTATTCTTTTATGCTTACCAAAATTTCCCAGAGTTCTCTATCTTAAATCTTTCCCAAATACAATATAGAACCCTTGTCTCTTTCTCAACTCTAAGCAAGAAGAGTGGTAGCTGATTTAGAGGAAGAAGAAGGAGGAGGAGGAGAAAGATGGTTGGCAGTATCGAGGTTGGAGGGATTCTTCCTTTTCACAGCAACTTTTGTCATTCGCATGTTGGATTGGAAGGGTTTTTTGTCCACAAAAATTAGGAACCGCCTAAATAGCAGAATGGGAATCACATTCCAGGGGAGGGGATCGGGAATGGCCATTCCCCCATATGGGGGAATCACATTCTGCCTACTTATTCCCATCCCGATCGATCAAACATCTGGAAACGGAATGACCCATTCCGAATTCCAATTCTAGGGTCCTATTCCCTCGAACCAAACAGACCCTTAGATTTCCCCTCTTCTAAAATGCACTAATGCCTCTCCCTATTCGATGATATCATGGGACAAAAACATCCCCTCAGTTATAATTTTGTGAAGACCCAATTGTATGCAACCTCACCTACTGTTAAGTGTTTTCAAGAAACCCAATTTTGCCCCATGTTGCTTTAGCCACCTGTATCAGCGTTTAGTTGAGTGTTGACCACTTAGCTCTCCTCCATCTCCATTTTCTCATTTGCGACTTCGAAAGTGTACAGAACATGGGTTAGGACCAAATCTGATTTTCCCCAATGACATGTGATTCCATGAAGGATCCACCAACCTGAGATTCCCAAATGTATTTCATCATCACTATGCTTTATTGTAACAATATCCTTCTGTTGCTAAGTTGAGTAAAATAAAACACCTAATTGTCCAATTGTGCTCACATCAAAACCAACAGATAAGGCTTCCTTGAACTCCTTGCTTCCAGACCTTGCAAAGGTATCGAGATTGTTCACCAGACCAGATGTTCTCATGCCAATGCCACTTTCAGTAATGGATAATGTATAGAGTGTTGTTGGTCTTGTCGACGATATTGATGAAGATCGTGGGTTGTGCATTTAGCTTGCTCTTGTGAGCATTGCAATTTTGAACCAGTTTGCATCTTTCATTATCTATACTACTTTAAAAAGTACGAACGTTTCCAAGAATATCTCTAGAATTTTCTAAGGATAATATTTACCCTTTTATATTTAAATTTAATGATAAAAATGAGGGCAAATAGGGTAATTGGTTCTTGATATTAAATGAGTTGAAAAGAGGTAATTTAAAGATATTCAATGCATTCAACCCACTCTCATTAAATCCAACATTTAATTTATTAACTTGCATTCATGTTCATTGAATCATATATTTAAGTCATTTTTATTTCTTCTCATCATTAAGTTCTATTAATTAAATCCATATTTAATAAATTAATAATTCCAATAACATAAAAGCTTATACCTTTAAAATTTACCTAGCAAAAATGGTGTTTTCATCTAAATGGTGGTAAGAAATTAAATCATTTTGGGTCAAATGGGTTAATCCATGCTGCCATGATTAAATAATAAAATAAAAAAATAGATAAAGTTAAAAAAAAAATTAAAAGAATTGGGAACATTTTTAACATACATATTAAACAATAATAAGTATTTTATATAAGAAATGTTTTTATTAATGATGAAAATGGAATGTAAAATTTATAACCAATTGGAAATAAAAATATTTTACTATTCTCTCATTAAATCCTATATTTAAAATATATTTTTCTCATCATTAAATTCTTGTAATTAAATCCACAATATTAATTTAATACTAAAAGAATAATTATTTTGAAAAGTAATTTGAAAACAAAACCATTTTCTTCCCTCCCGGTGGTGGGCAAGCAATTTGACCATTTGGAGTCAAATGGATTAATAAATAATACCATAATTAAATAATAAAAAATTAAAAAAATAACTATGGAATGTAAGAAGTATTTTGTTAATGATGAAAATGGAAAGCAAATTTCAAAATCTACCTAGAAATTAAATGATGTTATAGTCAAATAATAAATTTTTTAATACTAGAAAATACAAAGAATCACAAAAATAAAATAAAAAAAGATAAGAGGAAAGTTTGGGTGCATATCTAATGTTATATATTTATAAAAAATAAAATATTGGGTACATCTCTAATATTGCACATTCATTATATTGAACAAAAATAAGTTTTATACATAAGAAATAATTTTATCAATGATGGAAATGTAATACAAAATTTAATGTAAACCTAGAAATCAAACAATTTTTATTTTTAGATGGTGGGTTAGTAGTTTGAGTAAAATGGTACCATAGACAAACAAAATTTAAGTGTGATAAGTAAAAAAAAATTATAAAATGTAAATGAAATATATAATTTAAAGGGAAAATTATAGTCAAAGTCGGTTGTACATTTAAAATTAGGTTGTAGGTTGGTCCAAAAACCAACTGAACTTTGAAAACTGGCTCTACATTTCAAATTATAAAAACCCTTGCCATGTCATTAGGGGTTTATGTAGCTGTTGCCAACATGGGACTCTTATTCCATGTTGGATACAACAGAAAACCTATATCGAAAATAGGTTTTCAGTTTCTCTCCCACTCCCTCTGTCTCTCAATCTCCCTTCCTTCTCTCTCACTCTCAGAGTCATCTCTCAATCTCTCGCTCCCTTTGTCTCTCCCACTCTCTCTGCTTCGGTCTATAACCAAATCAAAACCTCTCTCTATTGTTATCCCTCAATCTTTCTCATTCTTCTCCCTCACTCTCCTTCTCGATCAAAATCTCCTTCTCCCTCAATCTCTACCGTTCTCCAATTGGTGTAAATTTCATAGCCAAGAGTTTCTTGTGAATTTTATCAAATTGGTGTAATAATTTTTGAACCATACCAAGTTGGTCTCATGTTCTTTTATATGATCTGATTAATACCATATAAGTGTGTAAGAAAAGAAAATAAGAAAATAAAAAAAAACAAGAGAGTGAGAGGGAGAGAATCTGAGGGAGAACAATAGAAATTAAGGAAGAATGAGAGATCGACCAAGAAAGAGAATGAGAGAGATTAAGGGAGAACGATAGGTAGAGAGAGAGAATGAGAGAAATTAATATAGAGAATGTAAATACAGAAACCAAAAACCACTTTTATTTATTTTCAAATCACATAGTCATTGAGCAAATAAATATGACTATGGATTAAGAGTCACATGTTGGCAATAGCCACATAACCCTCCGATGACATGGTGAGGACTTTTATAACTTGAAATGTAGAGTCGTTTGTTAGAGTTGGTTTATGGACCAACTTGTAACCAAATTTTAAATGTATAGCCGGCTCTGACTATACTTTTCCCTAATTTAAAACTAATCCAAAAGCAATGCTATTTCTTATCTAGATGGTGGGTCAATTATCCAACTTTTCAAAAAAAAATGCATGATGTCATAATTAAATAATAAATATTTAAGTTTTTTTTAATCATATTGTTATTTTTTATTTTCAATTTCTATCTTAACTATGATATATCTAAAATTCAATTAATTAATATGAAGAAAAATTTCTCACGTGCAACGTATGTGCTTAATTACTAGTCTATAAGAAAAGTACATTATCCAAACAAGTTTACTCAGGCGTATTTTTCTTTTGAATTATTCTGTTGAATATAACGTCTAAAATGTGTCACAGGAGAGGTATTAGTCCATTTTGAAAGATATAAGGGAGTTCTTAATGTTTAGTGTAAACTTGAGGGAAGGTTTAAGTCTTTTGCCCTATTATTAATACAACATTTATTGTGATTTAATGATCATATTAATTAGTGTTGTAAGACTTGATTGGATCGGATGGTTGTATCATAAAAATCAAGAACTGATGGTCCTTTTGGATCTTGGTTAGATGGTTTTGAATGAGGTAACTGTTCGGTCAACATATTTTTTTGGTACCGAAGAAAACTGTTCCTCCCACAAACCTGCATTGACGGGACTGTAGTGGACCGAGCAGCCCTTATTCATTTTCCTCATCTCTCTGCAGCACGGTTCCAACTCCAAGGCCGTCTATACCCATCATTTAATTTGTGAACTGTCACTCTACCCCACTGAACAAAGGGGAATGAAGGGAAAAGCATGGACCAAATATTAAAAATTTAGGGACAGTCAAAAGATGTAATGAGCTTATATGAAGATGTTGACAATATGAATACTGTTTGGTTTAAATGTATCTTTTTATACATCTTTTCATAGGAAGATGAACCAAAAAATAATAATGAAAAAGAGATCGGAAATACTCGTTACACATGGTGCCTCACAAGCACATCCCACCATGCATTAGGAACATCTCTCATACTTATATGTTATTATTCACAAGAGATATTTTCAATACATGTTGAGATGTGCTTGTGAGGTCGGTGTAAGGCACCCTGTGTGAGGAGTAAATCCTCGAAAATCACATAAAATGGGATTCTCATATCTTTTTGGCACATCAATTTTGACCGCTAAATGTAGCCCGAACCAAATGGGATTCTCATACTCTTTTGATATCATGTCTTTCCCGCATCATAAATTTTTCCGTCATTATAATAAGGCTCCGTTTGGTTTGAGAGAAAGTTTGGGTGGGATGGGATGGGATGAGAAAGTGTGAAAATTTTACTTTCCACCGTTTGGTTGTACAAGGGAAAATAGTGGAAAAATTCATTTTCTCATGTTTGTTTTTTGAGAAAATTCATTTTCCCATGTTTCTTTCCCTCTCATATTATGAATTAATGAAGTGAATTAAAGGCCAAACAGCCAAACTAGTTGATGTAATCCAACTTATATATATTTTTAGAATCATATTTTAACGATGTTGATTGTAACCATCACATTTGATACAGACCAATGATGGGCCCACGCCATTTGAATTTCATATGGCAAGTTATGGCCCCATGCAACAACAGCTAGTAGTCCTATTTTGCAACCAATCAACCTGTAAATATAATTGTATTACTGGAGTCTGGATCTCCTGCCCACGAGAACTCTGCTCATGTTTATCTCAACCATACATAGAGACATCTCATCCTCTGCATAGTATTATGCAGGGGGAGAGATTCCCAATTCACGGGGGCTAGTGTATTGTGGATAGGCGGGGGCAGAGGTATCGTGGGCAGGAGATCCGGAGTCGTGTTACTGCCCTTGGACAATAGAGCTAAGTTGGATTCCTAATGATAGACGTTCATTAATCAGTAAAGCTTAAGGCTTGTGTTATATGTGCGTCACAAGATTTTGCAAGTATTGGAATGATAGCTTAATGGCATAAGAGTGAACATTGAAGCGTTGGGATTAGAGCTTTGTAACTTTACTGGTAAACAAAATTTAGATTCATTCAAACATTTATATTTTGTTTGGATTCCCCACTTAAATCATTTCAATCTATTTAGTTTTGTGATCTCCACCGTAGTAAGATGCAAAAGCATATCTAAGATGTTGGGTCTTTTCTTTGCATATTGCCAAAGACCATGGTAATTATGATTTCTTTGCATATCAAAATCGCCACACATTTGATACAAATAAACTAAAAATAAAGGCCAAGAGATCCTAACCAAGGGTCCAAGTTTTGAGGCATCAAAGCTATGAAAAGTCCATGCTTCAATTAATTTTATAATTAGGCTAATTCCTCTTAAACTAAAACAATCAAAAAATTCAAAAGCAGAATTTGATGCCATTAAACTTGCAAATTTCAAAGATGTCAAAGCCTAAGTGTTGTTTCTCCATCATCCAACTTCAAAATATCTGAATGATGATCTGGATGATAGGAATTACATAATCTTGGCATTGTGGACTCTCTCTTGCAGAGGTTAGCTGGAATGGTGGTACTGCTGAAGGAAAATTTTGCAACATAAAAAAATACATGGATGATGTACTGTTGTGAACTCAATCCAGGTTCAGCATTCTTTCAAGGAAAAATAACATCAAAGCCTGTAATTAAAACAGCTTCCAGATCGGACCTGACAAGTATATATTAATAGCATCATCACACTAATAACATAGAATGGTGATCAGACAATATATATATATATATATATATATTATATATATATATATAAGTTCTATGCAGGCCTAGAGAAAAACATGATTGTTGCTTCCCTTTTCTCAGCCCTAGCCATTGCATCACATATGTTTACTACATCACCCTATTTTCAGCTTAGGTGCCCCTACATTATAGCATCTTCTCATATCATTCCTTCCCTTTTCTTTTGAATGAAAGTTGTTATCAATTCCTCCATGTGGCAGAAAATAGGAGAAGTGATCTAGAAAAATGTTCAAGTGATTTTTATATAAAACTTTTTTCCTGTCCAATGAAATGTGGTTCTGTGGCTGCAGAATTCTTTCATTAGATATGTTTACAACTAAAATGGTTGTCTTGGCTCTTATTTATTGTCATTTAGAGTATTTTAATTGTCTGGGATTTGTGTGAAATCTGATTCAAATGTTATTTTGTCTAGTTTTAAAGAGAGATTTGTATGATGCAATATCTGTAATGCTTTTCTCAAAAAAAAAAAAAAAAAAAAAGTAACGCTTATGCAATGTTTTAAAAGGCAGAGGAGTAAGGTGAGATGCTAGAACCTTCCAGAGCATGGGTTGGACATTTTATATAAGAGTGCATATGAAAATCATAATGTAATCAATTACTAAAAGCTTAAGGAAATAAAGAAGAAAAACAATGTGCTTTAGGCTTTGGGAGGCTGATTGTTTAAGGAGACTCCTAGGGCCTGCCTTGTGGGAATAGGGGTCTCAAATCTGAATCGAAATGGCCCATTCCGATTCCAACTGTTTGGGCAGAATCGGAATCACGTTCCCATTCTTGGTGGAATGGCATTCCCCCATTTGAGGAAAGGGCCATTCACTCCCCCTTCCTTGGGAATGAGATCTCATTCCAGCTTATTCCAATTCTGAATAAGCTGTAGAGTCACCAACATAGAGTTTAGCTAGGTTTAGAGTCACTAACATAGAGTTACCTTCGACCTCCAGCTGCCTTAAACTAGGATGTTTAGCTAGCTTTAGACCAGAACAGCAGAAATTTCAGCTGTAAGGGAGTCTTCTAACCCTATTGGGCCTGCATAGAGAACTACTAGAGAGAACTGCAATCTTAGTTAGATACTCAGATTCTAACTCAAATTCTAGGTGTGACAAAAATTAAAAACAGGGGTTATATTCTGACCAAAAATTAAAAACATATACACAGATAAATCTACCCATTTGGTTCCCTCTTCTAACCCCAGAAAAATCTACCCATTCGGTTCCCTCTTCTAACCCCAGATAAATCTACAGTAAATCAAGGAATGAAGTCAACACTTCAGAAGAACCAATCGGTTCCCTCTTTTTTTTTGGTAATAGCTCCATCGTCTTCTTTGATCATGGTAGAGAAGGGTTCTAAAATCGAACCAAAATAATAGGCAATTTTGTTGGAAGTCACAATGGAAAGAAAAATGCACACCACTGTAAATCGATCAAACCAACAGCGATTTGATGATCGAATAACAAAAAAAAAGAAATCTTAGAGAAAATCCCTGTACCTAACAAATAGCATCACTTCAAAATAATAATAAAACAAAAAAACCCCTTCGTCACAGCACTGTAACGTGAATATCAGAGAAAACCCTTGTACTTGTGCATGTCCTGAAGAAGATGAAATGGAGCTTCTCCTTTGCTCGCTAAAACGGACTGTCCTACCAAATCTCCTAACAAATCTCGCTTACACAAGGAGAATGGAGCTTCTCCTTGCCGAAAATAGTTTAGAAGATGAAATGGGATCAGTCATTGCAGAGACTGGCGCAACTATGGTAAAAACATTCTTATCCACCAAAATATACAAGAACATATAGGAGAGGAGTGTAGATTTGGTCTTACATTTGCTTGATATCACCAAAGAAGTCGCTGGAGATACGACCGTTGGAATGCTTGGCTGAAGGAAAAAGGAGATTCTAGAGTTCAGGCCTGGCAAAGCCTGATAACTTTTCTCAGTCGCGTCTAACATTTTTCCTTTCTCACTAGGGTCGCACCATTTTGGTGGATCCCATTTACTTATTTTTTGGATCTACTTCTTACTCTTTTCTCATCCCATACTATTATATCCCAACAATCAAATATGGGAAAAAGATATCATTTAAGAATATTTTTCTTTTCTCATCCCTTTCCCTCAACCCAAACGGAGCCTAACGGATGAGATGGCATGGCTTCAGTAATCAAATAATCAAATAAATAAAGTAAATGCAGATATATGACGTACGGAAAAGCCCTGACGCAGTCAGTCTGCAATCACATGGAGACGGTCTATTTCATCACGTTTGTCATAAAACACGTAGCCTTTAATTTAATTCCGAATCATTTTAGATGGAAGAGATGTTTATATCTTTCCCGTGTCATAAATTTTCCCAGATTAAAAGAGGAAGCTGCTTAGAAAATTTACATGACAATCTCTTTGTTGAAACTATTCATTAATATATAACCTTCTTTTTAATTTTTTTGAATAAAAAAAACAGAGAGATTTCTTTATTTTGGAAACTCAAAACATGATTGATGGCACACCACTGATAACTATTAAGCAATTAACAGTTCTTTGTTTACATGATACACTCCTAGCCGCTACTTATACCACTCTTTCATGCATCCGTCTACAAGACTACAACTACAAGTGATGGTTATACATGACTTATGAACTTCATTGGTTTTAATGTCCACCACCGGATCCACCACCGGATCCACCACCAGCACCAGCACCTGCACCTGCACCAACTCCAACTCCCACACCTACACCAATTCCTATTCCAAATCCTCCACCTATTCCATGACCCCCATCAGATCCTTTACCTCCACCCACACCACCACCGGCTCCAAATCCTCCGCCATGGCCGGATCCTCCACCAATGCCACCCCCACCACCTCCTCCAACGCCTCCACCACCTCCAACACCTCCACCAGCTCCACCTCCTACCCCTCCACCTGCACCAAATCCGCCACCATGACCCGACCCACCACCTGCACCTCCTCCACCACCGCCACCCAAACCACCTCCTCCACCAACACCTCCTCCTACACCACCACCTGCACCACCCCCAGCTCCAAAACCACCACCATGACCAGACCCACCACCTGCACCACCACCACCACCACCACCAAAACCTCCACCTCCACCAACACCTCCTCCCGCACCACCACCTACACCACCACCAGCTCCAAAACCACCACCATGACCAGAGCCACCACCAACACCACCTCCTCCGCCACCACCAAAACCTCCACCTCCACCAACACCTCCTCCAGCACCACCACCTACACCACCCCCAGCTCCAAAGCCTCCACCTTTTCCTGACCCGCCACCTACACCCCCTCCACCACCACCGCCAAAACCACCACCTCCTCCTGCACCACCACCTACACCACGCCCAAAACCTCCACCACCTCCAATACCGCCACCTCTACCTCCACCAAAACCACCCCCACCTCCAACTCCACCACCTAAACCACCACGATGACCAAATCCTGGATGGCCGAATCCACAACGCCTACCTCCAAAACGACACCCATTATCGTTGAACCTATTCTTATCGAGCGTGTTGTCAGCAGAAGTTCTTGCACTCAGAGGGAAGAGAATACTCAAGAGAAGGAGAAGAAGAACAGACAGCTTCTTGGTAGAGAAACTCATGATTAATTTCCGGACGCAAGTTGATTTTTGGCTCACTTGCTTGGTATGCCAACTCCATACTCCGACTACCTTATATAAGAAGCTTACAGTCATCGTGCACCAGCTCATTCTCCTCCTACTTAACTCTCTAATAAGCATTTATTAATTGGTGCATGTACCAGTACCATGACGCGCTTAAGCCGTTGGTGAAATGGCGGGAGCATTAAATGAAAACCCAATTCAAACAAGATTAGAAGAAGTGAATAAATAATGCAGCTGAATCGGGTCAACCTGCCGACGTTTCGATCTTATCCTTCATTCAGACTGATCCCGCCCCAAAAAACCAGATACCAGAGGTTCAATGGGCCGTTCTTGATTGTAGATCTCAGCTGCCCTTGTATTTCCTGTACAAATTTCAAAACAAGGATGTACGTAGGTAGAAACGAAAATTTAATGCTTTCCATCCATGAAGTCGTCAGATGTCAATCTCAACTATATATAACGTATTATTTAATTAATTTGTTTTCTTCAAGCCACAATAAAAGATAACAGCCATTTCATATTTATACTCTTTTTGGACCAGTTACCTCATCAAACTCTTTAAACCAACCGGATGGTTATGATGATCCAATAGTTAAGTGATTCCCCCAAAAGTCTCTCAAAAGCTTACCCTGATTACGTATATGTTGTTTAGGGGTCTGTTGATTTCAATTTTCATTTTCATTCGTGTTTGAACCAAATTATGGGAATAGATCATTCCGATTCCGATTCCAACTGGACCCTCAATTCTTTCAAGAACAATCATAAACTATCTCCCAAAGCCCTCTTTAGTTTGGAATTTGAAGTAAGCTTTCCTCTTTGCATTTGCATCAGTTTGTGAATATCCACTATACCATGAAAACTAGATTGGGGTGACCCTTCTTATTGTGATCTAGTTAGGGCTGTCAAGGGACAGGACTTTGGTCCAACCTGACCCAGTCCAATATGAGTTAAATGGACCAGATCCGATCCGATCCAATCCAATAGATACTTTTGATCATTCTGGACTGGTCCATTATTTTAATGTGTCTTGACCATTTAATCTGTTCAAAATTTCAAATTCATTTTAATTTGGATTGGGTCCAACCCAAACCTGGTCCATTGACACCCATCCATTACAAATCTATTACAGATGGAACAGGTCCAATCCAATCCAATAAATACTTTGGACCCTTAAATCTGGATACTGGTCCAATTCAATATCTTATTGGTCCATCTGACCCGATCAATTTGATTTTGATTAAGACATGGTCTAATCCAAACCTAGTTCATTGACACCCCTAGATGTAGTCTATGGTGAGCTTTGAGCCCCCTTCAATAACAATTTATTTTTTACCAAAAAATTTACGATTTTGTGGCATAAATCTCTAGTACATTTGATCGTTTCTAGAACTGCCCATGCTTATGCAACAGTGATAAATGGAGTTTTCACCAAGGTTGTAAAAGGCTAAAGGCGGAGGCAAGGCAATTTTGCCCCATAGGGGAGAGGCATAAGAATCAATGCGTTTTGAGGCATAAGCCTTGAGCTAAAAAGAAAAAGATATAATCCATAAACAATACAGACTTGAAAATATAAAATTAAGATCTTATATGTCTTTTAGGATATATTAAACATGGATTCATGGTTCAAAGTATCCATACACACTAATGTGCTGAAAATGGTGTATTAATTATTGACACTTTTAAATGCATAATATTTTTTTTAGTTTTTTTTTTAATTTTACATAGTTAGTTTTATATTACCTATTTTTTAAAAAGATTTTTTTTAAAATACCTTAACAAGGGGTATTGGTACCCCAAATATACAATACAATTTTGGTTACCAAAGTAGTTTTTTTTTTACTTTTTTCCTTATCAAAATTTTCAATTTAGGGATATGAACCAACATTGTTTTATCAATCTTGCACTAATATGCATTAATTAAGAGTAACCATATATATGATGAATGGGCTTTAAAAGAAATAGAATATCAAGTATGAGATAAATGAAAAAATGGGAATTATAAAAAAATAATAATAAATGGGCAAATGAGTAAGAATAAAGCAAACTATTTTCTTACACATTCTATATGCATTTTTGTGTTATTTGTATGTTTATTTATTTGCTCATTACACCAATACATACAAAACAAGGCTTTTTTTGTCTTAAATTTATTTTTCCCCCTAGTAAACCTTCATATTCCACATTAGCAAGTTGAATAGTTGATGCCCAAGCCTTGGACATTTTGAGACCAAAGGCCCAAAGGTGTAACCCTCAATTAACTCAAGGCCTAAGCCTTGCTGATGGGGTCTAATGAGGGGTAATTTGGCATGACCTAGTAAATAAAGGTCACATGGACACGATCTGCCTGTACGATGACAACTCAGCAAGGGGAGCCTAGTCAGCAGTATGTAGAGTTTGGTCGTTTGGCCACCTTGACATAAAGTCACCTCAACATAAAGCCATCTCGGCGCCTAATCGAGTTTGGGGCCCAAGAACCGAAGTGACACGTAATCAATTCCAGTAGCTTCCCAGCAGACTCCGAATATTACGGGATCATACCGCATAACGACAAGCCTTATCTTCTCCCCGCCCGGATCGGACGGCGACAATAAGGTTCATTGATTGATACGCTACTCCCCGACTAAAGCGGAAACGGATCTCATCCATTTAGGCCGCAAATCTCGGGACTGTTTCAGGAAACACGCGATAACTCAGCTATATAAAGGCATCAATCCCTCCATAGTCCAAGTAAACGTGCAATTACTTGCAACCAAGCTCTCTAGCACTCAACTAGCTCGCAACCACAACAAAATACTGACTTAAGCATCGGAGCGACCACCCCGGTCACTCTGATCACTGTTTTGCAGTTTGCTCCAACTCATCACTCAAGTATGTCCAGGCAACGCTCCATCTAGGAGCTTCTAGATTGCGCATCATCAATTGGCACCGTTTGTGGTAAATGATCGAAAGGTCAACCCAATTTTTTACATTCTCATACTCAGTCTCAGCCTCAATGGCATCATCCAGCCACAACGGTAAGGGTAACATGAATATCACTAGGGGCAAGAGCAGCAGATAGTCGCTCCTCAAGGACCCTTGGTGACAATCGACCAGTTCACCATTCCTCTGATCGCATCCGGGGTCCCATCATTGTCCGCACCCCACACTACCCAACAGGTGAGTGTCCCGCTCCCCCAGGTGAGTGCCACATTCTCGGAGCCTTCCGTGATTCCCCCTGGGATCAAGCACTCCCAGTTCAGCGACCTTGTCCAGAGCGTTCAGACAATGCAGATTCAAATGCAGCAAATTCATTAGTTATAGCAGTATTATTTTTATCAACAATATCAGCAACAATTCCCACCAGTGCAACCAAGCCAGGCGGCGAACAACCAACGCCAGAACACCCGCCAGTCTTCTCCTTGCAAGGAGAGAACTTCGTAGGTACTGGTCCCCCCTTCGGGATGAACCCCACCCCAGGGTGTTGTAGAGGACTGACATACTCCCCCTACTTCCCGAAGAGAAAGCTTAAAGAATAGGCCCAAACCCAGCCAGCCCGAGAGGCGTAGCCGGCAGATTTCCCATGTGGAGCATCGACCCAAGGTCTGAGGTGCAAGCTCCAAGCGAGCCCCCTTGGTTCCTCGCAGCATCCAGCATCGAACGCACGACGAAGAGGAAGCGGCGAGGAGAATCTCTAAACCAGCTCGCCCTACTATTCGAAGTAAGATCGAAGTGCCTGACAACACGAAGGCCGGCAGTATGAATGTCTTTTAATCGAAAAAGCAACAGCGGCAACGTCGCAAGACTCGCCATTCATCAACAAGAAATGATCCAGTAGCAAAGCCCAGCCATCTTGCAGATCAAGGTCAGGAAAGAGAGGAGGTGAGCTCAATGGCCATAGGAACAATGCCTGCTCTTTTGAGCCGGCCTTCTCCCTTGTCACCCGAGCTACTAGCGGCCCCAATGCCGAAAGATTTCAAGGTCCCACCGCTAGACAAGTACGATGGGTCCTTTGATCCTAATGATCGCGTGGACGGATTCTAGTCTTAGATGCACCTCGCTGGGGCCAACGAGGCTTGTATGTGCGTGGCTTTCTCCACCACATTCAAAGGAATAGCTCAGACCTGGTACAAAAACCTAGCGTCGGGTTCCATCAGAAGTTGGGCGCAGTTCGCAGATATGTTTACGACCCACTTCATCACTAGTAAGAAGTGCCTAAAGTCATAGGAGAGCCTTCTGAATGTGGTGCAGAGGGAGGGAGAGTCAATCCACAGTTATATCCAACACTTCAACGAGGCATGCCTACAAATACTGGACCTTGACCCAGCAGTACGTCTAACCGCAGTGCGCAAAGGCATCACCCATAAAGAGTTCAAGTGGCACGCCGTAGCCAACAAACCAAAGAGCATCACCGAGTTCCTCAAGTTGGTAGATTAGTTTATTAGCACTGAAGAGGAGATAAACCAGAAAACTAACAACCAGCCAAGAGAAAAGAGGAAGAGGGAGGAAGAAGGGATGAACAACAAGAAAAGAAAAAAAAGTAAGTAAGTGAAGATGCAAGTCCCCGAACTTGAGGAGCAAATCCCCTTCGTGAAGTTACAGGTCGGGTCAGCGTTCCAGGACCCCTCCAGTGGAGAGGATGAACTATACTCCCTTGAACACGAAGCGAGGAGACATCTTAATGGCAATCAAGGATTCCTCTATCATTAGATGGCCACCCAGACTCCATGGAAACCCAACGACCAAGAACCCGAACGTCTATTGTCACTTTCATTGGGACCATGGTCACATCACAGAAAATTGTAGAAACCTCTGCGACGAAATTGAAGAGTTGATCCATCGTGGGGGAAGCTGATTGTAGCAGGGTGCACAATAGCGGCTGGGAGAGCATCATTCCGAGAACTAAAGCATGAAGCAGAGAACCCACCCAAGCGACCTCGGATCGAAGAACTGATCTACTTTACCGAGGATAATGCCCATGGGATCCAGTATCCTCATGACGATGCCCTGGTCATGAAGATGGTCATCAATGACTTTGAAGTAATGCGGATCTTGGTGGACTCAGGTAGTTCGGCCGATATCCTCTTCAAAGAAACCTTTGACAAGCTGCAGTTACAATAGAGCGACCTAACACCAGTAGATGCCCCACTAGTTGGGTTCAGCAGAGAGGAAATTAGGCCTATAGGTCATGTCACAATACCAGTGGAGGCAGGCACGTGGCCAAATATTGTCTGGTTCGAGCACACATTCTTGGTGGTCACTACTCCATCCCCATACAACGTAATCATAGGTTGGCCTATTACGCATGTTTTACATGCAGTAGTGTCGACTTACTATCTCGCGATGAAGTTCCCAATGGATTGCGGTGTGGGAGTAGTACGAGAAGACCAGCTTGAGTCCCGGAGGTGTTATGTGGCTGCCCTCAAAGGAAAAGCAAAGTTAGTAGAGGACGTCAAATTGGAGCGACTGGCAGACTACAACAAGGAGCGAGCTGCCCCAATGGAAGAGACTGTCCACATACCAGTGTCCGAGACCGAACCGACCAAGACTCTCCAGATCGGTGCACTCGTAAGCGAACTGCTCCAAAATCAACTAGTAAGTTTTTTACTCGACAATTTAAACGTTTTTGCCTGGTTCGCGGCAGAAATGTCCGGAATTGACCCTTGTGTCATAATTCACAAACTGAATGTGGGCCCTTTAGTTAGGCTAGTCCAACAAAGAAAACGCAACCTCGCCCAAAACAGTGGAGGGTAGTCGATTAGGAGGTCGGGAAGCTCCTCGCTACAGACTTCATCAAGGAGGTCCATTACCCGAGCTGGGTTACAATCCCAGTACTCGTGAAGAAAGCCAATGGCAAGTGGTGCATGTGCGTCGACTACACTGACCTGAACAGAGCCTACCTAAATGATTTCTTCCCCCTTACCTAGAATTGACCTCCTAGTAAATGCAACCTCAGGGCACGAGATGTTGAGTTTCATGGGTGCCTACTCCGGTTATAATCAGATCAGGATGGGCACGGCTAACCAAGACAAAACTGCTTTTGTAACCGAACTAGGGCTCTACTGCTATAAAGTTATGCCCTTTGATTTGAAAAATGATGGAGCAACCTTCCAGTGACTTGTAAACAAAATTTTTTAGCCTTTGATTGGCAATAAAGTGGAGTGTTATGTTGACGACATGGTCGTGAAGACCCAGTTCTCTGAATCTTTAATTAACGATTTAGACGTTGTTTTTCAAATTTTGAGAAAATATAATATGAAATTAAATCCGAATAAGTGTGTCTTCGGAGTTACTTCGGGAAAATTTTTAGGCTACATAGTCAACCGACGTGGTATCGAAGCCAACCTAGAAAAAGTAAAGGCAATTGTAGATATGAGACCACCTCGGAAAATAAAAGAAGTCCAGAGGTTGACTGGCCGGGTAGCATCCCTAAGCCGTTTCATGTCTAAGTCGGCAGGTCGATGTCTCCCCTTCTTTAAAGCAATTAAAAAGAATGAGACTTTCGAGTGGACTGAAGAATGCCAGCTAGCGTTTAATGAGCTCAAAAGGTATCTAAGTACTGCCCCAGTTTTAACCCGACCTGAGGAAGGAGATGTTTTGAAGCTGTACCTCTCCGCGAGTGATGAGGTAGTCAACTCGGTACTAATTAGGGAGGTAGACCGGGTTCAACGGCTCATCTACTATGTAAGTAAGGTACTCTAGGATGCAGAGACCAGATACCCTGACATCGAGAAGCTGGCGTACGTGCTAGTGGTAGCAACTAAAAAATTACGCCCATACTTCCAAGCCCATACCATCGTCGTCCTTACGGATAGACCTATGAGGCACATCCTACTTAAGCCTGAGGTATCTGGGAGGATGACGAAGTGATCCATCGAACTTAGCGAGTACGGCATCTGGTTCGAGTCACGACCAGCGATCAAAACCCAAGTCTTGGAGGACTTCATGGCAGAATGCATGCTCAGCACACCTGCCCCTGACTGACTAAGCCCACTTTTACGTCGGAGGCATCAACTAGTGCGGCACCGGTCTCGGTCGTAGCAGTTCCGACCTGGGACGAGGAGCCCTAGATCCTTCATGTCGATGACTCGTCCAACTAGTGAGGAGGCGGCGCGGGACTGATACCGTACGGCCCGAGCGAGGTGAAATTGGAGTATGCTCTCTGATTCAGATTCGAGGCATCGAACAATGAATTATAGTAAGAGGCGCTAATTGACGGGCTCAACTTAGCAAAGCAAATGGGAACGAAGCACCTCATCGTGTGCAATGACTCTCAACTAGTAGTTAACCAAGTCAATGGTGACTATGAAGCTCGTGACTCGACTATGGCAGCCTACTTAACTAAAGTTAGAGAGATCCTACCGAGCTTCAGCTCCTGCTTCATCAGAAAAATCCTGAGGTTTGAGAATGTCGAGGCCAACGCCCTGTCATGACGAGCAAGCACGAGCGGCAACACTATGCAGATTGTGTACATAGAGGACCTACCTCGGCCCAACATTCTTAGGGGGGCAGAAGAGGCTGCTCCCATGTTGCAAGCGGAACCGATCTGGATTGACCCGCTCATTGATTATCTGCTCCACGGGACCCTACTTGCAGAATGCAATGCAATTCAAAGGGTAGAGCGTCAATAAGCCAAGTACGTCCTCATAGACGGATGGCTGTACAGGATATCATTCACGCTCCCCTACCTACATTGCCTGTGACCCACAGAAGCTGAGCTTGTACTTCATGATATCCATGAAGGTCTATGCGGAGGAAACCTAGGGGGTAGGGCCCTTGCCCAAAAAGCATTAAGGCAGGGCTACTACTAGCCCACAATAAAAGTAGACGCACTCGAACTCGTCAAGAAATGCGTTAGATGTCAAAGGCATGCCAACATCCTCCATCAACCTGCTACTGATTTGAAGTATCTTACTAGCCCGTGGCCCTTTGCGCAATGGGGAATCGACATCCTCGTTCCATTTCCGCCAGCAACCGGACAGAGGGAGTTCTTAGTCATGGCAGTAGACTACTTCACGAAATGGGTGGAAGTTGAACCGCTAGTAAGCATTACCGTCCAGAACGTGCAAAATTTCTTTTGGAAAAACATTGTGTGTCGTTTCAAACTCCCCAAAGTCTTGATTTCGGATAACGAGAAGCAATTTGAAGATATTAAATTCCAGAACTGGTGTGCTGAGATGGGGATTCAATAGAACTTCACTTCGATAGCACATCCACAAGTAAACGGGCAGGCCGAAGTAATGAATAGAGCTACCCTCCGCGGGCTGAAAGCTCATCTTGCACGAGATAAAGGGTTGTGGGTGGACGAGCTACCCAGCGTTCTTTGGGCCTACTGGACTACCATCAAGATAGCAATGGGTGAGACCCCCTTCAACCTCACATATGGTACAGAGGCGGTGATCCCGGTAGAAATCGAAGTGCCCACATTGCGACTTGAGGCTTATGATGAGGAAGCAAATAATGACGAGCTCCGTACCAACCTGGACCTCGTAGACGAGATACAAGACCTGGCCTACATCCGGACTGCGGCATACCAGTAGAAAGTGGCTCGATACTTTAACGCCCAGGTCAAGAAGCAGTAGTTTCGTGTCGGCGATCTAGTCCTACGGAAAGTTATGGTACCTGAGCCCGGCGTGGGTAAGCTCAGACCGAACTGGGAAGGTCCGTATCGTATAAGACGGGTGTACGGGGAAGGCATGTATGAGCTCGAGACTTTGGAAGGGAAGCTGGTACCTCAAGCATGAAACATCGATAACTTAAGAAGGTACTACGTATGAGCCCACAACTCTAGGTATAAGTTACTCATGAGATCACTGAATTGGTCAAATAGGCGACGAGCTAGAGAGACGACTATAAGTCACTCCCAGAAGCCTAAGGGCTATGGTGTCAAGCTGATAACAAACCTCGGCACGATAAAAGTCCTAGCCGCCTCTTCGGCATAGGCAGCTTAAAACCCAGTCTTTTTGGCATGGGCAAAGCAAAGTGACCCAGGCACAGACAGGTCGGGAATGTACCCTATAGTATTTGTTCACCCTGGCATACAATGACAATTAGATTATTCCTACTAGTGTCGAGCTTGCCAATTCGGGAGTAATCTATACTTAGAAAAAATTTCACTCCTATTTGGTTTAGCTCGCCAGCTCGAGAGTAATCTGTACTTAGAAAAAATTTTCACTTCTATTTGGTTTAGCTCGCCAGATTAGGAGTAATCTACACTTAGAAAAATTTGCACACAAATATTGCAAAATACTTGTATTTCATTGATAAAGAACTCTGAGTACATAAAAAAAAAGAGAAAGATTACAATTGCCTAATCGAGCTCAGAGGCTCGGAACATCGAGCATTACAAAAAGGGGGGGTCCAAGAAAAGAGGCGTCAGTCTGTTCGGGGCTCTTCATCCTTAACGGAGACTTCGACAGGGGGATTTGTCTCCATATGGTCCTCGGCAGCACTGGTCTCCTCTCCCTCATCATCAAGAAGGTCGTCATTGCTCTTTGCCTCGGATTCTGGATCCTTGGCGGCTTCAACGACCATCTCCTTGGTGATCTTCGACGTGATGATGGCACTGAGGTCGAGGAGGGGAAATTCACGCCGGGTCAACCACCTACTGAGCTTGAACCCCTTGTGGTAGCTCGCTGTCCCAGCTTCGACCAACCTTTCCCGAAGCTCCACCAAAGACTTGTACTCCTCAACTGCCTTAACCTTGGCCTCCTCCATCGCCTGAAGTAGGATTTCAGTCTGTTCCTTCACGTGGGCCTCGAGGTTCTCGATCTCCCTCTTCAATGCCGCTTCACGCTCTTCAAGCTCCTTCTTCTCTGTCATCAGCAAAGTTAGCAGCTCCTTCTTAGCTCGCGCGTCGTTCTTTAGTTGGTTGATTTCGTTGCGAGCTAAGTTCGGTGTGGGCATTTTGGGAAGACTCCTCAACTTCGAAAGCCCGGTTTAGGTTGATTGGTAGGTCAAGGCATGCATAGAGGAGTTCACCTGCCAAGGGAAGAGAACAAGCATCGGTATACAAAAAATCTAAGTATAAGGCAACTTGAAAGATAAGTTCAAGAACATACCACCATACAATGTGTGGCCGCTCGAGCCCCGAGCTAAGCAATTGGCAAGTCTGCCCAATGAGCGACCTCCTTAGTAAACACTGCATCCTTGCTCTTAGGAAGGTCAAACTTTGGAGTCAAAATACTACGGACTGGAGCATCACTGCCCGAAGAGGTGGCAGTCATTGGAACAGGCTCCGAAGATGCAGTCTCCTCGGGTATGCGGGGTGGGGTGGCCTTGACCGGGTCCTCCTTAACCATATCGATTATGGGAGGTTGCTCAGTGAAAGGTGGGTGTTCGGGCTCAGAAACAGCGACCTCAGTGGTGGTAGCTTCAGTCTCGACGTGAGCCTTCTTGGAGGCTCTCTTCTTCTTCTTTCCCTTTTTCATGCTCCCGAAGAGCTCATCGGCGGGGATGTCATCCATGGCAACTGCTATAAGAAATGAGATAAGTCAGATACAATACCGAAGTAAAACGAATGGAAAAAGTACAACAAGTAGCAACCTACCAGGTGGACTTAGGTTGGCTTGCACGAGTTTCTCCTCGGTCACGAAGTTTTCGAACTTCAGGCCAAGCTTTGCCCAAGATCGGACCTCCTCCCTTGTCTTAAGGTCTAGTCTAACGCCGGGGTCCTGGATGGCTGCCCTCCAATGAGTTGGAAAAGGCCACCCATAGGTGTTGCAGACCACGAAGTAGCGCCTCTTCCAGGCCGGGACCTTGTTAGGGAGCTCATGCAAAAGTTTGTACCCAGGACGAGGAGACAAGTAGTAAGCTCGCCTGTGCTCGGGCAAAATGCAGGACGAGTTCTTCTTAATGGAAATGATCGAAGAAAATATGTCGAGGTCAAGGGGACGGTTGTAATCATGGAAAAGAGAAATGGTCCCTACGATATTACGGATGGAGTTCGGGTGTAGCTGGTCTATGGTGATGTTAAAGAATTTAATGATTTTGATTATAAGAGGATGAAGTGGAAGACATAGACTGGCTATGAGCTGCTCCTCGAAGACCACGATCTCGTTGTGATCATGGTCCCAAGGAAAGTTGCCTAAGGGGATGCTATACACAAAGTTGCTAGGGAGTCTGTACCGAGCTACTAAGGATAGGAGCCTATCTGCCGTCATTGTCGATGGGCTGAAGTTGTCTGGTAGCCGACCTCGATGTGAGGTTAAAGTTGATTTGCCAGAAGCTTCTCACTCCTGCCGAGGTAAGTCCGCCTTCGGCGGATTGAGGCCCACATCCTGTCCCGAAGTGACCACCTCGGTAGGATGAGGCACGACGGTCTAAGCCAAGGTACCCACCTCGGCCCTAGTGGACTCGCCGCTCCATCTAGAAGATTATCTAAGCTAAGGCTAGACATATTAAAGGGAAGGACAACGAAATCAAAAGGGTAGAGGAAGGTGGACTCACCAAAAGGAAGACCGAAGAAAGAGAGACGATTTCGAACCCAGAAATAGCTGACACCATACTGGAATACTTGAGCGTGACCTCAAAAATTGTGGACTTGCTGATTTGTGATGAAGAAAATGGGCCCTTTGGCCCCTATTTATAACTAGTATATTCGGGAATCAACGGTCAAGATCAACACGATCCGATGGATCCTAGGAAAACCGATTGCATGCCTCCCGAGGTTGAAATCGACTTAGCGCGTGTTTTGACGTCCATGGAGTCTATAATCGGCTTGATGTCCGCACGTATCGGGTGTGCGATCTGGGTCACTTCCTGGTTGAGCCAAACAGTCGAATAGGTTCGACCAATGTCTCCCCTCCACATCACCTAGACTTCGTGCCAAATCCACCTAAGCTCATCATGAACTCCCTGTGTTGGGTCAGGACCCCTGCCACGAGGAGTGGGGGGCAATTGATGAGTGGTAATTTAGCACGATCTAGAAAATAAAGGTCACATGGACGCGATCTGCTTGTAGGATGACAACTCAGCAAGGGGAGCCTTGTCAATAGTATGCGGAGTTTGGACATTTGGCCACCTCAGTGCCTAATCGAGTTCGGGGCCCAGGAACCGAAGTGACACGTAATCAATTCCAGTAGCTTCCTAGCAGACTCCGAATATTACGAGATCATACCTCATAACGACAAGCCATATCTTCTCCCCGCCTGGATCGGGTGGCAACAATAAGGTTCGTTGATTGATACGTTACTCCCCGACTAAAGAGGAAACGGATCTCATCCATTTACGCCGCAAATCTCAGGACTGTTTCGGGAAACCCTCAATAGCTCAGCTATATAAAGGCATCAATCCCTCCATGGTCCAAGTACATGTGTGATTACTTGCATCCAACCTCTTTAGCACTCAAATTCTAACTCGCAACCACAATAGAATACTGACTTAAGCATCAGAGCGACTTCCCCAGGTCATTCACCCCGATCACTCTGATCACTATTTTGCAGTTTGCTCCAACTCAGTACTCGAGTACGTCCAGACAGCCCTCCAGCTAGGAGCTTCCAAATTGCGCATCATCAGGGTCTAAGGATATTGAGGCCAGGCCTTTTTTCATAGCCTCACCTCAAGAGCCATTTAAAACAAAGGGTTTCACCAATATATTTGAAATTGTTGATGATGATGTTTCCATGATACTTTAGGCAATCCAACCATCTCCCAAGAGTGGACGTTTATTTTAAATTGATTAAGCTTTGGTAGGTTCCATTTAATATATTGTGTTGCATATTTTAAAATCAGAGCTGATCAATCTTATGCAATCTCTAAAATCTAAGAGGTCTCTAGCAATAATGGGTGGACTGGGGCAATCTCTAGGGCTGTTCATGAGTTTGGTCAAACCAATCAATTCGATCCAACTCAATTGAGTTTGGCAAGTTTCTTAAGGCCATGTTTGGTTCGAGGTCAGCTTTAGTCAGTGCAAGGCCCGTTCGAACACTGTTCGAACAGCCTGTACAGCCTTGCATCGGGAACATCTCTGTACTTCTATGCTTTATTTCAAGGGGAGATATTCCCAATGCAAGGCTATGATGGTTGTCTTTGCACTGACTGAATCCCATTTCATTTGGTTCGCTGTTTTAGGCCTTATTCTTTTAATTCTTGCTCATTATACACAAGAATGGGCAAAAATGAATAACATTAGAGAGTTTGGGTATAAATCTCTTGCTATAGATCTCATTCTTTTTAGAATGAAAAATCAGCCCATAGCACAAAAGTTAAAGTAGCCTATAGCATAAAAAATAATTATATCCCATCTTGCTCATTTTCATTCTTTGAAGAAACTTTGCCTATAAAACTACTGCCATAGATGTTTACTAGTGGACTACTGTGGATTCTTACCTTGGTAGATATTGACCATTGGCCGACCATTGGTAAAGATCTATTCCAACTGTTTTGGAGACCTAGGCTGGTGGTTTATGATCATTGGCATAGAGTTTTTTGAAGAATGAAAATGTGCAACATAGGGCACTTGTTGGTATAAAATGAACATCTTTAGGAAAAAATGTTTAGTTCATAGCAATATTTTATCATTTTGCCCATTTTTACCCATTCTTGTTCATTTTAGAATTTCATCTTAGGTAAGAATGAGAAAAAATGGGAGTTAAACCAAACAGGGCTTATAAATTGCCAATCAATTTTGTTTTTTTCAAATAGGTTAACCCGAGATATTGGGTCGATTTCAGTTTCAATCAAGGATTAAAGTATCGGTATTGGGTATCGTATTAGACAACTCGGATATGGATACGGATACAGATACATTTTGGAAACGTATGGATACGGACAAAAAATATGAAAATGCATGGATACACTAGGAAAATACATACAAATTCCATAAATACAATAGTATCATTAAATTTAAGATCAAAATAATCACAAATAGTATATAAATACATAGGAAATGTATATTTTAGTGATATATATGAAGAAATATACTATAATTAATATATTAGTTTCCATAGATATCATATAATTTTATTTATAATGCATCAATCCAAAGTCCAAGGCACTAAACATATGCACCTCTTATATTTTAATTATTATATAATTTTTTTATTTTACTTTTTTAACTTTTTAATATTAACAAAAAGTCAACTAAATATTAAATTTTCAAATACAAATTAAAATATTAATTAACAATTTATAAAAATCTAATCTTAACTTAAAGTATATCAAATTGTTTTAAAATTTATAATATACATATCATATAAAAATTCATAACTTTTAATTACTAAAATAATTATTCCTTTATTAATATTTTATTTATATAATTTTTCTAATATGAAAGATAACTTTTGAAATGAATGTAGATTAATGGATTTGAAAACTTCAATTTAATGTTATATTCTTAAATGTTTTATAAACAGTATTTTTCTTTTTTTATAAATAATAAATATGTTCTTATTACTTATTATTATAAATTTAAAATATTAATTAATAATTTGTAAAAATATATAATATTTATAATATGCATATCATTTTCAAAATTATAAATTTTAAGTATTAAAATAATTATTCTATTCATAATATTTTATTTGTATAATTTTCTTGATATTAAAAATTATATTTTTATATAAACATGGATTTGATAGATTATTTATTGTATTAGTTTATAAAATACTGTTTTTGATTATTATTCTTTTGAAGTTTTAGTTTTTTTGTATTTGTTTTGAAATTTTAGTTTGAGTTTTTTTTTTTGGTAATAGAGATTGAAAAACCACATGTAGAGATAAAAGTTAATAAATTTTATTTTATTTTATTTATTATTAGAAGGATAAATGTGGTTTAGTGGCTTAGAATTGCATTTAAGGTGCAGGCGTGCTTTGGTGATCTGAGTTTGGATCCCCATGCCTGTACTTTTTTATAGGGAAACACTGTGTATCGATACAAAACGGTCTATATCGGCTGATACAATGCAATACAGATCGATATGGATACGATACATATGACTCACGGGATATGTTTATCTTTGTAGTGTATCCCGTACCGTCATAGGCTGATACCGATACAATACGCCCTGTATCGAGCGTATCGTGTTGATATTTAAATCCTTGGTTTCAACATGCGTAAATTAACCCAAACTGACTATAAATATATTATATAGAGTATATTTTAATTATTTAAAACCTTAAAAATACAAAAAGATGGGTTTAAAAAGAAAGTTGGCATGGCTAGGGTGCTCACGGTTCAATTAATTTCAAACCAAACCGGTAGCACCAGTTTTTGAAAAACCGATAACCAAAACCAAACAAAAAACGATTGGTTAATCGGTTGATCAGTTGGATTAATCTTCAGTTCAGTTTGTGGGTTTTCAGTTTTTTTACTTTATAAAATATATTGCAGAAAGTATATATAAATATATAATAAAAAATTAGAATTACATATAAAATATTATATTATAAATAATAAAATATATAATATAAAAATATATAGATAGTATAAAATATATATATATATCTGATCGGTTCGGTTAACTACCTATTTTTTCAGTTTTTCTTGTTCACTCCTAAGCATGGCTAGTAGAACGATCTGATCAAACTGCAAAACCAACTTCACTTATGGTTGTAGCAACCACAACAACCCGTGTACACCCAAGTGGTCGGTTCAATTGACCAAAATACCTGCAACCAATCCGAGACAACCCGTGTACACCCGTAGCAACCACAACACATTGTGTCAATCTTATTCGATTATCCTCACCCTAAACAACTTCATGAATATATAGATTTTAGTGAGTCAAATGTATATAAAGTTTGTGTTTTCTGCACCCTAAAACTGCATTTAGCGCTGTGTGGCTCTAGCGGGTCAAATGTAGTTGTATGGGGTTCCAGATGCAGAACCCCATACAAATGGGAAAAGATGGGATGGAAAAGTGTAAAAATTTACACTTCCATTGTTTGGTTTTAGATATGGGAGAATAATGGAAAAAACATTGTGACGAAGAGGAAGCCATTGGGTGCTCTGTTTCACCAAGATGAAGACGAACATTAGTTCACCGACTGAAAGTGAAAACGATGAACGACGAACGGTATTGCAGATCTGGGTTCGAGTGGGGAAGGTAGCAGATCTGGGTTCGAAAGGGGAGGTAGCAGAAGAAGAAGAAAGAGAAGCCACTGCTGCTGCTCTACTACGAACTAGAGAAGCTGCCGCCACTGGTAATAGTGATTTTTCGTCGTTGGTTCTCTGCTTCGAACCAGGAAGGTAGCAGATCTGGTTCTCTGCTTTGAACCAGAGAATCAGAGAAGACGCTGCTGCTTCGAACGGGGAAGGGGAGGTAACAGTGATTTCTTCGTCGCTGGTTCTCTACTTCGAACCAGGAAGGTAGCAAATCTGGTTCTCTACTTTGAACCAGAGAACCAAAGAAACCTCCACTACTTCGAACGGGGAAGGGGAGGCACTGGTTCTTCGTTGTCGATGGTAACAGTGATTTCTCAAAATTTTCCACCGGAGTCACACGACTTTGGTGTGACCCCAAATCCACGATTTTGGGGTTTGACATCCTACATTTTTCTCATCCCATCCCTCTATTTCTCTCAAAACAAATGAGAAAAAATGAAATATTTTTGGAATATTTCCTTTTTCTCATCCCCATCGCACAAACCAAACGGAGCCTAACTAAAATCTGCCCTGCTGTTCAAATCAACCCCCCAAAAGGGGGCACCCTAACGTCTCACAACACATCCCTACTGTGTATTAGGAATATCTCCCGATGATACCTTATCATTTCTGGTACTTATCAAGAGATGTTTCCAATATATGCGAAAATGTATTGTGGGACACTGTAGGGCACCCCTTGTGGGAGGCATTTGAACTCGCTGTCCTTAGCGAGTCAAATGTAGTTGAAGAATTGAATGTTCACATGGGGTTCTCATACAAATTTTGAAGTCAAATTTTAGTATGATTGCTAGACTCTTAACATGATCACATATACATGACTTTAATTCCTATGGCTGTATTTGGATGCGATGTAAATCAAGAACCGATGTAAAATTTATATCAGTTCGCTTTTGTATGCGTTTAGTAAACAAGTGTAATAATTATCGACGTAAAACTACACTCCGGTTCAGTTTTGCACGCATTTGGATGGAGTGTAGTTTTACATCAATATAGATGTAAAACCTCATCACATTTAAAGTTTTACATCGATAATCGGTGTAAAAACTACATCGATTTTATCGATGTAAAACTTAAACCACTTTTTACATCGATTTCAAAATACAACGGTCATTATATTTAAGGTTCAGTGTAAAATGTCATCAGCCTATATGTTTAGCATATATGTTTTACATCGATTTTACTTAAAACCACTTTTTACATCGATTTTACTGATGACGTTTTACACCTCTTCCAAATGCAGCCTATATGTTTAGCATAACAAAAGGAGTTGTCGTGAAAATTGTGTCACATTAGAAATTTCTGTTTAATAAACCAAATATGAATCACATAACTAGCAACGTGGCTGGACCCTTTTTTTTTAACATATTTTCTTGAAAGCATTGCATTCTTAGTCTCAACTCTCAACTATTAATGACGCACTAAAGAGCATCTTATTTAATCATTAATGTATTAAAAACTGACCCGGAATCGGAAATTGCTTTGGTCACCAGTTTTTGGGTCAGCGGTTCAATTATTAATTCTAAATGAAGTCTGTTGTACTTAAAACAAATAAAAATAAAAAATAAATATTAAAAATGGCCAAAAACCATTTTTCAGGTCGAAGATGGTTCAATCACATGAGTCAATGGATCACATGGAAATTGTCGCTAATTAATGGTCTGACCGTCCAGATCAATAATAGTTCGTAAACCATGCCTTTTGACAAACAAGTTCAAATGCACATTGAAAAAATCACATGAATATACATTTTAATTTCTTATTACTTGAATCGATCCATTCATCATCAAAAGATTTATTATTAGAAATTAGAATATAAAATTAATCAGAAACGGATTCATTTTGTAATGTTTGAAAATTTCTTACGTACACTCAGTTTGGAAAAAGTATAAATACATGTAAAATAATACAAAATACAAGGTTTTACATTATAAATTTCTATTTGTACTGTTTCTAAATTGAGACTTAGGCTGTGTTTGGTTGCAATGCAAATGGATTTGCATTGATGCAAAACTAAAAGGAAAAGGGGGAAAGTAACCAGATTTATATAAGATCACTTTGAAGCAATAAAGGGTAGCCAATGACTCCATGAAAAAGAAAAAAAGATACAAAACTTATTGTGATGGTCAATATATGGCAATTTCTAGCAAGTTCCATGCAACAATAATTACTTTGAGCTAATAAGAGAGTAGTCATCGTTTTCCCTAAAATAAAAAATAGAGTAAGCATTGATCCTGATAGAAGGAATAGTAGATAAAAAATTATAATATTCAAAAGGTTAAAAAAGAAGAGAGAGGTATGGATGCAAATGGATCGAATCGGATTTGAATCAGGGTATATTTGAATCCAATCTGACACTATTAATTGCACATCTGGTCGGATCTCATAAACATGGATTTGAATTTGATCCGATGAGGCAATCATATCTTTGGATCTGATCTGATCTGATTTGCTTTTTTAAATAAATAAATTATTAAAATAAAAATAAATAAAATAAGTTAAATAAAGAAAAACAAAAAATACATATATCTTTTCAACTATTTTGATCATATATATACATGTTTTCTATAAAAAAATAAATAATATAAAAAATTTACAAAAATATAATATAAATAATATATCTATAAATAAATAAATAAATAACATATATGTATATATATATGTATAAATGTGCATGTGTGCATATGTATGTGTTATATTTATATAAATAAATAAATAACATATATCGGATTGGATCTTCTCAAATCAGATAGGAGTGATTCAAATTAAATATGCTTTTTGATCGGATCCTATTATCCGATCTGATCTATATATCCAAAGTGGGGCTATCCAAATATGAGAATATACGATTGGACTTTGGACCAGATCCAATCCATTTGTACACTAGAGAGTAGAGAGAGGGAGAGAGAGCAGGGGGCTCTTGAGAAGACAAAGGAAGAGAGAGAGACATAAAAGACTAAAGACTCCTCCAAAGTTAGGTGGTGGGAATTAGGCTTTTCTTGTCAAATTTAAATTTGAATTAAAGTGATTAAATAAGATGTATTAAAGTGAAACTAATGATAATTAATTAAGTGATTAATTAAGTGAGTATGGTGTAACGTACAGAGAATAATTTAGGTTATTCTTTGTCAAATTTAAATTTAAATTTAGGTGATTAAATAAGATGGATTAACTAATGGGTTGTGGGAATAAGGTGTAAAGTATAGAGAATTTAGTTATTTCTCCGTCGGACTTAAATTTGAATTTATGTGATTAAATAGAATGTGATGCAGAGTAGAAGCAACAAACCGGGCCGCCTATGCAAGCACCGGGCGAATGTAAGGCTTCGTAGTGAAGCCGAAGAGAACTATGCATGAATCTCTAGAAGAGAGAGAAAAGTTGGCGAGAAAACTTGAATGCCTATTAGCTTGGAAATAACTATATTTATAATACATCTGGAAAATTGTAGAGTAACTAGGAAAGAAAATTGTAAGTGATCTAAACATCTAATCTTCTAGCTAGGACCGAAGTCTTCTTGGAGGTTGCCTCGATCTCCATCGTCCGATCTCCCTGGATCTATCCATGCATGGGTTATCCAGTCTTCTTGGAATTATCTTGAATCTTGAATCTTGAATTATCCTTATCCTGCATGTGCCTCTTATCTCATGGGCTGCCACCTAGAGGATGAGATGGACCTCCATCATTTACCCCCACTTGGAAAGAACTCGACCCTGAGTCGTGATTGGGATATGCAAGTGTCGTCTTGGGTAGGTATCGATGAAGGTCAGCAACATTAAATGTCTTAGAGATACCAATGTGATCTAGTAGGTCCACGACATAAGCATTGTCGTTGATTTTCTTCATGATCTTGTATGGACTGTACTTCCGAGGCTGTAGCTTGTTATACTTTCCCGGGAATCCGTTCATTTCTCAAGAACACCATAACTTCATCACCGACGTCAAATACTTGGTGCCGACGATGCTTGTCTTTCGCCATCTTGTATTTTGCGTTGGTTTGCTCCAGTTTCTGCTTTACGGCATCTTGGACGGACTGGATCTGCTCTGCCAGCTGTTCTGCCAAGGCATTGGGTACTCTGGGTAGCTTCACTAAGTCCAGTGCATGATTAGGAACCTTCATATAGACAATGGAAAACGGAGATCTACCTGTAGAGCTGTGGACTGCATTATTGTAGGCAAACTCGGCCTGTGCTATGGCAAAATCCCACTGCTTCGGTCTCTCCCTACTGATGCTGCGAATCAAATTACCAAGGGTCCGATTCACCACTTCTGTCAGTCCGTCCGTCTGCGGATGGGCTGTACTACTGAAATTCAATGATGAGTCAAATAGCCTCCACAGGGTCATCCAGAAATGACTTAGAAACCTCGTATCTCGGTCTGATGTGATGGTCTTAGGTACCCCATGTAAACGGACAATTTCTTTGAAAAATAACTTGGCTGTCGCTGTTGCATCCGCTGTCTTCTTGCATGGAAGAAAATGAGCCATCTTTGAGAACCGGTCAACCACTATGAAGACGGAATCCATATTTCTGGGAGTTTTTGGCAAACCTAGCACGAAATCCATGGGCAAGTCTTCCCAAATCGCAGTAGGAATAGGTAGAGGCATGTAGAGGCCAGTATTCTGGGCCTGTCCCTTAGCTGTCTGACAGATATAGCATCTACTCACAATAGTGGTCACATCCCTTCTTAATTTCGGCCAGTAGTAACGCCCCTTGACTGCTTCAATTGTTTTGTCTCTTCCAAGGTGTCCTGCTAATCCACCCCCATGTAGATCTTTGATGATCTTTTCGCGGAGGGAGGTGCAAGGGATGCACAGTTGTTCCCCTTTCATAAGAAACCCATCATGAATGTAGAAATCACCTACTGGCTGTCGATTCATACATTTTTCCCACGCCTGTTGGAAGTCCTCATCTTGGGCGTATAGGTCTTTCAAGCACTCAAAGCCCACAATTTCAACACTGAGGGTCTTGATGAGGGCGACACGTCTACTGAGAGCATCGGCCACTGTGTTTTGCTGCCTAGCCTTATACATAATTTTGTATGGGAATTTATCAAGGAAAGCAGACCATCTTGCATGCAGATCACTCCTCAACTGTTTTTGCTTACTGAGATACTTAAGAGCTTGGTGATCGATGTAAAGAACAAATTCTTTTGCAATTAAATAATGTTCCCATGTTTTTAATGCTCTAACTACAACATAGAATTCCTTGTCATAGGTGGACCACTTCTTCCTGGCTTCACATAACTTTTCACTAAAGAAGGCAATGGGTATCTTCTCTTGGGACAATAGCCCCTATGCCAATTCCACTGGCATCACATTCTACTTCAAATAGTTTATCAAAACTTGGTAAGGCAAGGATAGGAATAGTACATAATATTTCTTTTATGAGGGCAAAACTCTGCTCTTGTTCTTCTCCCCATTGAAACTTCCCCTTTTTCAAACACTTAGTGATGGGAGCTACAATACTACTAAAGTGTTTGATAAATTGCCTGTAGAAAGTTGCTAACCCATGGAAACGTCTTACATCCGTGACGTTTGATGGGGTCGACCACTCCCTAATGGCTTTTACTTTCTCTTCATCTACCTTAATTTCATCCTTACTTATAATGAATCCCATGAACAACAAATTATCGCTCATTAAAGTGCACTTCTTTAAGATAGCATATAATTTGTTTTCCCTTAATGCTTTTAATACCTCACTGATATGTCTCATGTGTTCAGTGATAGATTTGTTGTAAATCAAAATGTCATCAAAATATACCACAACAAATTTCCCAATAAAAGGATGCAGTACCTGATTCATTAGCCTCATGAAGGTGCTGGGGGCATTGGTTAGTCCAAAGGGCATGACTAACCATTCGAACAGTCCATCTTTAGTTTTGAAGGCTATCTTCCATTCGTCTCCAGGACGGATCCTGATCTGATGGTACCCACTCCTGAGATCGATTTTTGAAAATACTATAGCTCCATCAAGCTGATCTAGCATGTCGTCCAGCCTGGGAATGGGGAATTTGTAGCCAATATTGATTTTATTAATAGCCCTGCTGTCGACACACATCCTCCAACTTCCATTCTTTTTTGGTATTAATAATGCTGGTACTGTGCAAGGACTCATACTGACTTGAATATGTCCCTTTTTCAACAATTCTTCTACCTTTTCTCGTAAGATTTCATTCTCTTTAGGACTCATCCTGTAATGTGGTAGATTAGTTAGGCTAGCACTAGGAACAAAATCAATATGATGTTGTATATCTCGCATGGGTGGGAGTCCTTTTGGTAACTCATCTGAAACTACATCATGGAACTCATCAAGTAGTTCCTGCACTTCCACTAGAATTTTATTTCCTTCCAGTGTCTCATTCTTACTTTCTCCCTTCACTACCAACAAGTGGACCTCGCGGGTATCCTTACATTCTTTTACAAATTCAGCATGGTGATGCATAATAGTAAGGGAATTTTTCTCATCTGTTTTTGGGGCCTTTGGGGTACTCCTTTCTGCCATAGGTAATAAGGTGTAACGTACACCTTCTTTCTCTAGTTGGTAGGTATTCTTCCTACCCAGGTGTTTTGCATCTGTATCAAACTGCCAATGCCTCTCTAACAAAATATGGCAAGCATCCATATCTACAATATCACAGTATACCTCATCAGAGTACTTACCGATGGAGAATGGAACCTTGCAACGTTCCTCCACCCATACGCCGCCGACTTCCTTGATCCACCTAATTGTGTATGGGTTTGGATGTTTTTCAGGAATTAGTTGCAATTTCTGTATGACATCCCTACAAATAATATTTTCCTGGCTGCCACTATCAATAATTAAATCAAATAATTTACCCTGTACAGTACATCTAGTGCGAAACAGTCGGTGTCGTTGAGTGGTATCTTTGCTTCTTTGGGACAACATTAATTTCCTCACAACACACGTGTATTCTTCATGCTCACAGGAACCTTCCTCGTCTTCTCCATCAGGTCCACAATATACTTCCTCTTCAACATCTTCCTCCTCCTCCCTTTCTACCATGTTAACTGCCTTCCGTCTGGGATAGTCACTGGACCTATGCCCAACTTCATTGCACTTAAAGCATTTAAAAGGAGCAGGTTTTGCATAGGGATTACTGGGTTTAGGAGGGTTGGAAGGGTTACCTCGAGTATTTCCTCCCGTGATGGCCTTACCGGCGTTAGTTGTACTCGTCGGGTGAGAAGGCTGTACTCCTGGGGCTGATTTGTTCTTGTCGACAGTTGTCGGTCTGTCGCTCCCACTGTACCGGTGGTAATTATCACCTCGGGTCTTCTCTTGGAACATTAATTCAGCCTTCAAGGCTAGGTTCCTTGTTTCCTGTACACTAAGAACCATCTGGACGCCAATTTTATCTCTGATAGCTGGCCTTAAGCCGCTCAGATAACAGGCTGCCTGCTGGTTATCACTTTCAGATAGCTGATTTCGTTCAGCCAATCTTAGAAATTCAGATGTATATTCATTAACACTTCTTGAACCCTGCGCACATCGTTGATATGATTCAAACATGTATTGCTCATAATTTGGGGGTAAAAATCTACCTCTTATTAGTTGTTTCATGCGCCTCCAGGTTCGAATAGGACCTCTTCCTTCTCTGATCCGGGTTTCTCTCATCCGTTTCCACCAGACAGATGCGCCTCCCTTCAGTCGAAAGGCAACCAATTTCACCCTGTGTTCTTCCGGGATCTCCATGTATTCGAAGAAACGATTGACTTCTGTGATCCAGTCTAGAAGGCCCTCTATATCCAGATCCCCACTAAAAGTACGAATATCTACCTTGAGTTTAAATTCGTCATTATTCCAACGGGGGTTGAAATTACCTGGGTTGCGCCAATTTCTACCGTTCCTGCCGTCGCCGGGATTGACTGGAGCGACGCCGAATTCTAATTCGTCGTCACTATCATCATGAAGAGCAGGATGCTAGGGTACAGGATTGACGTGATCGTCTCCTTCGATTGGGTACGGGTTCTCCCAGTTCTTTGGAACATCCTCCTGTAACAAGGTCCGCAGTTGTCCATCGATCTCTTCCAACTGCTGCTCGATGTTACGTGTGGTTGTGCTCTGTTTTTCGATTGCTCTCCAAACAGCTTGTAACCCCTGATCTCCGTCACGGGGTGGATTGCAACTACTACCGTCTTGATTGGCCATTTGACTGGGCGAACTCCCTGCTCTGATACCACCTAACGCAGCGTAGAAGCAACAAACTGGGCTGGCTATGCAAGCACCGGGCGAATGCAAGGCTTCGTAGTGAAGCCGAAGAGAACTATGCTTGAATCTCTAGAAGAGAGAGAAAAGTTGGCGAGAAAACTTGAATGCCTATTAGCTTGGAAATAACTGTATTTATAATACATCTAGAAAATTGTAGAGTAAGTAGGAACGAAAATTGTAAGTGATCTAAACATCTAATCTTCTAGATAGGATCGAAGTCTTCTTGGAGGTTGCCTCGACCTCCACCGTCCGATCTCCCTGGATCTATCCATGCATGGGTTATCCTGTCTTCTTGGAATTATCTTGAATCTTGAATCTTGAATTATCCTTATCCTGTATGTGCCTCTTATCTCATGGGCTGCCGCCTAGAGGATGAGATGGGCCTCCATCAGGATGGATTAAAGTGAACATAATGGGTTGTGGGAATTAAATAGAACAGTATACTAGATTGAGAGGAATCCGTGTGAGGCCTGTGGTGAGTGATCCCTTACCTCCTCTCTTTCCCCTTTATATTAATAGACAATGGAGAGGATGACCTATGGATACTTTGAAAATTGACAAAATTATCAAACGTCTTACGAGGCTTAGTAAATTAGACAATGATGACGAAAACACCAAGGTAAACAGTGGAGATGACTTTGAAAATGAGCCAAGGAGTAAACGATGAAGAGGATGACCTTATAGATGAGGAGTTGGGGTGATCAAAATGACTAGATGGCAGGCGAAATCCTAAAAATGGAAGAGAACAACAAAAGCGGTGAACTCACTCACTCCATCAAGCTCTATTGTTTACAAATGAATTTGCTTTGTTGGAATGTAAGAGGCGCCGGTAGACCCAGAATCCCAGATTACAACGCCAAATTTTAAATCTTATAAGTACTCATAGGCCACGTTTATGCTTCTTTATGGAAACAAGGGTTAATTCTACTCATGCAAAGAAAATTGTTAGAAGATTTATTTATGATGAATATTATTTGATTGATCCAATAGGTTTTCAGGGGCCTTTGGATTCTATGGGATCGTAGTCAAGTTTCTCTTCAAATTATTTGCTCCAATAATAGACTTGCCCACTTTATTATTAATGAAAATGACTCAAAAAAAAAAAAAAAAGTTGGTGGAGCACTTTTGTTTATGCCCTTCCAAATAAAACCGAACAATCGACCATTTGGAACTGGATTAGAGACATTGCTGTCAATATCAATGGTCCTTGGTGTCCTTTTGGGGATTTCAACAATTATATGTCAATTGAAAGATAAAAGAGGGGGGAGGGACCCTCGACCTAGCCAAATGAGGCATTTTAACAACTTTATTAATGACTGTAACCTAATGGAGATTGAAATGAAAGGTTTACATTTTACATGGAAGAATAAAATCATTATGGAAAGAATTGATTGGGTGTTTGGTAATAAGGAGTGGAGACTCCAATACCCTAATGGTGTTCTCTCCAATCTTCCTTTTATGGCATCGGACCACTCCCAATTATTGCTCCAAATGGATATACAAAGTTATAGGGGTCCAAAACCTTTTAAGTTCGAATCAATGTGGTGCAACGGTCCTAGTATTTCTGATGTTATTAATAAGGGATGGAATATCGAAGTTAATGGATCCAAAGCTCTCCAATCCATTAAAAAAATAAATAACCTTGTAAAGGACCTAAGGGAGTGGAATAAGAAAAAAATTTGGTGATTTATTTCAAAAGAAAAAAATCCTTTTAGAAAGACTGAAGATTAACCAAAGGGATCTTAGTGAAGATTTAAATAACTCTAATATCATAAATCTTGAGAATGCCCTCTAAAAGCAATTGAATAAAACTCTGGAACGAGAAGAGATTTACTAGGCCCAACGTGCTAGAATCGACTGGATTAAAGTTGGGGACAAAAACAATAGATTTTTCCACACTATGGCAACCATTACAAAGAACAAAAACAGAATAGTAAAGATTAAAAGTGAAGGAGTGTGGATAAATGACCGACCAAGAAAATATTGAAAGAAATTTTGTGGAAAACTTTAATAGGAGATTTAAGTCTGAAGGAGTCATTGGAGCATATGATTTTATAAATGTCATCAATAATTGCATCACGGAGGATCACAATAATATAATTTCTAAGAATGTCACAAATGAAGAAATTCGTGATGCTCTTGAATCTATGGGAGATCTCAAGGCTCCAGGAACAGATGGGCTAAATGCCCTATTTTTTAAGAAATACTGGAGCACTATTGGAGAAACTGTCTGCGGTGTAGTTAAAGCCTTATTCCATAATGGAAAAATGTGTGGAATTTTGAACCAAACCTTTATTACTCTGTTCCCTAAGAAAAAAGAACCCAAATAACGCAAATGATTATAGGCCATTCAGCCTTTGTAATGTCACAAAATAATTGTGAAGATTCTGATCAATAGAATCAAACCCCTTCTTGACAACATTATCTCACCGAATCAAAGTGCTTTTATTCCTAATAGACAGACTAATGATAATGTTCTTATTGCTCATGAGATGATTCATTCTATGAAAAAAAAAAATAAGGGCAAGACTGAAATTATGGCATGTAAAATTGATATGGAGAAATCCTATGACAAGTTGGAATAAGAATTCATTGAAAATGTTCTTCAAAATTTTGGCTTTCATGAAAAGTGGATTGCTTGAGTTATGGAATGTATCAAGTCTGTCTCTTATAGAATTTTAATTAATGGGACCCCTTCTATTGAATTCAAATCAAGTAGGGGGTATCAGGTAGGGGGATCCTCTTTCTCCATACATTTTTGTTCTCTGTGCTAAGGCTCTTGCAAAGAATTTGGAAAAAGAAGCACAATCTGGTACCAATCAAATCGGGTGCATAATTTCTAGAGGGGGTCTAAAGATTCCCATTTTGTAATTTGCTGATGATTGTCTTATATTTGCAAATACTATAGTTCCTGCATGCATGAAAATTAAAAAAAAAAATCCTTTCAAATTATAAAAAAGCATAGGCCAGACCCCAAATTTCAACAAATCCTCAGTCTTTATATCAAGGAATATCCACCCAAACCTTAAAAAATGATTTCAAGGATGCTAAAAATTCCAAAGGAAACAGATCCAAAGAACTATATAGGAGCTCCTTTAATTAACAAAAGAGTTACAAAGAATACATTTTCCTTCATTAATGAGAAAATGATTCAAAATTTAGCAAATTGGAAAAAATTCTCTTTCCTTAACGGGAATACTTACTCTAATAAACTCCACTATTAACATGATGCCCCAATATGGGGTCATTTAAAATTCCAAATAATTCTTTGGAGGAATTGGAAAGAATTCAAAGAGAATTTTTATGGACCAAAATAACGGGAAGAAACCCCTTCACTTAATGAAATGGAAATGCATTTGTACCCCCAAAAGATGGGGAGGTTTAGGAGTAAGAAATCTCCAATAGTAAATATATGAAGAGAAAAATCTTTGGGTTAAACTTATTAAAAGTAAATATATGAAAGGAAATTCTTTTTGGGATATTAATCAAAAAATTGATACCTCATGGTTATGGAGAGATATCCTCTATTCCAGAGATCTTCTAAAAAAAAGGCATTAAGTGCCAAGTTGGTAATGGCCGAACAATTAGTTTCTGGCATGACAAATGGGTAACCAACAAACCTTTATCAGAAATAATTTCTAATGAAAACAAGAAGATTGTCAATATTTTGGTATTAGATTTGATTGACTTAGATTAGAAAGGGAGTGTTGGGATGAACCCAGAATTCGAACAATTGTTCCTAATGTTATATGAGAAAAAATCAAATCCATATTTATCTCCCGTAGACATTTTGAAGATAGATTTATATGGGAGGGGAACTCTACAGGAAATTTTACTATTAAATCAGTCTATTTGCTGAAATGTTCATCAATTTTAGGGGCAAATAACTCTACAAATTGACTTGACATCATTTGGAACATTAAGAGCCCTCCAAAGATCAAAACTTTTCTTTTCCTATTCTTCCAAAATAAGCTCTCTTCAAAGATGCAACTGAGGAAAAGAGGTTTCGATATAGATGGATCTTGTAACTTCTGCTGTGAGGAGGAAGACTTGGATCATATTTTCAAGTATTATCCTTTCACATGTCAAATTTGGTCTATCGTTAGTGACCCGTTAGAAATTCCGAGGGATAGTGGTCAAACCCTACTTGACTGGTGGGCCAGACTGTCCAAAATAAAGAGAAACAAAGAACTCTTGATTAAAGAAAAAATCGCTTTCATTTTGTGGGCTATTTGGAAAAATAGTAATCAGAAAATTTTCAATTACATTCTGATCCCCCCTCAAACAATTCTTGATCAAGCCCTTCATGATTTCATGGATAACTTGGAAATAGAAAAAGGTGCAGCTTTAGAATCTTTTCACAAAACTTGAAAGCCCATCATGTGGTCTGCTCCATCTCAAGATAACATAAAAATCAATTTTGATGCTTCTCGTATCTTAGATGGTCCTTGTATTGCTGCCTATATTGCCCGTAACCATCTTGGTCATGTATTGAATGCCAAAGCTGTCAAGATTGGATTTTTGATGCTTCTCATATCTTAGATGGTCCTTGTATTGCTGCCTATATTGCCCGTAACCATCTTGGTCATGTATGAATGCCAAAGCTGTCAAGATTGGATTCTGTAAAATTAATCAAGCGGAAGCGTGGGCTGCCTGGGAAGCCATTAAAATAGCTTTGAAATTTCATCAATTCCTGATCACTATCAAGGCGGCTCAAAGTTGGTGATGTCATGACTCAACCAGAAGACGAAGCCACCTTAGAAGATTTGAAACACTCACTACAAGAAAAACGTTCTAACCCGGCGGTTTAAAGCTGGCGGTCTTTATAGCCGTCGCTGTAACTAGAACTAAGTGGCGCTCTCAAAAGGACCGCCGCTTAACCCAGATTTGGAGTCGCACGATGGTTATAGCTTTAAACCGGATTTGAACCGGTCCAAATTAATTAATGAACTGGTACAAGGCGCAAAAGTTAGAAATCCAAAAAGATCCAACCTCCCGCGCGTTCTCTCCCACTTGTTAACGAAAAGGTTGTGCTAGCGGAAACTTTTGGCAGAAGCTAGACGGAAAGGTTCTGCTTTTGTCTCTCAATCATCTCCCTCTCTCTCGCTCGCTCGCTCGCTCAATCGTCTCTATCCTTCTCTCGATCTCTCTCTCTCAGTCGTCCCTTTCTCCCTCTCTCTCTCTCTGTAAAACCTAGAAATAGAACCGGCACCTTCTCCCTTCCTCTGTCCTGCAGAAGCTTGAACCAACACCAGGTGGTGCTATTCCACGGACTGTAGCAGCGCAAACCAACACATATCTATAGCTAACAGGTATTAGATCTCCCCCCCTCTCTCTCTCTCTCTCAGTTTACGTATTTTGTCATGCGTATTAACCTGTAATGGTCTTTTCCTTTTGTAGTACTTGAATTCAGGAAGCAAAGCCATCACAAACTTCTCTGTGGCATGAAGTTTGATGAATTGGCATAGTGTGAATATGGATAAAGAATGAATTTTGAGGAGGAATATTTATTTTCTTTAACTAAATACCTTTTAATAGGTATTTTCTTGGGTTTGATCTCCATCTCTGAAGGTTTTGGTACATTCTGGAGTCATTGATCTCTACATTCTGGAGTCATCACAAACTTCGTTGTTGCCTGTCATCTTCTGATATACATGTGCAGTGAAGCTGTAATGTAATAGATATAATGTCTTGTTATTTTGTTTGTCAAATTTAATCTAATTATGTTGCAAATTGTAGTTTGAAAGTTATTTTTCTTGATGGACAATGTATCAATTGCCAGCAGTCAATCATTAGAATACTGAAGGCATGACTCAATCCTAAATCTAAACAGCCACCTTGACCCTCCAAACAAATGAAAAGAAGAGGGAAAAAAGATTATACCTAGTAATTAGTAGGCACTTTCATGTTTGAAAAAAGGAATTATTTTATAAGTTGTTGGTTTTTTTCTCCAGTTACTTCTCATACAATTTCTTTCTGTGTAAACATGAATGTAACACAACACTGAATTCAGAAACCCCTTTAATTAGTTGATGGTAACTATTTTTATCTGAGCTTATGAATTATGATTACTCATGGCTAGGCACTCAGTATACATGGATTATATTATTATAGTATTTATTATTCTTTTACCTGCTTATTCCTTGTCAATATTTTTTTTTTCTATTTCCTGAATCAAAGCAAATGTTTATCATTCAACTACATCAAATTGGCAACTTCTCCCTGGATGTTGCCCTTATATGTTATTTTTTCTCATCTGTATTTCTGGATTTATCTGATATTAACTTCTCTTACTTTTGTACCAAATGGCATGAGATTATTTTCTCATCTCTTGGTGTCTAGATGGAGTTTTAGTGGCCATAGTGTAGTTTTCTATGTGGAGCTCAAATCCTTGTGGTAAAAAATTCTTGCCTTACCTATCAAAAAGAATAGCTATCTTCTAACTGATGTTGGACTTTCAAAATGCATCTTGTGGGGCTGTTTCAGCATAAGTGTTTAAATAGTTTATATCGTCTTGTAATGTATTTACAAGTTAAATGATTAGTGAGACTTTTGTTTATTTTATATCCACATTATGATCTTTCCTTAATAATATTTGTTTGTTTTTGCTGAAATTACTTTGTAATGTCTTCATCCAGGTTGTTGGGACCCTTTTTACACATCATCAGAAATGTGTTCTGCTGGATACACAGGCATCTGGAAATAACCGAAATATAACTACTTTTATAGGAGGTCTTGATCTTTGTGTTGGTCGCTATGACACGCCTGAGCATCGACTGTTTCGTGATCTTGACAGTGTTTCGGGATGATTATCATAACCCAACATTTCCTGCCCATAAAAGCTTAACTTATGAATGACCAACAGAAATCACCAATAGAGTTGTCATTTTAAATTTCTCAAGTTTAGTGTTCTTGTCTTATCAGGTGCTGATAATCTAATACCAATGGAGTTGGCACTGAAAATTGCTAGCAAAATAAGAGTTAAGGAGATATTTGCGGTGTATAATGTAATGCCAATGTGGCCTGAGGGTGTCCCTACTGATGCATCTGTGGAAGAAATTCTCTATTGGTAGGTAATGTGATTTGTCAACTATTAAATGATTCAATTCACAACTTTAATTGTTTACAAAGTTATACCATGTGTTTAATGTTGATGACCAATATTATTCACAATGGAGTTCTTGAATAAATCCTTTTAGCAACATTGTGGACCTCATRTAGGCTTATCCCTAATCTAATGGCTCTTAAGTACTTTCCAGCACTACCTATAGCTGGAATGTCTTAGGATCTATTAGAACTCCTAAACAACCTTCTAACGTTTATATTTTGATACATTACAAGTTTGTTTCTAAAACCAATACCTACTAAAACAATAAAAATAATAAAATTCTAATTGAGAAAACTCAACATAACCAAAAAACAATACAAAATCTTGAATTGTCCTTAAATTGGCCCTAATTCACTGACTTGACCTCCAAATTGCTTAATCTTGATCTTACTACATAAGTAATGTAATAACAATACCAAAACCAAGCCAAATTCTTTAAGCCACAAGTAGAGCGATGGACTTGATCAAAGGTCTCTTCTTGATTTTCCATTTTCGGTTGAAGTTTAAATAACAATGAATATCATCCTCCTTGTGTGCCATATCATCAAGATTGGCCAATTCTTAATCAAAAAATCTAGCAAGGAATGGTATAGCTAGGTCTGAGTTATGCTAGGATACTACAGTTAACACTAGTTTTCTTGGGGTATGTTTCCATCAGCCATTTATAATTATACTTTCCCGTCTTATTTTTGGTTTAATGAAGTTTTCACATTAAAAAGTACCATTACCCAAATTCGATCCTAACTATCTAGGGTCTTGGGAGGGGTGAAATGGATATGGGCATAATATTTGGCTTTTTGTGGCACAAAGTAGCTGCTCAAGAACCAAACCTTCAGTTCACTTGTCAGATTGAGATTTTTGCTTTTTTTTTTTTGTTAAAAGGTTATGTATTAACTGAGATTTTCACACTACCCATCAAAAAATAAAAGAAAAAAAATTATATTTGCATTTTTAGAATGATGATAGTATGATACCGATATGGTTCATTTTAAACCTTAAATATTGTTGGTGTGTGTGCGTCTTTGATATATTTTTACATGAATTTATTAGGAACTTGTATAGAAATCAAACATGAGTATAAAACTTGATTTGAAAGTAGTTTTGACTTTTGCTTATTTGCTTTTGCAGGGTCAAACAATGCAAATGATGTATGAAATTGTTGCCAAGGAACTAAAATCCATGTAGCTTGGAATTCACATCCTCAAGACTACCTGAATTTCTATTGTCTCGGTAATCGGGAACAAATACCTAAGGACATACATGAATCAACTAGTCCATCCACTAATGGTGGATGAACTGTATGTTAGATAGTTATACCCTTTAACTCCAATAAGATTGATGCACCTTTTTGATATTTATTGTAAATGAATAAAGTACATAATTGATTAATGTCATCGTGGTGTGTTTCTGTGTAAAACCTTTAAACTGGATATTTATGAGACTTGTGTTAATTTATAATTTTCATAGCCGTTGGATAGACCTGTAAAGATTTATCCTATCAAGGTTGACATTGATGTATCGTCAAGTTGGTTGGGGTGGATTGTTTTAATTGTCAGGGTGAGACCTGAGATGCATGTAGTGTGGGTTTTTTTGAAACTTTAAACCATACCAAAATTCTAGTATTGCTTTGGACTTTGGAGATAGATGGACAAAATTGAAATGTTACACATGACCCCTAGATTCAATTATGATATTGCACTAGGTGTCGAATTGGGTTGTTTTTGATATATCAATTAGTGAGATCTTTAGAGGGAGTCAAAACTTGGGTATGTTAGGACAGTCTGAGAATTCATTTGAGTGGGTGATCATAGTGACAGAATCAACCCAATTTTTCGGACAAAGTGAATGATCAGTGATGCATTCTCTTGATGGAAACCTATACTATTGGCATTTGATTTCAATCGTTGAAATTTGTTTTGCAAAATATATATAATATATATTATAGTTTCAAAATGTTTGCAAAATGTTATAATTCACGGGATTTATGTCAGTAGAGAGTGTAACACTGCACCTTGCGATCGATGAAGATGTCTTCTCTTGTCGGAAAATGTTTGATCATTATGAGCTGAGAGGTTAAGTGTAAGACCATTTTTAATGGACTAATCTTGCATCTGCCCACAATTCTTGGGTTTTAATAAGGTGGCTGGACCCAATGATCACTTAGTGTAAATGTTGGGTCCGTTAAGAGCCCATGATGATGGACTCAGGGGTTCACTATCTTCTACAATGAATTCGGCCAGGCCTTGTAACAAAAGTTGGGCTGAATCCATGTGATTGATGTGTAGATCAATATTTGAGCCTCACGGCATACAAGGATAGCTAACCGGGCAGCATGTTAAGTGAGCACATAGGCTTAATAGGCCTGAATTCCATTCGAACTGGCTTAATGAGATTAATTAAATAAGGGGCAGTTATGAAATTTAGATCACCTGATAGGATAAAGGATTATCCCTATCCACTCAAAGAATTTAGATCCAAATAAAGATTTGGATCAGGAAACTCCTAATTTGATTAGGAAGGCTGATCTTTATCTGTAGATAAGATAAGAGTTTATTTTTATCTCTTAAAAGAGATTCCACATCCAAATATAAGATTTGAATTAGAAAACTCCTAATAGGATTAGTAGAACCTCTCTTTAAGGTTATAAATAGGAGAGCAATGTGGACCTCCAAATACACTCACAGTCTGCTGAATTAAGAGAGAAGACAACACACAGTTTGACTGCTCCTGTCTTATGCTCTTTTCTTCCTGTTCTTGCCGCCTCTACCCAGTTCGATCTCCACTTATGGGAGTGATTAAGAATCGTTCTTGATATTGCTTATTGCTAGAAGAGACAATCTGAAGTTGTGCTCACCAACCCTTTACTACATTCTTGCTGAAGAATTTGGTTCTTGTTGAAGAGTCGTCTTGTTGATTTTGCTTTACTTCACACTGTGTCATCTTCAATAGGAGCAGATTTTGGTTTTCTCCTTGGGCATGAACACCTTCGTTGGGAGTTACTATTACTCCGTATCAGGTATATCCCTCTCCTCCCTTTTTTTGGTTTCAGATCTGGTCCAATTTATTTCAAGATTGATCATTGAAAATGCAGTTTTCTAAAATAGGAAATGCGATTCCCATATGGGAGAGAGAAATTTTTGAAATTTCGCCCAATCTTCTTGTAGGGTTTGGCCATCCATATGATGAATCTCTCATCCCTTCATTGTATGCATTGATAAGCTAAGGAGACCATGAAGAGACTAGGTGCAGGCCGTAAGAAAATGGATTAAGAAACCTTGCATTTTTTGGGCTTTATCTCAGAATGGGCCAGCATCTGGGTCTTTATTGGTCCATGTGGATCCAACCCAATGCCATTGAGTTTACCCGTCTCTCCTACCACAAGAGAAGTCCATGGATTCCTCATAGGGTCATTCTATTTATATGGTATTTTCCTATGCTGCCACTAGTGTAGATTCAGTTTCTCATTTTAATTGAATTCTATAGCTTCGAGATATTTATATGGTCATATGTGATTTAGTTGTTATTTTTTTGTTTGTGTTTTTATTAGATCTTTATATTAAGATTTTATTTAGCTTGGAGTTCTTTAATAATTTAAACTGACATTCTTTCTCCGCTCAAGTGTCAAACATCCAAGTTGGCCAAAGTCAACCCTTACAAAGTGAGAAAACAATACTCTTGTAACGATTTTCACTTCATTTTACTTGATCTTGTATTTTGAGCATTGACCAATTTTTTATTAATAAACATAATCCATTCCCTAACAATTTATATGGTATGATTTGCAGGTTCAACCATTATGTAAAATGGATTTGCATTGGAAGACATGTTACATTATCTTGAAAATTGGATTTTTTTTTTTAATTCCTTGTACTTTTATACATCAATTGGATATTGTATTTAAACAATTTGTTTTGGATATTATAATAATAAAGAATTAAATTAATAGATTTTGTTTTAATTGCATTTTTTATTTAAATTGTTTTTTATGTATCAATTGTCTTGAGATTTGTATTAAACAGGTATTAAAATGAGATTTATTATGGAATTAAGCTAGTAAAAAATAAAAGAAATATCAAAGCCGACAGTCATGAAACCGCCAGCTTAGCCATAAACAAGATGTAAAGCGGCAGTCAAATAGAACCTAAGTCGGTGGTTCAGACTGCAACCTAAGAAGGTAGGTAGAGTTTTGATTGACCTATGACGACGATCAAATATGATCTAAGCTGGTGGTTCAAACCACCACCTAAAAAGGAAACAATGAATTGATAAACCTAAGGCGTCAATCAAAACTGCCACCTTTATTAATGCTAAGTCGGCGGTTCGGACGTACTACCGCTTTAGAGTTAATTGAACCGTTTTGGACCGGCCATCAGGGGTGGTGGTCTTTTCTGTCTAAGCCGGCAGTCTTGACCTAAGCCAATAATGGTTTAGGGGGCGGTCTGAAGATCGCCACCTTAGACCTAAGCCGGTGGTCTTAAGGCCTAGACCACTGGCTTAGACCGATTTTCTTGTAGTGACTACTGAGAGTTGCATTAGGATGAAGAACACCTTTCCTAGAAGACTTATTTTCGCCATGTCTACAAAGAAGCTAACCAGGCCACGGATTGGATAGCTCGTGAAGCTTAGATTTCTAGTTAGGATTTGCTCTTTGGTTTTATTCAAAAAAAAATGTGGGTGATTTCAATGCATAGGTATTTCATAAATACGCTTAGAGCAGAAAGCAATGTTTCTTGTCTATAGATTAAGGCCCCAAGTGGCATGCCTTTTTCTGTGCGGGTTATCGACTGTTTAGAAGTTTGGTAGCCCTTGTTTTGATTTTTTTTCGTTTGGTTGGAAAAAGACTTAACAGTCAAAAGATGCCATCCCCAATAGATGTGCAAAGTCTGTTTTAGGTTATTTTTAGGAAACTTCAAATGGAGCTTTTTCAACTTTTTTCATTGAAGATGCACTTTCACCAAATAGTCTTCAGATGGCTAAATCTTAATGCAAAAGCTTACATCCCCTTTAAAAAAAAAAAACACAACGGCACCTAAGATATTAACGTTAAATTCATTAAGTAGGATCAGTAGCAGAGATTTCAATTTCATTTTCACCCTTGCAAAATAAACCAGTATTTGCACTCTCATGCATGAACGCAAATGAAATTAAAGTGCAGAAAATAGGATGTAGGGAGAAATTAAACACGAGTTTTCATGAGGAGGTATAATTTTATTTCCTGAAGCAAAAATGACAGTGCAAGGATTCAATCGACGTAATTAAATGCTTATAGTAACAGTATTTCATAAACAAGGAACTGAACTGGACTGAACGGGGAAGCAAATTAATTAAGGCAAATAGAAGCCTTGCCAAGCGAGTGCAAATTTCAAATAGTACCAAATCTCTTTATTTGGAAACACAAAATGACTGATACACCTCCGCCTTCACCTTCACTTCAGTTTGATGAATGTAACAATGCGTTTTCACAAAACTCTCTTCAACAGTCCATAAAGCACTTTGTACGCGCGGTTTACAACTTAAAACTTTGGTATTCAAAACAGGTTTCATCGTCCACCACCTCCTCCTCTTCCTGATCCAGCACCAGCTCCCCCACCGGCACCAACTCCTACTCCAACACCAACACCAATTCCTAATCCAAACCCTCCACCAATACCATGACCCCCGCCAGCACCTCCACCGGCACCACCACCTCCACCTAATCCTCCACCAGCACCACCACCTAATCCTCCACCAGCACCACCACCTCCACCTATACCACCACCAGCACCACCACCTCCACCTATACCACCACCAGCACCACCACCCGCGCCACCACCACCACCGCCACCAAATCCT